>JACVVK020000139.1:57500-250000 GCA_018292915.2 Batillaria attramentaria
CGTCTGAAAGGATTTATTGACCACAAGAAGTAAACTAAAAATATAATCAGGTCAATGCCATCTGCTGTGAGCTCACAGCATCAACCATTTTAATCAACACATAAGCGGAACTAAGTGAGTTCCATGGAGACCGTGAATAAACCTAATAACATTGAAAAACAACAACAACAACAACAACAACAAAATACATAGACCATGCACATTATAGGCTTGATAAATGTTCCCACTTGACATTACAAAACAACACAAATACACAGACAATGTACATTATGGACGATAAATGTTCCCACTTGACATTACAAAACAACACAAATACACAGACAATGTACATTATGGACGATAAATGTTCCCACTTGACATTACAAAACAACACAAATACACAGACAATGTACATTATGGACGATAAATGTTTCCACTTGACTTATAATACAACAACAACAGAGAAACAACTTTATCATCCATAGCGGCCTCTTTTTCTTTGATCTCTCCTGTGGAGTAAGTGTCTGTATTGTACTAGTACTGGAAAAATCATGTGACACACAGCACGACATCACACGACAATCAGGCATCGTTCCCTGCCAGAAGGTTCTTTCTTTCGGACAGAAATAACAGAGATACAGCCTTTTTGGCAAAAACCAAAAACAAACCATCATAATCGATGAGCAAGTACATGTATTACTACTCTTCGGGGAGAACTCGCTCCCTATGTCAACACCATCGACGACGAAACATTTTGACTCGGCATATCGGTGTTTCCGACTTCATAAACTCGTTGTTCAAGTACAAAACAACAGTAGCCTGTACCTAGCAAGCACTCCTTACTCAAATTTCGGACAGTTTTTAACCACACTTATCAAAAGCCGTTCTCAAAAAGTTCAGTCGAAACTGGGGTCTCACTAGTCATGGTCTCCTCTCTCGATGTGGCGTCCCCGATCACTCATGGGTTGCCCGGACTAGGGTCTCACCAACATGCATGCTGTTTACTGATTTGGCCGACCGTGGCAAGCCGGTCGGAAATACCGCTGCTCAAGTTCGAGACGGCAGCAGACTTGACCTACCAAACGCTGCGCTCTCAAATCAAAAAAAGTTTCAACGGTAGGAAACCCAAAACCTGTGACATAAAGCTGAACAGAGTCAACTGAGCCGGTCGTCTGCTATCCGCGCAGAGAGAATGGCAGCGGATTCGTTGTCTAGATAGATCTCCGATTGAACAGAAGCTTCTTGAATCGTTTGAATCGTGCATGCAGTTATAAAATGTAGCTGTTGGGGGAAGGACACTTTAATCGGTGTACATGTACTACAAATATTAGAATAAACACTCTAAAGCTTCATATTTCGTGAAGAATCGCGAAAGGAAGACTCCCGCTCGAACCCTAATCGTGCAAAGCGTGAACAGACTGAGCTGTGCTTGATCGGTTTCGCATTCACCTCGCAAATTTACATTTACTTGAAAGCGTTAACATGTTTGTCTGTGTCTTTAGTCGAAGTTTAGAACTTGTTTTTGTTTGGGTTTGAGTTCATGAGTGAATTGACACCGTCTTGCCAGCATAAAAAGGCGCACTTTTTCTGTCGGCGTCGTGCTCTGCCGACGTACAAACTCGTTCGTCTGCTATGTGCAGCCGCTGTCGACTGTCAGCGTTCAAAACTAAACGTTCAAAATATACCACAAACTGGCCTAAAAAAAAGGATGATAAAGCATTTACATCCCATCAAGCTGTGGTATACCGACGAGTATTTTGATCCAGACGCAATCAACGTGTCTTGAATCAAAATACTCGTCGGTATACCACAGCTTGATGGGGAACAACAGCTAATTATGGGATGGGGCAGATTTTGCTGCGCGCAGCAGCAAGTTTTAGTGATACAAAACAAGACTGTGACGTTTCTCCAGACAATACATACTTTCACGCACACGGTGACGTAACAAAATCTGCGTCATAGACACCTTACGTGCACACGGTGCTCAGTGATGCATTCTTTTTGGCGGGAGTTGTGAGACGCGCGCGCGTGTGTGTGTGTGTGTGTGTGTGTGTGTGTGTGTGTGTGTGTGTATACGGATAAAACCATGGCTATCTCCTAAACCACCTCGTTGGGTTTTCACTTTGATATGAAATGAGCAGTCACATTCTCCAGAGGTACCGTTCACGATTTTTCTCTTGCCGCATTTTTAGAAGAGTTATCGCCCATTTAAAGAAATCGGTCATGTTGCGTATTTTGACGAAAAAGGTGTTCAAATTCCTTCATTTTCTAGAATTTGGAAGTTCATCCAATTATACTGAATGGTTTCGTAGCACAGCTCTGTAGCTCTGACAGGGGTGATTCGCATATAAGGCCGACTGTCTATGAAAAGACTCCATCAAATTACTCATCATCCCGGCATATGACAGGAGTTACTGCACTGTTGTATCTTGAATATTAAGTATAACAGTGATTTTAGCTAAATGTATTTTTGTTTCAAGTTTCTGCAAGAAGCACCGGTCCAAAGAGTTTAAATTTTGCGATTTCGTAAGTACATTCTAAAATATTCAAGTCCACGTTTCACCAGCCCTCTAGATTTTCCAGATTTTAGGTAAAAATTAATTGAGCCAGGGAAGTCACAACAGCAACAGGGAAATAACAAAACATGAACAAGGATGCGACCTGTGTAAGGCTGGCGTCAAATGTTTGGTTCACAGACAAAATCTGTAAATGTCGTCACTGTCTCCGACATTTTACCATCCCTGTAGATCGTCCAGGTTTTATGAAAAATTAATTCAGTCGGGGAAGTCACAACACCAAGAGGGAAACCACAAGACAGGAACAAGCATCCTCTTAGTGTCAGACGACCTGCGTCAGTGAGGCTGACGTCAAATGTGTACTTCACGGAATTGACGTCATCTCTCTCTCTCTCTCTCTCTCTCTCTCTCCTACGATTCAAGATCTGCTCTAGCGTAGCGGGTCTAGTGCCTTTGGTAGGTCTTACACACTTGAAGAGAGAGAGAGAGAGAGAGAGAGAGAAAAGCAACAACTGAAAACAACAAACAACAGATAAAATGGCATGAAATTTGGAGAAACAACTTCATGGAATGGGGTCATTCCTCCTTGTTTTTTTTTTTTTTTTTTTTAACGCATTGACTTAAGTCTGTGACTTGTCAGCCGAGTTTGGTAAAATTGCACCCGATGCCGCTTGCGACAATGTACGTCAAATCTGAATTAAATTGAACTGAATCAAATCGAATCAAATCTAACGAAACTGAACTGAAGTGAACAGGACTGCACTGTACTGAACCGATTTGAACTGAAATGAACTGAATTGAACTAAATTGAATTCAACTGATCATGTCGGCAGCAGCAACAGTTCAGGGCAGCCTTTTCTCGCAGATGTACTGCCTCAGATATCCTCCGGGCATGTCATCCAGTAGGTAGCCGCCATCTTGGTTATTCCTCAGCCCGATTACGTTCTGAATCAGCTGGTGGTTATTTGGCTCCCACTCTGCCCAGAATTCCCTGTCCACTATGGTGTCCAACCTCTGTCCGGTGACCCAGTGGAAGTCGTGTTGTCCGTCTGGCCACGCTGTGTCCCACATGTCCACTGGGCGGCTTGCTCCGATGTAGATGGTGTTTGCGGAGTCTAGTTAAACGAATGACGAATTGTTAGGATCCTAGGACACATATATATCATCAGTACTGTGGAAGCACTAAAGAATCTAGACATAAGGCACAAACATGTATCATAGTTAAGTAAAGCTTAGTAAGTATAGCTCACCCTCCGGGGGGGGGGGGGGAGGGAGGAGCGTTAGGGTTGCCTCGTGGGAATGGTGCAAGAGACATGCCCTTTCATGAGAGCGCACGAGAAGTGAGCTTCGTGCAAACCCGCTTTTGTACACAAGTGTGGTATCAGTGACTCTAGATCAGTCCCTGTATCAACACACACACACACACACACACACACACACACACACACACACACACCACGAACCTGGATTTACGGCCATTGAGCGAATGACGATGTCCTTCTTGGCCGTGGTGTCCAAGGTGATGAGACTCGAACCCTGGGCCGTACAGGACGCGTTGGCCTCCAGCCACTTCCTCCGCTCCTCCATCAACTTCCAGCACAAGCCCGTCACACGGTCATAGGTAAAACCCTCCTCTCTCCTGCACCAGTCTGGCAAGCACAGTCGTGAAAGCAGGATTAGTGGGACAAAGATATGGCATGCACAGTCGTGAAAGCAGGATTAGTGGGACAAAGATATGGCATGGCATGGCATGGCATGGAATGGTGTGGTATGGTATTCCTCGCGACCTTGCGCGGCGTTAAACCTTAAATAACTAACTAACTATTCCTCGCGGCACATATCGACGTAGTGCCTCTATCAGGGCGGTATGTTAAGATGGACAAGCTCTAGTTTCTTCTTTTTCTTCTTCCTTTTCATTACCCCCCGGGGAGCCGGGGTGGCCGAATGGTAGAGCGTTGGACTTCCAATTCTCGGGTCGTGAGTTCGAATCCCGGCTGGGGCCAAATATTTGTGCTGGCTTTTTCATTGTTGCCCCGTCTTTGATATCACCCGTATGTGGTGGAAAAGGACGTTAAACTCTCAAACACCCACCCCACCCACCCTCATTACCCCCCGCTCCACCCCCACCCCCCACCGCTCCACTCACACACAATTTCCGGTTCCATAGTTTCAAGCTCACGGACTAACCAAGACTGCATAAAAATCATGATATATTAGAACACGTGGAAACCAGATTAGAGCATTAAGGGGTGGTTTGAGACATTCTCTACATCTGCAGATCAGTCGTAACGTGGCTGTGCTTATCATATCCCTGTCACGTGGCACAGTCCAATTTTCATACAAGGGAAAACAAAGATAAAAGATATAATAGAATCTGGTGATGGAAGGTTTATGAAAAGGAGGAGGGGGCGGGGGAGTTTGAAGAGAAAAGAAAAACTTTAAACTTCTAGTAATGACTGTAGTTTGCAATCCCGGAAAACTCTCAGTCTATCTGACTGAAAAACACTGAGACCTTCAAATGTGAAAAAGAAAAGTTCTCTTACCAATGTGTGTAGTGAATGTGGCCATTCCGTCAGACGCGTTCTTGGAGACTTGAGAGTGAAAAACCAGCGAATGAAGTTCACAAACTGACGACTGGAAACTGTAGACAAAAGAGTTACACCAGGGGCGACTACTGCACTTCTTCCCGCAAGAGCCACTGGTCGGGGCACTTCCGGCCTCGGAGTGAGAATCTAGTGTCACATCCGGTTTGTAGTCGTCCAAACTTTTGTCTCGCATCCAGAGAACATCAGCACAGGTGACGCTTAGAGAGAAATCGTTTCTTCTTTGAAAGTAAGTGTTCTTTGACGGTCTCAATGTTGAAATGACATGAATGAGTTTACAATAAAGTCCGTTACAATAAAGTCACATCAGTACAGGTGTCATCTGATACTGACTGGTCCTTCATGTTCCTCTCCGGCCTAGGAGCCGGGGTGGCCGAATGGTAGAGCGTTGGACTTCTAATGCTCGGGTAGTGAGTTCGAATCCAAACTGGGGCCAAATATTTGTGCTGGCTTTTTCATCGTTGCCCCGCCTTTGCGGATATCACCCGCATGTGGTGGAAAAGGACGTTAAACCCACAAACACCCGCCCACCCACCCTCCTTTCCGGCCATCACGATGCACTGTGACAAGCGGTCTATTGTGACGATGACGATGATGACGATGATGATGATGATGATTAGTAGTCGTAGTGTTACAACCGATACAACCCACCGCATCCGAGTCTGTCATACTACCATTATGTGAAACCCTAAAAATATGTAATGACGTAACACTGTAGTAAGAGAAGGAAATATACTTACAGATACAGAGCACTCAGTGTCGATTACATTTTATTGAAATGATATGGTGGAAAATGAAGCTAGCAGTTACGTCAAACGAAAACTAATTACCTCCAGAAGATCAGGATGCACAAAAACAGCTCAGTCAGTTGCGACATGGTTCTCTAGCCAGCTTGGTTCTTGGGCGCTTCTAAATGATTTCGCTCTGTGGGAAGTTTTCCAAAGTGTTTTCATTTCAGTCATGTGACTGACTTGTTTACACACACACACACACACACACACACACACACACACACACACACACACACACACACACACACACACACGGAGTAGCACTAGCAGGAAGGATCCCTTTCTTGATGTTTTCTTTAGGATGCTGATCTTGAGACAAGTTGCAACAATTCAATACTCAAATGCGATCGATATTGGGGGTAAATTTGCTATTCGTGCCGTCTGCTCAAACATTTTTGTTCCGGACCTGAGTAAATCCATTATGGGTTAAGGCCGTTCTTGCGGGCGGACTTTTGGTTCGCGAACTAGGTTCGAAGAGTACGGCGAACTAGGTTCGCGCACGTTGTTTCTTAACCGACCAAATACTTGTGCGCAAACCCTGGTTCGAAAGGTTCGCCGAACTAGGTTCGAGGTCTGCATAGCGTATCGTGGGAACCCCCGCGATCCTTTGGCCGATCCTGCGCTCTGATTGGCTGCTCGGGGAGAGCTGTTGTGCGCATGTACAAAGTTGAGGAAAATGGCGGACGGCATGGCGGCTATCGACTCACTTCACATTTCCCTCTCTTGCGCTCTTTTCCTCTTTTCTCCTCTTCCTCGGCCTCCAAGAGTTCACTCAAAACAATAACTACCGCAAATGCCTGGTCGTCTCGATCTACGAAGGCGGCCATTTTGGTTGTTTACGATTGTCTCAACTTCCGAGTCCGCCTTGTTCGGGCGATGACGTATGCATATCATTAACGGTCGGTTAAGACAGAGAACTGGTTTGTCCGAACCTCTGTGACTACGTACGTGTGTGCGCTGGCCCTGTTCGTATACAATACTCAGTTCGCCGAACAAGTTCGCCGGACTGGTGGTTCGCCCGGTTAAGAACAGCCTTTACGGCTGCTTATCATTATGCCTCTCGCCACAATATCCACACACACACACACACACACACACGTCTTTCACATACATCTCACCACTGCAGATACAGACGGAATAAATCGATAGAACAGAAGACTGAATTGGGAAAGGCCTGACGGAAAAAAGTTGAATTTGAACTGAGACAGACGGTGTGGGCAGATTGCATAGTTAACTTGCTACTGACTCATCAGAAACTGACGCGCGCCGTTCCTGTAGTTGATCATTCAGCTTGTACAACATGCAGGTGGACTGACTGAACTTAAAGACTTGAACAAGTTTGCCAGGTAGCCGGTCGCAGCCGGTAGACACTTGTGTCCGGTCTGGCGGTCGCCCGGGAGTGGGGAGGGGGGGGGGATGAGGGGGGGGGGGGCGGTCGGTGGGAGCCGGGGAGTTTTTCAATAAAGCAAAACCCGTTTGGGGAAACTAACACACAAACCCTGTTTCACAGACTGTTACGAGCGTGGCTGTGTCTTTTGTTTGTGTTTTGTTTGTATGCTGAAAGATAACAGCTGTATTGTTTTTTTGTTTGTTTTTTGGTTGTTTTTTTTTTTTTGGGGGGGGGGGGGGGGGGAGATTGAGCAAGACGGAGAAGTTGTTACGTTAAGTTCATATTGTGTTTTAGTCATGCAAATCTGTTCCCCATGATCCGGAAGTATCTATTGTTTTCACGAGTATTCAAGAAGTGGTGAACTTGTTTTGACTGTAGCTTATTTCGCCTCGGGCGGCGGCCCGCATTTAGGATCAAGGGCTGAGTCGCTCGGAAATTTCGTGCAAATTTTTTTGTTATGACTTGTTTACGATTAAGAAGGTGTTATATAACGCGCCTAGGTTCGGCGGGCATGTACTCGATTATTCTGGATTCTTTTTAAGTTTTAAAATAGTAATAAGGTGATTCACGTTCTGAGTTTTGATTGGTTCTTTTATAATAGTCGTCTAGAATGTGCTAGATTGCTGTGACTGTATATTTGACCATGGCAAAGCCATGGTCTTGCCCCCCCCCCTTTCCCCTACCTCTCCCCTACCCCTCTTCCTGCTCTCTCCCTCATCCCACCCAACAGAGAACTGTTTTTGCAGACCGAAGGCTGTCCGCTCCTCTGATTGCCCCCCCCCCCCCTTTTCACTTTTTTCGGGCAATGTCCTTTTCAGTGGCTCCCTGGTTCGTAAAGGTTTTTTTTTGTCTGCACAGCATCTGATCGCCCCCCCCCCCCCCCCCGCTGTTCACGTTCTGCGGGCAACGTTCCCCCCTCCGAGATTCTGCCCCCCCTCCCCCCCAACATCTTCCGGCGCCCCTGCCCTTACCACGGTAATAACACTATAGAATAATTCGACCAATACCAATAAAGCAGGTAGACACATCACGCGAGGGGAGTTTCATTTCATTTCATTTAAATTTAATGCTTCGTGATTTTTGATGAACATAATTATTTGTCTCATTTAGGCCAGACAGATATATATATATATATATATATATATATATATATATATATATATATATATACAGGGGCGCCGGAAGATGTTGGGGGGAGGGGGGGCAGAATCTCGGAGGGGGGAACGTTGCCCGAAGAAAGTGAAAAGCGGGGGGGGGGGGGGGATCAAATGCTGCGTAGACAAAAAAACGACCAGGGAGCCACTGAAATGAAGGACATTGCCCGAAAAAAGTGAAAAGCGGGGGGGGGGGGGGGGGGGGGCGGGCAATCAGAGGAGCGGACAGCCTTCGGTCCGCAAAAACAGAAGTTCTCTGTTGGGTGGGATGAGGGAGAGAGCACTAAGAGGGGTAGGGGGAGAGGTAGGGGAAGGGAGGGGGGGCAAGACCATGGCTTTGCCCCCCCTCTTGCCATAGTCACCTGATTTTCCAGGGGGGGGGGGGCAAAAAGACACTCTTGCCCCCCCTGCTTGGGTACAGGGGGGGCAGCTGCCCCCCCCCCCCCCCTGCCCCCCCCCCCGGTTCCGGCGCCCCTGAAGGGAAATACGTCACCATAGTACAGCGCCACCCATTTTCTTTTTCTTTTCCCTGCATGCATACGTGTGATTGTTTCTCCATTCCGCGACCCCTCCCGTTTGGAATGGGATTTTTAAAGTGTCCCTGAACCCCCATTTTGAAAATTTTACGGCGGAAAGGTTGGCTATTTCTTAGTCCAATGCCGTTCTTTGCATGTTCGAAACCCGCACATGAAGCCGTTAATCCGCCTTAATGCACCGCTGTAGCAGACGACACGCGCCCGGTTCGCGCAAAAGGCTGAGCACGCGGCGGAAACAGCTGAAGCTGATGATGACGTCATCAGGGTTACACAGCAATGGCCGACGCGGACGCAAGTAGCAGAATCGCTCTGCCGTATCAATTCGAGCCACAAAGACATCGTGCGCTCGAAGCAGTTGAGGATAAAGCGACGAACCGATTGTAGGAGGTTCCTTGTCCGAAACGGCCGACTGGTGAGTACTTTGGATCGATCAGTGTTTCGTTTTACCTAGCCTGTTCACCCCCCTTCTCCCCTCTTCCGAACATGTGTTGTTTTGACCGACTTTCGTTCAGAATGTATCATCAGTCTTCACTAAAATGGCAGTTGTGGAAACTGTTAGACTATGTTCAACCACTGCGATCTGCTCATCTCAAGAGCTATTTTGCTATCACTCGCGACGAGCGCATAAGACTTTAGTAATAAAGTAAAGACCACCTGATTTGCATTCCTTTCTGTTCACAGGTGTGCCTGTCTACACTGCAGGGTATGGACCATAGAGGGAGAAAAGTTTTGCGAATTGCCTCGCATTTGGGACGAGGCAGAGAAACAGAGGTACAACATGGCAGTTGTTTTATGTTACAGTGCCACTGCATTGATATAGATTTAATGTGCTCAGAGCTCACAATCAGTACACTCTAACATGTCATGTTGAGGTGATGAATCATTGAATGTAATTGTTTCGTACGTTAGAATTTGGCAGATTCAATATGATATTGACATGGGCGCGGGAGGGGGGGGTGTGTGTGTGCAGAGTTTCTCGTGTTAGTTTCAGAAGTAATAGTGATAAAACATACAGATTACTTTGTACGGCACTACTGTGCTAAGAATTGGATAAAATATGTTTTATGGGCCTGTCTGGCTTCCCTGCAAGGTTGACCTATCCAAAGGAATGGTCTATGTTGTAGAGATCGCGAAAAGTCACTGCATTTCGATGGAAATTTCTAGACCATCCCAGAACATGCGAGTGCAGTAACGTCAGCAGATTACGTGACCTCGGAAAGATTCCGTACTTGCCAGTATGTTACAGAATGTTCTAGATCTGACCTGTTAGTATATAAGCAGCACTGCACAGCGTTCTGGGTTCTTCCTCTTTCATGAGTTTGTTCTTGCGCATCTTCTGTTAATAAAGTATTGGAGTTCTAGCCTGTTGTATCCCGTGTCTTCTCTGCGAGTGTACCGAGAGAGCGACATAGCAGGAGAAAAATACAACAGAAATATTTGGCGTCGCCGACAGGATTCGACATTGATCTACCTACGAAGGGACAGTACTCTCCAGTACTCAAGAAACTCCAACTACAGAAGTTGCACCCCTTCAACTGTTGCAGCAGCGAAAATTGACGACTGACCATGGCAGAGACAGCGGAGCTGATAAAATTGCTTAGAGAGCAATTAGAACAGCAGAAGGAACAGATGAAGATTCAAATGGAACAGCAGAAGGAACAGATGAAGATTCAAATGGAACAGCAGAAGGAACAGATGAAGATTCAGAGGGAACAGATGAAGATTCAAATGGAACAGCAGACGGAACAAATGGAACAGCAGAAGGAACAAATGGAACAGCAGAAGGAACAGATGAAGGAACAGATGAGGATTCAAGCAAAGCAGCATGAAGAAGAATTAGCAGTCCAAAGAGAGCAGATGGATGCGTTGATGAAGATGATTCAGGTTCAGACACCGACTGGGGATTCCAGCGCAAGTACCCGTCCTCACACTTCTACTGTTTCGACCGCCGCTATTCCACCTTTCGCTGCCTTTGATTCCACTTCAGAACTGTGGCCTGACTACTGGTCAAGATTCTGCACATTTCTTGTCGCCAACGCCGTTCCTGACGACCGCAAGGCTCAAGTCTTCCTCACTAATCAGACTCCGGCTGTTTACAAGCAACTGGCAAATCTGGCTGCTCAACAGAATCCAAGAATGAACATCAACGATCTGACGATGGACCAAATCGTCGAGTTCATGAAAGAACAATTTGACCCAAAACTGTTCATAGTGCGAGAACGTTTCAAGTTCTGGAGCAACATGGAACGAAAGCCAGGCGAAACACTCCAGGAGCTGGCAGCCCGTATACGTCAAGACGCGGCTACCTGTGACTTTCCTTCGATCAAAGATCCACAAGATGAAGCTCTTAGGCAGAGATTCATATGTTCTGTCAACAACGAAGCTGTCTTGAAGGCTCTTTTCAAGGTCAAGGATACCGAGTTGGATTTTGCCAAGGCTGTCAAGATCGCCATAGAGACTGAAGACGCGGCAAAGGTGGCCAAGGAAACTGTCTACGGTTCCAAGCCCAGGCCGGTCAACAAAGTCAAGGCGAACAACAAAGGGGGTCGACCAAAGAACCATCAGCAGTCTAACACCACGACCAGCGATTCAGCAAAGTGCTACAGGTGTGGAAAGTCTCATAAAGCAACAGACTGCTTCTACAAAGAATCCAAATGCAACTTCTGTCAGAAGATAGGACATTTGGAGGCTGTTTGCAGGAAAAAGCTGCATCAACAGCAACAAGGGGGACGACATCCTGCGAAATCTTCAGTGAAAAGTATCACAAAAGCAGAGCTCGTCAAAGCCATCCTCGGCGAAGTTCCCCAAGATACTCCTAGGTTGGACGTTCCAGTCACAATCCAGGATCAACAGTTCACGATGGAGCTGGACACTGCAACCACGGGAAATTTTGTTTCTGTGCCAGTCTGGAAACAACTGGGAAAACCGAAGCTGGATGACGTCACACATCGGTACGAGTCTGCCAGCAAGCACGACCTACCAGTGTTGGGCACCTTCATGGGCCAGACTAAGGACCCAGTGACTGGTAAACAGAGCTCCATTCCCTACATCGTCACCAAGATCCCTGATCTCAACCTACTTGGACGAAACGCGATCCAGGCTCTGGGAATTTCAGTGGACAATGCCCTTGGACTGAAGAGCATAGAGAGTCAAGTCAAGAGCGAGGGTGCAAAAGAATCGCATCCGAAGACCTCCAGCACAACTTATGCTTCTCTTCAAAAGGATTGCCACACTCTCTGCGACAAGTTCCCAGATCTCTTCAAGGAAGAATTGGGATGTCTAAAGGATTTTGAGCTGGAAGTAAAGTTCAAGTCCGACGCGAAGCCGGTTTTTCACAAGGCAAGGCCGGTTCCGTTCGCTCTTCGTGATGACCTGACGAAAGGCTACGAAGAAGGCATCGCCAAAGGAGTCTGGAAGCCAGTCCAGTTCAACGACTATGGAACACCAGTGGTTCCAATTCGTAAGACAAACAGTGCAGGCGCCCTGAAGCCAAAACTGCGGATCTGTGGCGACTACTCAGTCGGGATCAACGATCAACTTGCTGATCACCGTCACCCAATGCCTCTCCCAGAGGAACTGATGCAAAAGCTGGGAGGAGGATTCGGTTACACAAAGATCGACCTCGCTGATGCCTACAACCAGATCAAGCTGGCACCAGAAAGTCAACGCAGACTAGCCCTCAGCACTCACCGTGGGGTACTTCTGCAACAACGACTACCTTTTGGAATCAAGTCAGCACCTGGTTATTTTCAGGAGATCATGGAAAATCTGACCAGTGATCTGCCTGGAGTTGCCGTCTTCCAAGACGACATACTCACTAGCGGGAAGGATGCCAAAGATCATCTGAGCAACCTGGAACGACTACTCACGCGTCTGAACGACAAAGGACTCAGATGCCGTCGTGAAAAATGCCTGTTTGCTCAACCCAGTGTGGAATACCTTGGACACACTCTATCGGCTGAAGGAATCTCCAAAGGATCCAAAGTCGAGGCAGTCTTGAAGATGCCGCCACCTACGGACGTCTCAAGCTTGAAGTCTTTTCTGGGCTCAGTACAATTCTACGGGAAATTCATCCCAAACCTGGCTACTATGGCAGAGCCGCTCTACCGCCTGACAAAGAAGGCAAGTCCCTGGAAGTGGGGAGAAGAGGAACAAGCAGCTTTTGAACAGCTGAAGAATGTGCTTTCCTCTGATCAAGTCCTTGTACACTTCGACCCAGATAAGCCTGTGGGGCTGGCTTGTGACGCATCCAACGTTGGAATTGGAGCAGTACTGTTTCATCGCTATCCGGATGGAAGCGAGCGCCCAATTGCCAATGTGTCCAAGACTCTTACAGCTGCAGAAAGAAACTACAGCCAAATCCACAAGGAAGCCCTAGCCATCATCTATGGTTTGCGGAAATTCTACCAGTATCTGTACGGACGACAGTTCATACTGGTGACTGATCACAAGCCCCTGACGGCGCTGTTCGGACCAAAGAAAGGGACACCACTTCTTGCAGCTAACAGACTAGCTCGGTGGGCCCTATGGCTGAACCAGTTCGACTACACGATCGAGTACCGGAAAACTGCAGATCACGGCAATGCAGATGCCCTCAGTCGCTTGCCTTCAGGAGACGACATCGACTTTGACAGGGAGGAGAGTGGGGAAGACACGGACATGGTGTGCGCCATCCGAGTTCTCAGTCTTCAAGTCAAACCTTTCGACGCCAACATCCTTCGTCAAGAGTCAGGCAAAGATCCAGTGATAGCTACAGTGATGCGCTACGTGCGCGAAGGGTGGCCGCTGAAGCACGCTGAGATCAACGAAGAAGTCAGAAAGTTCCAGAAGTTGTCTGATTCTCTCAGTATCTGCCACGGATGCCTCATCTATGGTACAAGAGTTGTGATTCCACAAAGCCTGCAGCCCAAGATCCTTGATCTTCTGCACATCGGACACTTCGGCATGGAACGCATGAAGCAGTTGGCAAGAACTGCAGTATACTGGCCCGGTATCGACGCTGCAATAGAGATGACGAGTCGACGATGTGACTCATGCGGCGAACATCAAAACAAGCCATCCAAACCGCCAGTTCATCCCTGGATGTTACCAGAGAAGCCATGGAGCCGAGTTCACTTGGACCACGCCATCAACTTCATGGGCACCAACTGGCTGGTGATCACGGATGCTTACTCAAAGTACCCATGCATCCACCCAACGTCATCCACGTCCACTAGAGCTACTCTAGACCTGCTGGAAGAAGACTTCGCTCACTTCGGATACCCACACACGTTGGTCTCCGACAATGCAACCACCTTTGTTTCTGAAGAGTTCCAGAGCTGGTGCAAGGAACGTGGGATCACGCACCTGACAGGAGCGCCCTATCATCCTGCTACCAATGGAGCTGCAGAACGGCTGGTGCAGACATTCAAGCAAGCTCTCAGGAAGTCTTCTCTGCCCCCGAAGCGAGCACTTCAAGAGTTTCTGATGCAGTACCGGAGAATGCCGACATCCTGCGGATTCTCTCCGAGTGAACTCTTGATGTCCAGGCAGATTAGGACAAGGATCGACACTTTGCTTCCCTCGCCAGCACACATAGCTCAGGGCAAGCAATCCAAGGAGGCATCTAAAACTCAGGTGACTCCGGACTCTGGAGGTGTCGCCAAGGTGACCAGGCAATACAAGGCTGGAGATCCAGTATACGCACTGTACTATGGACCTCACCATGCCAAGCAGCCCAGATGGGTACCAGCAGTGGTCAAGAAGTCTACGGGTACTCGCTGCTTCAACGTCAAGGTAGTTCCTCGTGGCCCAGTTTGGAGACGACACTGGGAACAGTTGCGCCCACGTTACGCTTCTGAAGAGGACAACGAACCTGGTGATTCAGCAGATGCCTCTGAACTCCCGATCGACCATCCCATGGAGATTCTGGAGAATGTGCCACCGACACAGAACCAGAGCAGACCACGACTGCCCAGGACCAAGCCACCTGTTCCAGAGTATGGCCCAGACAACCCCAGACGATCCAAAAGAACACCAAAACCCAGAGACAGACTTTGTTGTTGAAGTTTGTTGTGAAACAACAATTTTGGTAGGGAGGTGTTGTAGAGATCGCGAAAAGTCACTGCATTTCGATGGAAATTTCTAGACCATCCCAGAACATGCGAGTGCAGTAACGTCAGCAGATTACGTGACCTCGGAAAGATTCCGTACTTGCCAGTATGTTACAGAATGTTCTAGATCTGACCTGTTAGTATATAAGCAGCACTGCACAGCGTTCTGGGTTCTTCCTCTTTCATGAGTTTGTTCTTGCGCATCTTCTGTTAATAAAGTATTGGAGTTCTAGCCTGTTGTATCCCGTGTCTTCTCTGCGAGTGTACCGAGAGAGCGACATAGCAGGAGAAAAATACAACAGTCTAGGTAAAGGTTGGTTTCATTCACTGCATTTAGGTAGTTGTGGAGGGGCATTTGTTATTTTATTTGAGGATTAGCATGTGCATGTCATCTACTTCCCAAAACTAGGCAGTGCCACAGTGTTACTGATGAGTAAATATTTCATCATTTTTGAGGGACCTGTCAGGAAACCTGTACATTGTGCTTATCAAACCACTTAGCAAATCTATTCACGCTAAGCATTTAGCCCCACCCTGGTGTATATTTTACTGCCATGTAGTATGTAATTCCTGAAAAGTTTGTGACATACATACATGTTTACAAAACCTTATTATTACAGGTCACAAGGGACTGGGACTGAGGCATGCATTACTGAGCTCCTTGGATTTTTTCCATGTTTGCCTGCAGCCTGATGTCAGCTTACTACCAATACAAGCAGGAACAAGGCACCATGGATAAGTCACAAAAAGAGTGAGTTAATGACAATGACCCTTCAGAATAATTCTCAAATTCATGAATTGACCCATCCACAACATCATCATTAGAGTGAAGGGCTCAGGAGCTCAAGTGTCAAATCGTTCCATATTATTAGTTTAAAGGCCCATTTCTTTAAAATCTTTGGATCATGAAATTAATGAACTGTTATTGTCATGCCACATGGTTCATTCAATCCTGGAAGTGAACCACAGGTGGTTGAGTGTGAATTGTATCAGGTTCTTATTTCGTTTCAGGAAGTATCGATACATGTTGCCATGGAGTATTGGGCCGGACAATTCGGGTGCCAGTCCCATCCTGTGCCCTGAAGGCCATCAGGGAGGCCTTCCAAAGCGAAAACTTTCAGGGTTTTTAGTACCCCACCTTGTGATGAATGTACACAAAATAAATGTGATTTGAAAATCTTTAGTGTTTGGGACATTTCTTATTCAAGTAAGATATTTGCATGCTTTGCACACTGGGCATGAATGGTGGTGTACACTGCTGCAGACCTACATGTATTTGTGGACTGTGCCTGTTTACCTCACTGCTATCTTTCTTCGCAGTAAAAAAAAAAAAAAAAAAACCAACAACAAAAAACAGAAAATTTACCTGGGAAACTAGATTTGTCGCAAATTCTAAACCCAGTATTTATGACACACACATACTCATGAATGCATTCCTTCATCGTTGATAATATGAGAGTGAGTGAGAGGATCCTGACCACACTTCCCAACTAGATGAGAAGAACTTTGAATTATGTAAATTTTGAATTTCAGTGTTACATTTGTTAAATATTATACATGTATGAAAAACACACAATTCCATGAGAACCACCAAATCTGCTGGGACATATTTATTCGGAATGCAGGTATACACTCCTGGCAATCACAGCAAGCAGGATGACTGGTGACAGTTCAGTCTCTAAATTATTGGGAGAGGTAGCCATGGCTTCTGTAGATGTTGGGTGATAGTGGAAAGCCGACAGTGGATCTGGCTTCTTGAAACGGTCTGGCATTGATTCATATATCAGTGCCGGGCCAGCAGAATATTGGGCAAAGAGTTCCTTTCAGTCTGGAACAGTAAACTGAAAGGACAATTCAAACAAAATATACAATGCAGTTCCTCTCTCTCTCTTTTTTTTTTTTTTTTTTTTTTTGGGGGGGGGGGGAGGCTGGGAAACCACATCACATTTAAACATACTCTTGAAAGTGTCTCTTGTCTCAGAAGGACACAAAGTTGAAAGACCACACCCACATTTTCCAAAGAGGTATTTGATTTTTTCACTCTTGATATCATGAGTATGTGTAATATGGCTTTACAGTGGGTGTGAGCAAATAGGAAAATGCTGTGTGTTTAGGGCAAAACCTGAGTATAAGGAGGTGGAAGGATTCCAGGGCTGATGTTTGGTGCAGTGGGGACAACGTCGGTGTGCTTTTTCTGAGAAAGCGGTTGTCAAGGATGCTGCTCATAGCCAGGAATTCAGCCAAGTCTGCAAAAGTGCGGGTAGAAAAAAAAATGAATGTCTTCTTTCCATGACTCAGCAAGGTTTTTTGTTTGTTTTTTGTTTTTAAATAACCGTACATGCTGTACACTGTGTAAGTCTAATTATCAACAATAGTACTAACAGCAGAATATCTAGAACTGAAAGCTTTACATTTGCATATGTGAAGCTCATGTTACTTGTAGTATGACTCAAACTTTAGAAATTTCCATTTGGGGATCTCTCCAAGTTCTATTTCAATTTTCATGACTGGAAATACTAGCCTGCTGTGAACCAGTCCTTAGTTCTGCCATCCTCCTCCAGCTGCCCATGAGGTGGTTGTAGCCCTGATGCTTGTTTATGATTTGGTTCAGCCAACATTCTTTCGGGTAGTTTTGACAAAATTGATCCACGCTCGTCTTCTCTCCGGTCAGTGTCTCTGCCGCGGGAAAGCGAAAGTGCTAACACCACTTTTCCCTGCAGAATTTGCGGCATAACCGAACACGGCGCAAATCTTTCCCATTGCAATGAAACGATGCTACTTTTGGTCTGTTATCACGGAGCTCTTTCAAGTGTTTAGCTACTAGCACGCGGCACGCTTGGCTGCACGCATCGCGATCGCCCTTTGTTCTCGCAACGCTGCGCGGCCGATGCCCTGATGACGTCACGCGAGGGGCGCGTAAGCGATGCTGGTTTTTCGAGGCCTGCGCCCACGCGGTACCGATGTACTGGTGTTTGAAACCCGATAAAACGTTTTCTGCGCCGCCAGATACTGCAGCGCGTATGCATTTAGGCTCTTCTAACAATGTATTATTGAAAACTTATACAGTTTGGGTGAGTGAAATGGGTGTTCAGGGACACTTTAACATGCACACTTGATGTTATGCGTGTGTGTGTACACGAAGGCGAGAGAGTTACCGTAAACGAGTCTGCACGTGATTTTTGACTCGATTTCGAAAGGAAAATTCCCACCAAAGTCCTGCCCACCAGGGACTCGAACCAAGCAGCTCAAGATCCGAAGTCGGATACCTTAACCACTAGACCAAATCCGAGTGAGAGACGATACACTTCCTGGTCATTCCCGTTCCGGGGGCCTAACGCTTCTCTTGGCCCCCACGACGACGCCAACTCGAGATTACTACCTGCATGAGTAATCTCCCTTGCCGCAACAAGCACGCATTTTTCGCGGCGGAGCACAAAGCTGCCCGAAAAATGATTGATTGCTGCGGGTCTATGTATGCACGGGGGACTACTCATGCAGGTAAAAACTCTCGAAACAGGCCGAGAATGTACTGGTGCTGGTGAATGCGACAGCTTTCACCGCTTCTGTGCACACTGTGACATAACACGGGGACCTCAAAGTTGCTCGCAACTGTCCACTTTCTTTGTAGTAGTAGTTTGATTTTTTCCTTCTTAGGCATTGCTACGCTCATCCCGGTTTCGGTTAGCCCGAGTAGCGTTAGGCCCCCGGTACGGGAATGCTTCCTGGTTGCTCAGTGTCAGCAGAGAGCATGTACAGCGAAGTATTCAACCACTCTGGTGTCACTTTCATTACGTCAGGTTGCTTTGTAGAGGACATGATTCAGGGGACTCTAATCTTGTCGAACTGGCAACAAATGCAGTTGTGTCCCGTAGATCACTTAACATTACCTCTCGACCACTTGGCACTGCCCTTAGCTTGTTTTACGCCTTTCACCGAAAGTGTTTTGTGTTTCTCATTCATTTTCTGGCATTTTCATTTCATTGTCAGAAGTAGAAACGGCCTACCGAAGATTGTACATGTCAAAACGCACTCTGATGGGCTACAACATTGCGTACAGAAACATACAACGCAGCAGCGCAGAGAGTTCAATTCTACATCTGTATTCCCTTACGTGCACACTGACATGTTTCGGCACACAGAATAAAGAATGCAACTCTGAAAGAAAAATCAAAATGTTTTCAACATAGGGACTGTTCTTGCACACCCGCTAACAGAGAGAGAGAGAGAGAGAGGGGGGGGGGTGCAAACAACAACACGAAAAATAACAACAACAAAGAAAAATACTGTTAAAATCGACTATAAAACGTTGCAAGTCTTATTTTCTCTTTGGCATTTTACGTTTGCAGCCTCGGTGAGTGAGTGTTTGGGAGTTTAACGTCCTTTCCTACCACGTATGGGTGATGCCAAAGACGGGGAAACGAGACACGGTCAGGACAAATATTTGGCCCCAGCCGGGAGTCGAACTCACGACCCGAGCAGTTAATGTTTGCGGCACTATTTTCAGAATTGTAGGACTCATGAAGAATGCTCGAAATGAGAAAAGCTTACGTTCCGCCGGTACGTAGTAGTGTAAAACTTAATGCTCTTACCTTTCAGAGCATGAAATGGAGTCAGTCAAAGGCTTTTGTTGCTGTTTTGTTGTTGTTGTTGTTTTGAAGATTTCAAGTAACCAAAAATAAAACAGACACCAACTTTATGGGATGGGGCCATTCGTCCTTGTTATTTGTGTGTGTGTGTGTGTGTGTGTGTGTGTGTGTGTGTGTGTGTGTGTGTGTGTGTGTGTGTGTGTGTGCGTGCGTGTGTGTGTGCGTGCCGGCCGGTTCGGCTCAAAGTTTGTAATTGTAATGATTCTTATTGTCAGTTTTGTCTGAGCAGACAGTGCAATTTCCCTTCGAGGGACGAATAAAGTGATATCTTATCTTGCCTTATCTTAACATGCCTTAAACAGATTAAAATGAAAACGACAAAAATATACATTTTTGCTAGAGTGTTATGAACGAATTCTTTTTTAAAAAGACATTTGAACTCGTAAAACAAGTGTTTCGCGAGTCGGCAGTCTTAAACATCACGAGCAGTATTCACAGCTCACAAAAGCCTGCTATCACATGGAAATGCCAGTCGACGGAGGTCACGCAATCTGCATGTGGTTGTAGTTAAGGAGGGTTGACTCCGTATTTCCGGCAAACCTCTGGATCCTCATCCACGCCAGACGGGCAGTCTGTTTGTCCGTTACACAGGTAGGGTTTGATCTGACATTTGCTTCCGCACCTGAATCTGTTTGGGCCACAGTCGAACTCATCTGGAAACAATACAAGTACAAATGATAACAATTATGATTGGATTTCTCTTACTATTTCTCACCACACATGGGTGATATCAAAGACAGGGCAGCGAGAAAAAGGCCAGCTCAGATATTTGGTCGTCGCCGGGAATCGAACTCACGACCCGAGCATTGCAAGTACAATGCTCTACCACTGGGCTATCCCGACGCCCTTATGTTAAAAGGACACACAGATGCACAAAATACTAAATACAAACACAAGTAATAATAATTATGTTGAAAACAACAACAATAACAATGGCACCAAAATAAGCAAACTTCACCAACTGCTTATATTCGGCATCTGAGTTATTTCCCCTCCCCAGGGATTTTTTTTCATTTTACCCAGTTATATCCGGTGTCCCATGTCTGGACCACTCTACAACAGAGCCTCTCTACACATAATCATTTCGCAAACTACTCATTTTGCCAGTTGAAGAATATCACGAAGTGATTTTTGTACAGCGAATGTTATTAGTCTTGTGGCATCCCTTTGCTTGGAAGAGTAAGTTGGTACACGAGCCTCTAAAATGATTTCAGCAGAAACACGTGTACCACAAAACGAGACCAAAAGGCACTCGCATTGTAGATCTACATGGCTTTCGGTATCTCTTTGGGGGCGGCTTTGATTGTGTTTAGCATGCAAAGCTGTTTTTAACGATAACTTTAGTAGTCCCGACATTTTTTGCGCATTACATAAAGGACTGACAGTTGCCTGCTTGCTTGTGGCTAAGACGTCGGGTCAGTTCCTTGGCGAAAGGGAGAGTAGTCAGTTTAGACTTCAGAATTTGTTGATAAGGGTTATTTCTCTTCCACCGTATCGGTAGAGAACTATCGCTACAGACAACACAGTGCTTTATCACCAGCGTAAGGGCTAGTGAGGAATACGAGATACGCTTAATAATAATAATAATAATTATTATTATTATCATTATTATTGTACACTGTATAGGTGCTTTACCCAATTTCACGAATCGGCTCAAAGCACCGCGAACTGAACCCAACACGCACGGTTACGTGAGTCACACGCATTCTCTCACACACTGGACATAAAGACACTACAATCACGTGGTGCGAAGGGTCAGTTCAGCTATTTACATTTCGGAATTTAGATTTGCATTTATTTTTTTAAATTTGGTGGGCTGAACATATCCAAAGCAGAGGGGGAGGAAGCAAGAGTACCCTGAGAGAACCCCCGACGATCGGCCCGAATGAACGGTGTCACGTATGAGAAGGAAAAAATCTTTGCCCCGAGTGGGTCTGGAACCTCTGGCCTGGCCTCTCGCAGTGGTGACAAGTCTCTTAACCACTAGACTACCGACCGCCCCTTTATCGTGTGCGACCTGTTGGTACGAAAAAAAATTCGTATAACTTACCACAGCCCTCTTCATCCGCCGTACCGGACGCACAGTCCACCTCACCATCACAGCGATACCAGAGAGGTATACATTGACCAGTCTCCCCACAGCGAAACTGGTTCTCTCCCGAACAGTCGGTAGCTATTCAAAGAAAGAAATTGCGTGTGTTAGATTTGTTTCGTTTTTGTCGTCTAGCAAGTGTTGGTACAGTTCGTCCCCTGTTCGTGACAGTTTTGCCTGTTGTAAATGCACCACGACCGTCTAAACAGCATAGCGACTGCACCGTTACCACAAGGTAACCCGAAACCTAAACCTAACCACAACCCTAAGTCTAACCATAACCCTAAGTCTAACCATAACCCTAAGTCTAACTATAACCCTAAGTCTAACCATAACCCTAAATCTAACTATAACCCTAAACCTAACCATAACCCTAAGTCTAACTATAACCCTAAGTCTAACCATTACCCTAAATCTAACCATACCCTAAATCTAACCATAACCCTAAGTCTAACTATAACCCTAAGTAACCATAACCCTAAATCTAACCATAACCCTAAGTCTAACTATAACCCTAAACCTAACCATAACCCTACGTTTAACCATAGCCCTAAATCTAACCATAACCCTAAGTCTAACTATAACCCTAAACCAAACCATAACCCTAAACCTAACCATAACCCTAAACCTAACCATAACCCTAAGTCTAACTATAACCCTAAGTAACCATAACCCTAAATCTAACCATAACCCTAAGTCTAACTATAACCCTAAACCTAACCATAACCCTAAACCTAACCATAACCCTAAGTCTAACTATAACCCTAAACCAAACCATAACCCTAAATCTAACTATAACCCTAAATATAACCATAACCCTAAGTCTAACTATAACCCTAAATCTAACCATAACCCTAAATCTAACTATAACCCTAAACCTAACCATAACCCTAAATCTAACATACCCTGAATCTAACCATAACCCTAAACCTAACCCTAAACCTGAATCTAACCATAACCTAAACCTAACCATAACCCTGAATCTAACCATAACCTAAACCGAACCATAACCCTAAATCTAACCATAACCCTAAACCTAACCATAACCCTAAATCTAACCGTAAAGCGAACTAAGCAGGCGAACACTACTAAAAGAGCGTGACTGCGTTGGTAGAGTTCTGCCGATACGGCGCAGGGTGACTCCCGATACGGCGCAGGGTGACTGAGAAGTATTCTGAGCCCTAGGAAGATTGTCCATTATTGTATTTTATTGTATCTTTTGGACGGTCAGTTGCCTGTAATACCGAAGTAACGGCTTTGTCAGTAGTACTCATGTACTGTGCATGTACTGGAAGTCGTGTACTGGTGTTGAGTTGAAATACAGCACCTTCTTGAGGATTAGCAGACCCGTTCCTAGCAAGGGAAGTACGTTAGTTTAGATTGCAACTTCTCGGAATTACAAAGCCCGCTTATAACAAGGTAAGTGTGTCAGTTTAGATTGCAAATTCTCGGAATTACAAAACCCGCTTATAACAAGGTAAGTGTGTTGGTTTAGATTGCAACGTGACCATTTCGGAATTACAATTCCCGTTCTTAGTACGGGAAGTGTGTTTGTTTAGACGGCAGCTTCTTTGAAGTACAAAGCCTGTTCAAAGTGTGGGAAGTGCGTGTGTGTTTATTTAGCATCCTGTCTGGATTCTCAAGCCAAGTTTCTAGCTCAGGAAGTCTTCTTGGATAGTTTAGACAGCACCTTCTCGGGATAACAAAGCCCATCACTAACACATTAAGTGTGTTAGTTCAGATAGCATCTTGTCGGAATTGTAAAGCCCGTTCCTAGGAACGAGAAGTGTTTTAACTAAACTAGTGTCCAAAAGAAACGATACCAAGGGTTGGCACGTGGGATACGTAAACCTATATTTTAGGCCTCGGGGATCACTATGCACAAAAACATTCTGACAACAGTTTGGTATCGTTTCTTTTGGACACTAGTCTAGTTTAGATAACACCTTCTGGGGATTAACAAAGCCCTTAAGTAGCACTGGAAGCGTGTTAGTGTTTGTAAACTCACGACAATCCTGCTCATCCAATTGGTTCTCACAGTCAGTTCCCGTGTCACAGACCCACTCGCGGGGCACACAAGGCTTGCCGGCCGCCCAGCACTCAAACTCGTTATCCGGACATCTGGAGGCTGTAATCATCATCATCATCATCATCATCATCATCAGAGAAACGACTATTACATCAATATGTTTCATCCTGTAATCGCCCGTTTTTCGGCTGGGGCTGCCGAATGGTAGAGCGTTGGACTTTCAACGCTCGGGTCGTGACTTCGAATCCCGGCTGGGGCCAAATAATTGTGCTGGCCTTTTTCTCACTGTCCCGTCTTTGATATCACCCATGCGTGGTGGAAAAAAAGGTGGTTAAACTCCTAAACACCCACCCTTTTTGGCTGGGGCCAAATATTTGTGCAGGCCTTTGTCTCGCTACCCCGTCTTTGATATCACCCTTACGCAGTGGAAAATAAAATGACGCCATTGACGTACTGTGGTCTGCTAATATACGGCAGCGTAAAGGGGCGGCGCTTTGGCGTCGGGGCTTGCCGAGTGGAGTCGTCTATTGGAAACCGCGATAATACTTGGAACTTGACACGACGATAATTATGTATGATCAGCAACAGAAATTATATTTCCAACACTATAGAGGGTCGTGAGTTCGAATCCCGGCTGGGGCCAAATATCTGTGCTGGCTTTCATCTCGTTGCCCCGTCTTTGATATCACCGTTACGTGGGGGGAAAGGACGTTAAACTCTCGAACACCCACCCCAACCCCCGACGCTACAGAGAAACTATGCAGCACAGAAATATCTAAACACTAAAGAAAAAATACTCACGACAGTTGTCAGTCTCGTCCGTTCCATCTTCGCAGTCATAGTCTCGGTCACAACGCCAGTGGGAAGGTATACATTCGCCGTCGCCACACTTGTACATTAATTCACCACAGCCACTGGCATTTCTTGCAACCTCTACAACAAAACACACACAAGACGGAGCGGTCGAGCTTTCAGGTAGACAGGCATACAGCAGCGTGTGGAGAACTTTTTTTTTTTTTTTTTTTGCTGCCCCAACTCTTTTTGCCAGCTCCGGTGGTGTTCCTCTCAGGTCATGGGTGGAATCCACGGAGGGCTCGAAGGCTGGGGCAATTTTTTTTATTATGCATGATGATGGAGATGAGGATGATGGTAAGATGATGCTATGGAGGTCCATGTGGTTTGGGACTGCGGGACAGGGCCGCATTCCACGCTTCCTGTTATAAATATCCCGGCGTTCACCAGGCCCGGGAACTACGGCAACTGCGGTGCCGGCCGTGTAATCATCCACATCATAAGACGTGTCATACCAAGGGAAGCACCCCCAAAGTCGCACCCGTGAAGTGGGTGAAGCTCGGCTGTGTGGCAACAGCCTCCCCATTGGGCCCATAGCACACCCGCTCTGGGTAGGAGCCGACCTAGGTAGGAAAAATCCCGCTTGTCTCGGCTGGGATTCGAACCCGGGTCTCCCGGTCCATGGTCCGAAGTGTGGAGAACTTTTTATCAAGTGCGCTGAATCTGTACATCAGAATCAGTCACTTGGGGCACAGTACAGCATCTGACACCATTGTGGTGACTCTGACCATCGTATAAGTTGTTCTAGAAGTAATAATGATAATAATAAAGCGTATTGTATAGGCGCTTTACCCAATTTCATGAATCGGCTCAAAGCGCCGCGAACTTAACCCAACACGCACGCTCACGTGAATCACACGCATTCTCTCACACACTGGACATAAACACATTACAATCACGTGGTGCGAAGGGCCAGCTCAGCTATTTAAGTTTCGGAATTTAGAATTGCATTTATTTTTCAGATTTGGTGGGCTGACCATTTCCAAAGCAGAGGTGGGGGGGGGGGGGGGGAGCCGGAGTACCCGGAGAGAACCCCCGACGAACGGTGCCACATACGAGAAGGAAAAATTCTCCGCCCCGAGTGGGACTCGAACCCCTGACCTCTCGCATTGGTGACAAGTCTCTTGACCACTAGACCGCCGACCGCGTACGGAGCAGACGACGTTATTTGGTTGCGGACTGAGGACCAGCTAAACGGCGCTGATTGGGTGCTATTTTTGTCAGCTTTTTTGTGTCCCAGTCTGTCAAGAAATGTACCGTATGCTCAAAGAAAGTCGTATTTCTGCAAAGTCGCGAAAACGGAAATGTGCTTAACTCTGAAAAACCCACGCAAAAAATGGTGTTTTTACTTGAAATCTTCGTATCCTGAAATGCTTTGGCGAGCGCTGTTTCAGTTTTGTTGCACCAACCTTTTGGAATCCCCTGCCAGCACATCTGAGAAATGCGCCCACGCTGTCTGTTTTTAAAGAGCAACCTTAAAACGTTCCTCTTTTGTACAGCTTTCCAGTAATTTCCCGTGTCAGCAACTAGTCAGTTTCACCAGTGTATGTCTGTCCACTGTTTGTAAAAATTTAATGTGCGTGAGTGTCGGTGAGTGATTGGCGCATTGAGTTTATTCTAAAAAAGGCGCCCTACAAATGCCATTTATTATTATTATTATTATTATTATCACTAGTCTAGGAGCCACTTCAAGTCACTATTATGCAATCTGCAGCGGTTTCGGGCCCAGCGGGAAGGCCCACGCCTTGTGTAATAATGGCTAGTAGTGGCTGCTACTGACGTGCAGTGGCTGTTTCTTTTAACTAGAACCAGTCTTATTATATTAGGCAGAGGGTGGTCGGGCTTATACTCTAATGAGTTAAGCAAATTGTGTCTTCTGTGAAACCCTGCATGCTCGGCGTTTAACGCAGGGTCAGCTTTGAAGTGTTATAATACAATAATATAATATGATATAATATAATATAATATAATATAATATAATATAATATAATATAATATAATATAATATAATAATTTATTGCCATGTGTTGCACTGGACAAACAACAGAACACAGGAATGTTGCGTGGTGTCGGGTCGATCATCACAGTCTGAGTCACTCACACAACATAAAAAGCAAAAGGATCTGCAGAGGACTAAACATGCCGACACAATTAAATATTACTAAACATACCTCCTAGATAAAGTACACACACACACACACACACACACACACACACACACACACACACACACACACACACACACACACACACACCTCACCTCCACCCACCCACCCACCCACCCACCCACACACACACACACACACACACACACACACCGAGCAAAAACACACTACATACATACCTTAGCCTTCCACAAAATCAGCACCACCAGCACAGTCATAACTAACAAGATAAGAAGTACTCAACATTAAATACATAAAGTACAAAAGCCGCAGCATAACGGGACACAAATGGCATCACAGCCAGATGATAAAATTGATAAGATTGATCCTACAACTACAACAGATGAGATTGACAAAACTGGTTCTAAAAGTCCCAACTAAATAAAGGAGCGACCACAGAGCTGACATGCCTGGAACGAAAGACTCAGCTGGAGCGTGCTTAGAAGTTGCTGCTTGAAACGTGACAAGAAACAGGCTGATCTGTCAAGGCCTGCACAACCGACGGATAAAAACTCTGCTTAAACCTGTTAGTCCTGGTTACACTGACACTTTCAGGTCTGTCTGGTATGGGTCTTACCTCGTTTTTCCTCGGTCTTTATCCAGTGAGGACTTGCCATGGTAAGCACGGTGAAAAGAGACGCCACGGAGACGATGCACAAACTGGGGATTTTCATGATTTCGAAACTGTCTTTGATTCCCGTCTCTTTCTGTTATTACTGATGGTTCAAGCTTCCTTTTGTAGCAATTCACTCTGGAAAAAAGACAAACTGTACTCTGAGCGGAGCCAGTTGGCAACACACAACACTACTCCTGTACTCGGACCACAGAGACGCAACAGCGTGGATATACAAGCCACGTTCACAGAAAGCCCACTGAGCATACGTTGTATTTTATAGGCGCTTAGAATCTAGCAAGTGGGCAGTAATCGCCATACAAAAAAACCTGCATTATCATCATTATTATGTAATAGCCCCACTCCCCCCCCCCCTCCCACTGAACTTGCACCATGATTGTGACATGCGCTAACAAAATGACGGACAAGTTCATTCGTTGTCAAAATTGAGACATACACATATAAGGAACAAGAGAACATGCTTACTGATTTGATATCAGAATGGAATTTGTACTCCTAAAATTGTGAAGACAGCAGTTTATGAAATTAGGTAGGGGCACTGCGGTACGGTGTGACAATCAGCAATGTTCGTGTGTGTGTTGCGTAGAATACCACGTCGCGACTTGTTCACCATTTTGCGAGAACGACTTGCTGGTGAGTAGTGACAGACGCATTGGCGAAATGTCAGCTATTATTGCTTATATGATGAAAAATTGCACGTGACGCCGATATGGCAATTATCAACCACCGGCGCCTACGCACGACCAATGGGCAATCGAGTCAGGGTGTAATATCAACTGTGTAAGTGGCGGAAATAGCAGTTATTCGTAAATGTCCTTGATGGTAATTACCATAATAAAACAAAAACGTAGGAGCACGTTGCGCTGTTAGCGTATGAGCCCAAAACTCCTCAAAAGGACGCCACACACACACACACACACACACACACACACACACACACACACACACACACACATACACACACACGCGCGCGCGCGCGCGCGCGCACGCGACCAGCGCAACGTGCTCCTAAGTTATGCAACATACCTATACAATTAAATATTACTAAACATACCTCCTAGATAACACACACACACACACACACACACACACACACACACACACACACACACACACACACACACACACACACAAAATGTCTACGCGGGGCTTTGGCACTACGAAATCGTTTCTCAGTGCTCGGTACGGCATGTGGGAATGTGTGAATAGACTAGCGAGATAAGAGGGGGTTTTGGAATGTTTTGTTTTCTGCATTAGCACAATTTGAGAGAGAGAGAGAGAGAGAGAGAGAGAGAGAGAGAGAGAGAGAGAGAGAGAGAGAGATAACGATAACGATAACGATAACGATCCTTTATTTTACAACGGAAGAAGTTATAGGCATACAAAGACCATTTTCAAACTTGCCGTTGCTACACTACCGTAAGAAAGAAAATTCAAAAGAAGAATATGAAGAGAAGGATAATAATAATAGTAATAATACACCCAACAAGCAATCGCACACAAACACACACACATAAACACACGCACACACACACACACACACACACACACACACACACACACACACACACACACACACACACACACACACACACACACACATAATATGCGCGCGCTCTCGCTCATGGGACTAGAGAGAGAGAGAGAGAGAGAGAGAGAGATTCACAACGAGTTTCTGTTCCAGTGTCTTTCCCACTGACCAGTTTCACACTGTCTATCGGTACTTGCAGCTATGCTGCTGTTCATACTACCGGGAATACTGCCTTCTGTCGATGCCTAATTATTCTCAACCAGTCGTTTCTTAATGGAAAACAAACATCACAAGGTACAGACAAACTGACCTGTATGTCGACGGCGAACGGTCACACAATGAGATGATCGACGAATGACGTTGGTTTTGTTTGTGTATTGTCGAATAATTTTTAGGGAAATGACCATGTCTGAATATCTAATGCTAGCCCAGCGAGGCCATATTGATAGCGGTACACTTGATGTAAGTGTTTCAGTGTGTGTGTGTGTGTGTGTGTGTGTGTGTGTGTGTGTGTGTGTGTGTGTGTGTGTGTGTGTGAGAGAGAGAGAGAGAGAGAGAGGGTGGGTGGGTGGGTGTTTTGGAGTTTAACGTCCTTTTCCACCACGTCTGGGTGATATCAAAGACGGGGCAACGAGAAAAAGGCCAGCACAATGTGGCCCCAGCCGGGAGTCGAACTCACGACCCGAGCATTGGGAGTCCAACGCACTACCATTCGGCACCCCAGAGAGAGAGAGAGAGAGAGAGAGAGAGAGAGAGAGAGAGAGAGAGAGAGAGAGAGAGAGAGAGAGAGAGAGAAAATGTACATTGTATGTTCTTGAAAGATGTAAGTATTTCAGTGACGCCTTTTTTTTTTCTTTCTTTTTTTAAAGAGATTTGCGTGTGCCTGCATCAGTGTATGTTCATGAAAGATGTAAGTCTTTTCGTGTCTGGTGCTTGAGAGATGTATGTGCATCAGTGTAAGTTCTTGAAAGGTGTAAGTGTAACAATGCATGGTTTTTGAAAGATGTACTTGCATCAATGTATATTTGTTTGTTTATTTGTTTTTTAACAAAACAAAACAAAACAAACAAACAAACAAACAACAACAACAACAACACAGGACTTAAAAACAGCGGTGCACTTGCACAAACATAGCATGCCGTGACCCCGAGACATGAAAAATGCACTTTTCAAATTATGATGTGATACACTTTTCAAATTATGGTGTGATACCGCTTCAAGATCATGGACGGTTGTTCAAGCACTGGTACACCACTTCTGTGGTAAAAGAATTGCAAGAAGTTTCATCATATCGTGTTGTGTGATGTAATTTCGTATCGTTTCCTATGAAACTGGGTCGCATCGATCGCTTTTTATCGTATCGTAGCGTAGCGTTTGGTATTGTGTCCTGTTGGTTCCTACCGTATCGTAATGTGTGATCTCGTACGTGGCGTAGCGTATTGCTTTGTCTCGTGTCGTGTCGTGTGTCGTGTAGTGTCGTGTGTCGTGTCGTGTGTCATGTCGTGTCGTGTGTCGTGTGTCATGTCGTGTCGTGTGTCATGTCGTGTCGTGTCGTGTCGTGTGTCACGTCATGCGTCATGTCGTGTTGTGTGTCATGTCGTGTCGTGTGTCATGTCGTGTTGTGTGTCATGTCGTGTCGTGTCGTGTGTCGTGTCTTGTCGTGTGTCGTGTCGTGTCTTGTCGTGTCGAGTCGTGTCGTGTCGTGTCGTGTCGTGTCGTGTCGAGTCGTGTCATGTCGTGTCGTGTCGTGTCGTGTCATCTCGTCTCTTCTCGCCTCGTTTGGTCGCGCCTTCTCTCTGGGCAGCCGGCACAGTCGAGCAATAGAGCGTTGGACTTCCAACGTTCGAGCCGTGACACTGACTGCCGACTCGGGCCAAATATTTGTGCTGGCCTTTCTCTCGTTACCCCATCCTTCATGCCACCCACAATTGGCGGAAAAGGACTTTAAACCCTCCAACACCCACCCACCTTATCTCGTCTCGTCTTTTCTCGTCTGCAGTCGTATCGTAAAACACCGTGCTCATCCGCACAGTATCGATATTTGCTACTGGAATTGGGCTCAGGCATGAACAGATCATGTTGGGAAGGTGGGAACACAGAATCCTGCTCAAAAGGAATATATTTCTGTTTCATCTCACAGGCTTTTCATATCGCTGAGGATGCTAGATGTTGCATGGCGTTGGGATGAGTTTTACAAAACCTCGGGCAGGCAGCTAGGATATACATAAAACACATTTTCCGCAACTTCCATCATGACAAACAAACGAAAAATATACAAGCGTCTCAGGAAAAGATCAGAATACCAAGTTCAAAACAGGGGTAGGTAACCATAGTCAGAATCATTCATTGCCGCTTCTCTCCGTCAACAAGTGCAAATAAGTTGTGATGTCATGAATATTTCATTACTGATGACGAGGACGACGAAGATGATGATGATAACGACGGCGACAATGACGACGACGGTGATGATGATGATGATGTTGAAAACTTGATACAGCGCAGGGTTCCACCGTAAATGAGTGCTAACAGGGCGAGGTTTTTGAAAGAGAGTATATTAAAGTTAGCGATGTAAATGATCACGCCTAAATCACTAACGCCTATTCAAAGGGACTTGAAAGTAACTACTGGAGCACTCTGTTTGATCGCCGCGTCACCAAGTACGCTTCTGTTGGCTCAGTGACAGCATTAAAGACGCTGTCAATGTGCAGGAGTCTTAGTGGCGTGATGATAGATATGCGGATAACCGCCCAGAACAAGCTGTGAGCGTTACTTCCTTTAACCGATAATTCATTGCTTTGGCTGTTAACCTTCAGGCGTATTTTGAATCTTTGGTAAATTGGTCTTTTGCTCATCTGTTGTATTTGCGCAAAACGAACGCCTTAACAGCTGTACGGCATTTGTCATTTTAGCATTCGGGGAGCCGGGGTGGCCGAATGGTAGAGCGTCGGACTTCTAATGCTCGGGTCGTGAGTTCGTATCCCGGCTGGGGCCAAATATGTGTGCTGGCTTTTTTATCGTTGCCCGGTCTTTGACATCACCCGTATGTGGTGGAAAAGGACGTTAAACCCACAAACACCCACCCATCCCACCCACCCTCATTTTAGCGTTCGTTATCTTTGTGTACATATTCCTATGATGTTAAAGTTGTTTCGTGTTACAGCTGGATTTTTCGACTCTTGCCCTTCATACATTACGCTGTTGTCTTTTGATTACTTTGTTTTCTTGCAACTACCGCTTGTACTTTTCTCTGATATCCTCCGTACCCCCCCCCCCCCACACACACACACACTGGCTACATCTTATATCTTGTGTATCTTATAAAAAAAAAGTCATTAAAAAGACAAACGTTGATGTTGTACAGAGATACCATGACCAGGCTCCGCATGTAGAAGTCGAGGTTAGGGATTTTAGCCTCGGGTTAGAGTCTAACCTCGAACTAAACTAGCTTTAGGGTAAAATTTTCTGTCGGTTTTTTTTTTTTTTTTTTTTTTAAATCAGGAAGCGTGTCCATTCCAGCAAGATGCCTATGTCTTTATAGAAGGATTTATTTCTTACTTTCTTCGCCTTCACTTTCATATAATTTTATGTTTTGTTTTCTTTTGTCCTAGTATGTGGTGGAAAAGGACGTTAAACCCCCAAACACCCACCCACCTACCCACCCCTTTTGTCCTAGTCTTGGTTAGGCCCGTAGCCGTGGGTTAAATTAACCTCGAGTTTTACATATCGGGCCAGAAAACCAACAGTCGCTCAGGGCTGTCTTTTTTCGCAGATGCATCGTTTCCGAAATGCCCCTGACGCATCATCCAGCAGGTAGTTACGGCCATCTGCCTTATTAGACAGCATGACTATGTTCTGATCCTGGAGGGAGTTACTGGGTTCTCCGTCTCTCCAGAATTCCCTGTCCACTGTCGCGTCCACCCTCTGTCCGCTGACCTAGTGTATGTCGTGTTGTCCGTCTGGCCACGCTGTGTCCCACATGTCCACTGGGCGACTGGCACCGACGTGCATCACATCCGGGGCGTCTGGTCAAAATAGATGATCAGCTGTTAGGATCGGAGATATCGTTCTACAGATCTGCTGTCTTGTATTAGTCCTAACCACTCTGAAAGATACGTCGAAAACACACACACACACACACACACACACACACACACACACACACACACACACACACACACACACACACACACACACCTGGATCTTCTAGCAGCGAGCGAGTAACGATGTCTTTCTTGGCCGTGGTGTCCAAGGTGATGAGACTCAAACCCTGGGCCGTACAGGACGCGTTGTTTTGCAGCCACATTTTTCGTTCCACTGTCACCATCCAGCACAGCCCGGTCAGACGGTCGTAGGTGAAACCCTCCTCTCTCCTACACCAGTCTGATAATCACAATCGTGTCATTAGGGGGAGTAGTGGAGCAGGTGTCGGTTACAAAGAAAACATTATCACGTCAAAACCACGCGCTATGCGAACTCTTTCATACCCTCGGCCGTTCGCTCGGTCAACAGCAAGAGTCGGACAGCATGCAGATAGTCTGTGACTGTGTGTGTGTGTGTGTGTGTGTGTGCGTGTGAGGGGTGTGCGTGCGTGCGTGTGTGTGTACGCCGGTGGGGGGGGGGGGGGGGCGGGGGGGGGGAAGTGGTGGTCTGGCCTGCGTGTGCGATAGAGATAACTTAATGTGACTTTAAATCTTACCTATATGTGCATGCCCATAATATGTATAGCTTGTGATATGATGTAATATGTGATATGGATGATGGTGATTAAATATTTTATATGTCTTATTTTTATGAACTCTTTAATGTCTTGTTCGTATGTTCCTGGCAGACATGTAATTTCCCGGCCGGGATTAATAAGGATTGATTGATTGATTGATTGATTGATTGATTGATTGATTGATTGCAAAGAAAACAGAAAGAGAAAAAGTTAAATGTATACGGTGGAGGAAAACTGGTCTCAAGAACAACAATAGTATCAACAACGAAAACCGAAGACTTGTGTTAAACCCTTGACAAAGAAAGGCCACGAAGTAGATACTTTTTCTGCTGATGTCATTAACACTACCGTGATTAAGATTTGATAATTAAGTGCTAAAGGATCTTATACCGTAGAACGAAGGAACCCTTACCACTGTTCACAAGAAAGTAGCGAGAACCTGGTTAAGACACCTTTTTGCCCATGCCGCTCTTGAAGACCGACGAGTAAAGGAAACACTGGTAGGAGCCTTCCTCGTAGACAAAAGAGTTACACCAAGGGCGACCACTGCACGCGAGGGCGCATGCGCCCGGAGAGGGTGCAATGACGGTGTCGGATGCCGTGTCAGTGCAGTTCGGTGTGAAGTTGTCCATTGCTGCATCACGTGACCACATCACCCCAGCAGACAATATATTCCTAGAAAGAAAAATCACCGTGTCTTGACGAAGAACGCCATAACTAGAAAAACATCTATGAGTAAAATAAATGCATACGATTGCACTTATTAATCAAAGAGGTCATTTAGTTTTCACAAACTTTTCTCTTGTCAATGGTCGGGCCTGAGATCGAATGTCAATTGGAAGCCAAACATTGGTGCTCACCTGTTTTCTAGCCACTCGTATTGAACAGGACGATCAAACGGGTATGAACGGTGTCTAACAGGTTGCGCGTCGGACTTAACCGCTGGGCTACTGAACAGTCGTCACCAATGTCACGGCGAGGAAACTTGGTTTCGAGCCCAGGTCGAGCTTGTAATATGTGATACCGGTTTTCCTCGCTACCGGGCTGCTCATCGGGGGGTTCTCTCCGGGTTATCCGGCCTACCCCCCCCCCCTCACCCCCCAGCAAAATTTGAATAATAGGACAGGTATTTGGTGGCGCTGCACTGCGGCGACGCGCTTCCCTCGGGGGGAAGCGGCCCCAATTCCCCGAAAGGGACAATAAGGTAGTAACCCCCATCCCAAACAAACAAACAAACAAACAAACAAACAAACAAACAAACAAACACAAAAAAACCCAACAAAACAACAAAACCCCCGCATTACTTACCTGTGAAGAAGGATCGCACACAGAACACCAAATGTCCTGGACATCTTCATCTGGAAGTCTTCCTTTTTGTCCTGTCTCCCTTCCTGTCCTCGTGTCTTGCTCACACAACAGTATCAGACTGTATGCCTGCGCTTGTAGCTCTGCTGCTGTGCACACTATCGAGTATACTGTGTTTTTTTGTGGACGACTAATTGTTTTCCCTCAGTCCATTGACAGAAAATAAGCGCCACAGTATACATATTCTAAGACAAACTGACCTGTATGCCGGCGGTCAATGATCACCCATTGATCTGATCGAAGAAAGACTCTGGCATCGTAGGCCGTGGGCCGCCCTCGGTTTTCGTGTCATAAAATATTTTTGCAATGCAAATGACATTTTCTGGTTTTTATCATCAATAATACACCATAACTAGATAGAAACTGGGAGATCTCAGCTGAAATGTTGCGCACTGGTTTTTAATCGCGGATGAAAGATAATTAGAAAGAGCTTGTAAGGGAGGTAATCGGATTTTACCGAAGAGGCGCCGATTCATTCACTTGATGAATAAATTAATTTTTCGACCAATCAGAAAGAGACTACGCTTGGAAACAAACATGGCTGCCGACGCTTGTACGGGCGACCAACAGCAGTGAAACAGTTTTCTTTCAGCGAGAAAACGATGCAAAGAGTCTCGGAATGTCGCGAAAGGTGGTCTTTGTTCGTCTGCACTCAAGGAGACGTCGCTCGTCATTCTTTGGAAGCCTTTAGTGACCTCAACGTTGACGAGGCAGGGTTTCACAAGAAATGCTACAATCGATTACAGGCATATCATAGTTCAAGGTAAGTTTCTGCAACTTTTGTACGTGGTGCTTCGGATTAGGTTTGATTTATTAAACTAAATGAGAAGTTCGTGAAAATACAATGATAATATGAGCATTTTTCAGTGATCTTGATAATTACGTTGCCGGACCTCATAATATAGACAGGTCTAGACTTCTTTGTAGTCACGGTCAGCTTCAACGTAGCACGATGAATAGCGTATATTAAAAAAAAAATAAAATAAAAAAAATTTGAGAGTTCCACTACTTCCTAGATTAGTACTAATTGAGTTGTTTGGGGAGGGGATCGGGGAGTATTTCAGCTGTGCCAAGCATCCTGCCTAAGGTCACTATATGCCTGTTGCTGGTACAATATTTTTCAGATGAGGCCAACAAGAGGCAACTTTACCATGGGAGCATGTATCTGAGGGAGCAGGTCATGTCAGTGACATCACCAGCAGTATGGCCTGCTGACAGCAAGGATCTCACAACGGAGCATGCTATGGAGATGGTTCTTGTGGGCTTGTTCAATTTATTGGTGTGGATGTGTGGTACTTCTATTAATGAAGTTTGGCTGGACAAATTTGCTGATGTCAGTGGGACTGTAAAGAGAAAGATTCTTGCCACTGCACAAGACATCTTACATGTAGCTAACAGTGCAGATGAAGCTGAGAGCCAGGTGTGTGATGGTGCTTCAGATTGTGACAGTGACACATCAGAGTATGACAGTGATATCTGAGGTGACAGAAATTACTGGTAAAGCCACAGCATTGGCCCCATTTGGGGGCTAAGGCAATGCCAGTGTAAATTCTGACAGTGACGTCTGAGGTATTAACAATTAAAGCCACAATATCTGAGAGTGTGACAACACCAGTTTAAATTCTCACAGACCAGTCAGATGATGAGACAGGGCATTCAGGTGCTACACCAAGAGACCGTGAAAACAGACCATGCAGTTTTCTGCCTTGTATTGTAAGTAATTATGAGCATTACTGTTTCATTATGCTGTTCAACTTTATCGTTTTAAATACTAATGGCACTGTACTCAGTCAGGAGTTTTTTTTTTTTTTTTTTTTTCAGCTTTATTGCATACTGCTGCGTCTCAATCTCCTCATTCCCAATATAATATATTATGATGTTTGTTGCCCATCTTTACAATAAACTTTGTTGAGTGGTGTCATTTTTTACATCTCAGTATTGGTAAGACCAGAGAAATGGTCATTGATTTCAGGGAAAAAAGCCAAGTATGTTGATCCTGTAGATATTAAGGGGGAGGTATTTCAGAGGGTTGACCTATATATTATATACTTGGGGGTGATTATTGACAGCAGACTGAACTGGAATGCTAACACTGATCATGTGATAAAGAAATCTCAATCCAGACTGTACTCCTTGAGGAAATTACACTCTTTTGATGCTAGTGAGAAAACTCTGAACATGTTTTACACACATGTATACATGTCCATTGTACTTTTTGTAGGCAGTGTCCTCTTCTTGGGCTGTGTCTGTTGGGGTAGTCAGATCTCAAAACAGGACAGGGGTAGAGTGGACAAAGTTGTAAAGAAAGCTGAGTCAGTGGTGGGGAAACCCCAGAAGAGGCTTGAAGTGATAATTTATTATAAGAGACTTGAGAAAAAAAACATCTGTCATGTCCAGTGTCTGACACCCCCTGTTCAGCCTCATCGAGGGCCAGAGAAGTACATTCAGTGGGAGAATAATTACTCCTGCAAGCCAAACTTAAAGGCATAGGAGATCTTTCTTGCCTGAAGCTACTAAAGCGTTTAATTGATGATTAGAACTTAGCTTTGATCAGATAACTGTAGGTCTTAGTCTGTTTTCAGAGCGTGCCGTCCACTACCTGTTGCTGCTGTACAGTGTGCTGCTAAAGTGAAATAACCCCTGTTGTGATTGTGTTCTCAAAGTATTCTAACAGTTTTAGTTCTTTTTATATTATGTTTGAAATTATGAGGCAAGATGACTAGTGCATTGGAAATCCGAATGTATTTCACCAGGTGATGTATGGCGTGGAGGTGTGGAGTGTACGACTATGGCTGAGTGTGTGTGCGCATGTGATATGTGGATGAGCAGATAAGTGTGCAAAGCATGGTTGATTTTATGTGGAGATTTTGTTTTTGTGATGGACTGAATATTTTGAATTACAGTTTTCTTCTTAATCATGAAATTCATAACAGTATTTCTGCCAGGAGTGTATTTGATGGGTGTATGAGTGAAGAGTGCGTGGATGCATGGTGTAAATTACATAGGCGTACACCAGTAGATCAGTACCTATGATGAACTATAGTAGTATCCCCTGAATTGTAGATTTGTTTTTAATAATGTAATTATAATACATAGCTTCACTATGTAGTATGTATTATGTGTGCAGGTTATTTCACTTTGTGGTGTGTGGCATGGCAGTATGCATGAGAAGAGTGTATGCTATGACTATGGATAAGTCACTTAAGTGTGTGGGTGCATATATAGTGATGGGTGGACGCGCGTGTGGGTGCATGGCTGATTTCTTCATGGAAATTTTGTTCTTGTGTCATAATAGTTGTACTGTGTATTATGTGATCAAGAGCTGTACACGATAAATTTTCCTGAGGGGATTAATAAAGTTCTTATCTTCTTATTATCTCTCTTATATTTTTCCTACCTGCAAGTAACCTTAACTGCCAAATTTGTTTACTAATCATGTATAGTTTATATTGTCATAGGCAAAAGGGACAAGACAGATTGTTTTGAATAGAATAGTGCATCATTTGCAGCCACAAAACATCACAGTATTGATACTTCTTATGAAGGGTCATCACAGACTTGTACCTCATTTTCTGAAGTAGTGCGCATACTTACGTTTGGGATCTCTTCAGATTTGAAATCAGCGTGAAATTTACATTTAGGTACACTTAAAATTTAGTGATTTGCACAAATTTGAAAAAAACTCAAAAACTAGGCCTTTTAGAGGCCTCTGGCCCACGGCCTATCGTGTTTGTGACTGCCCAATGTTTACCAGGAAAGTACCCATGTCTGAATTATTAATGCTTTGTGAAAGAGACGAAATTAATTGCTATACACTAGCACGAATATAGTATCAGATGGTTCCCTGTCGGGGTAAGGGTGGGTGGGTGGGTGTTTGGGAGTTTAACGTCCTTTTCCACCACGTATGGGTGTTATCAAAGACTGGGCAACGAGAAAAGGCCAGCACAAATATTGGGTCCCAGTCAGGATTCGACTTCACGACCCGAGTATTGACAGTCTTAAGCCTGCTCTTAACTGGGCACAGCGCGCGAAACACACATGTGTACATCACAGTCGTTGCGCTCGGTGTGTCTACTAACTACAAAACTGAACACAGCGGTGCTCGGTGACAAACCAATTGAAGATGCACTCTGCACGGTTTACACGTCGAGTGACGTAGAACAGCCAGTCAGAATCTGTTGTGGAAACCACAGTCACAGTTGTGGCTATTTGAATTGCTGTGATGACGCCACAGCGGCGGAAACCCCCCAAATCGCAACTGTGTCATAACTGTGGCGCTCCGCAGTGCCCAGTTAAGAGCCGGCTTAACGCTCTACCATTCGGCTATCGCTGCTCCCCCTGATGGCATAAGGACACAACTTGAGCGTAGGGCCAAGTGCTGTATTTATTTCTAGAGACCTGTTTGGCGAATGTTAAGAGCCGGCTTAACGCTCTACCATTCGGCTATTCCTGCTCCCCCTGATGGCATAAGGACACAACTTGAGCGTAGGGCCAAGTGCAGTATTTATTTCAAGAGACCTGTTTGGCGAATGTGCTAATTTTTGTTGTAATGAAAAAGCGATTTTCGTGAATTTGTATTTTGCAGGGCAATGTGCATGCCAGGGGGGGCTGCAACAAGAAGCAAGGTGTCAGTGAAACTGGGACTTTGTGCGCAGAGGTCAGGCACAGGTGATGTGAGTGAAGTGGCTTTTTTAGGGGTGACTATGATGTCTTAGGCTAATAGGGAATATCTAGGCATTTTGAGGTTTCGTGCAGTAGTATTCTTTGACCTGCGGAAATGTACTATCTCTCTTCTTTCTATCTCTATCGATAGTACCTTCTGGCAGGTAACCTTCGAATTATGCACGTGACCCCGAGTACATTATAAACTCACTTTCCAATTTATTATATAATATCACTTCCAGGCTGTGTTTTGGACGGTTGTACAACACGTGTATATCAATTTCGTGGTTGCAGAGCGGAAAGATACTCTTGTGTCATATCGTATCGTGTTGTGTCATATCGTGTTGTGTGTTATCGTATCGTGTCAAGTTGTGTCTTATCGCATCATGTTGGGTCAAATAGAATCGTATCGTATCGCATTGTATTGTATCAAGTCACACTGTATTGGGTGGTATTGAAGTGTGTGGTATTGTGCTGTGTCAGATGCAAACAAAAACATAATATTTAGAGAAGGTAAGAACTGCTCAAAAGGATTACATTTCTGCTTTATCTCCCAAACTTTTTATTTTGCTGAGGGTAATAGATGTTTCATCGCATTGAGTCGAGTTTCACAAAACCACGGGCAGATAGCTGTGACATACCTACAGCAATACATTTGGTTTGTTTTTTTTACAATATACTAGCGTCATATGAGAGGATACGGAAAGGTTCAATCCACGTTTACAAGAAAGCGGACATGGTCGTTTACTGGCGCCACTCATCATCCGGAGATCGGGATAAGTAGCGGTCAGTCGTATTTATTTGTTTATGTCTTGACCAACGATCCTTACCCCAAAATTCGGGAATGACATTTGTATTGTCAGTTGGTTTTAACATTTTAGTCACGCAGAGGTCGCCGTCAAACAGTGATATTGAGTCAAGTTGCATGCTGGCTGCCCATCAGAGATAGAGTGAAGCACAAGCTCTTGTCCATTTGTCATATGTATCTCTTTCTGGCACTGGTCCTTCCTATCTTTCTGATCTCCTTCATTGTTACACTCCATCCAGCTCCTCTCACACTAAACTTCTGTGCACCCCCCTCAGTAACAACTAAAACGTATGATCAGAGATCCTTTTCCTTTCAGGCTGCAGCTCTTTGGAACCAACTTCCTAAACCACTTAGACACACAGGGTCCAGTGCCAGCTTCAAACGCTGCCTCAAAACCCACCTATTTAAAACTGATTACTGATTTACTCTGCCCTTCCACACCGTGTCAGCCTGCTTGTTGTGAGATATTATTGTTTAACTTTGAATGTTCCCTGTGAGTCTGTGTGCATGAAAGTTGTGTATGTAGTTGTGCATGAAAGTTGTGTATGATCTACGGCGCTTAGAGCCTGTTTCATTTCATGTATAGGCGCCTTATAAGTCGTCATTATTATTATTATTATTATTATTATTATTATTATACGTGCATGGTGTAGAAACTGCCGTGAAAAATGAAATGAAATGAAAAGACCTAGGGAAAAGGGGACAGGCAGAAAAATGTCTGTTGTCGTGTGGGCGAATTTTATACTTTCGTATTCTGCTCAGCTGTTTTATTAGCGCACGACGTCTGTGTGAGTACAGCTGTACAAGGAAAAAGACAAGCGTTGATGTTTTACACGGAGAACATGACCAGGACCCGTATGTAAAACTCGAGGTTAATTTAACCCACGGCTACGGGCCTAACCCAAACGAGGACAAACGAAACCCCAAAACAAAATCACATAAAAAAGGAAGCGAAGAGAGGAAGAAAAATACCCTTCTATTACGGCCTAGGCACCATGGTGGAATGGACCCCCTTCCTGATTTAAAAAAAAATATCCTAGAGCTAGTTTAGTTTGAAGTTAGACTTTATCCCGGGGCTAAAATCCCTAACCTCGACTTTGACAAGCGGGCCCAGAAAGCAAACAACTGTTTATGGTTGTCTTTTCTCGCAGACGGCTCGTCTACCAACTACTCCAGCAGCGTCTCTCAGCAGGTATCGGCCTCCTTGCTGATTGGACATTATCAGGACGTTCTCACTCCAGAGGAAGTTGTCGGGTTCCCCGTCTATCCAGAATTCCCCGTCGACTGTAGTGTCCACCCACTGTCCGGTGGCCCAGTAGAAGTCGGGTTGTCCATTTGGCCATGGTCCGTCCCAGTTGAGCAATGGGCGTCTTGCTCCGACGTGCATCTTGTCTGGGGCGTCTGGTCAAACAGATGATCAACTATCAGGATCGGAGAGGATGTTCCTCTACAAATTCTACTAATACTTTTCTGTTAGCAATGATACTGATAATAATAATAATAATAATAATAATTATTATTATTATTATTATTATTATGGAGCTCTGGGTGCCTTACAGTAACAGAATATTACACACACACACACACACACACACACACACACACACACACACACACACACACACACACACACACACAGAGTCATACAAAACAGCAATTTGATGATGAAGGTGAAAAGCTGATTCAGTCTTTGCAATGCTGCCGTCTTCAACGCAACACACACACACACACACACACACACACACACACACACACACACACACCTGGATCTGCCAGCAGCGAGCGAGTGACAATGTCTTTCTTGGCAGTGGTGTCCAAGGTGATGAGACTCAAACCCTGATTCGTACAGTACGCGTCGTTCAGTAGCCATATTTTGGAGGCCGACATCACCTTCCAGCACAGCCCGGTCAGACGGTCATAGGTGAACCCCTCCTCTCTCCTGCACCAGTCTGTCGACCACGAGTCAGATTAGTAGGACTTTAAGTCTGACTACGTATGACAGGCGTACAGCAGCGCGTAGAAAACTTTTTTCGTACGTTCTTAATCTGTTCATCAGAATCAGTCACTGGAATAACATTAATGATGTTAATAATTAATTAATGATAATATTAATATTAATGATTACTTACATAGCGCTGTAACCTATTCAAAATAATAGTTCTAAGGGCTTTAAGATGAAATAAAATAACAAGTGAAAAGGAAGAAATATACAAAATAGACAAAAAAATAACCAGACATATATAAACAAAAATATTCAATTGCAAAATAGTAAATGACACTATTGTCGGGGACTCTGGCCGGCGTCCATGTTGTTCTAGGAGTATGTTCCCCGTACTGACCAGACGATGTTATAGTTGCTGACCGAGGAAACGCCAGACAACGCTGATTGGTGGCTATTTTTAAATGATTTGTCGAGTCCCACTCTGTATAAAAATGATCCTTAGGCTTATAGAAAGTGGTATTTCTTTAATAGTAGATTTCTTTGAAATCACGAAAACGTTCGCGATGGCGAAATCAAACATCCTTTTGTTGGACAAACAGCCTCTCAGCTTAAGAAGCGGCAGTTTTTTTTTTCATTTCAGCGGCGTTACGAACATAAAGGCTTTAAGAGCAAAATAGCACAAGCCATATTTTATGTCATAATTATATGTAGTGTTAGGATGGCTGTGTGTGTATGTGACGTGTATTTAATGTGTACATACATCATGCCACTCTGCTATTGTGAGGCGCCCAGAGCTCCAGCAGGAGGTTGGGCTCGACACAAGTCCTCATTATTATTATTATTAATTTTATTACCGTTGACGTGAAATGATATTGAAATAGCATTCTCGGAAGTAGAGTAGAGAGAAAGTTCTCATTATCAGTTGATCAGAGTGGATAACTTAGTAATAATGACATTAGTACAGATGTCCACCCATGAGTCATAAGTGACATAACCTAACTGTCAGCCAGTGACGTGTTTTGTTTTCATGTTTGTTCTTTAACCACCCGTTTAGCTACATTACATTCATATTTGTTTTCATTAGATGGAACTCCACCGACTTCATCAAAACTACCAACTTAATCGTCTGATTCAGAGTCCAGTGCAGGGAACGCAGAAGAAGAAGAAGTTTTCGTGAGATAAATCCCAGTGGAGGCCCAGACCTTGCCCACCGCCATACCCACCAGGTACCCAGTAGGGGCCCACTCACCCTGCACACTGGGTATTTGGTCCATAGTTTTAATCCAATCCACTGGCAAAACTATGTCCACACTGTGGCAATGCTCCAGAAGACGAGTTGCATTTTTTCTTTGATTGTACCCTGTATGCCGACTTGCGAACTCGGTAATTGTCCCAGTTCGACTTGTCAATGTTCAGAACAAGAAAACTGTCCATTCTAAACACTTCCGTTTCGTCACATGTATCTCAACTCGCAAAATATGTGTTTTTCGCTCTCAAGATGCGAAACAGTATCTTTGATACGGCCCCTTAGATCGTGTCTCTGCCACGTGCAGACTGGCCTGCTAGTTGTGTCACTACCGGTAACACGGGCTTTTGGCCTATATTTAGAATACCGCTCACGTATAAGCTTACAGCGCGAGTTTTGCTCACGCTCCATGTACTGTAATTCCGACCGTCTCTTGCTCTTTGCAGCAACACCTGAGTGTGTGCGTGCGTGTGTGTGTGTGTGTGTACACAATGATGTCTGTTATTAGTGTTAACGGTATTTTCTTTTTTTTTCGCTCCAAATATCTGTTATCATATGCTCACTCCATTGCGATGGACAAATGTCTGTGCAATAAAATCATCTGAGTCTGAGTCTGAGTCTGGTCCATAGTTTTAGAGGGTGTAATTTTCGGCCTATGCCTACTTTCATTTCGATGCTGGTGTGGCCACTATGCCTACTTCTGTGATTATTTAGTTCAGCTTGTGTAGGTAAAGCGGCACCTTACCATTTCTGAAGACGAAGTAGCGAGAGCCAGGAGATGAGTGTTTCTGGTAGTTGCTTCTGAAGACAAGAGAGTGGAGAAGACAGCTGGAGAAATGTCGGTTGAAGACAAAAGAGTTACACCAAAGGCGATTACTGCAAGCGACTGCGCATGCGCGCAGAGAGTGTGCAGTGAAGGAGTCAGAAACCGCGTCAGTCAAGCTCGGAGCGAAGTTGTCCATTGCTGCATCACGTGACCACTTCCCACCAGCAGACAACACACTCCTTTCACAAAAACAAACAAAACAAACAAACAAACAAACAAACAAACAAACAAACAAACAAACAAACAGACAAACAAACAAACAAATCATTCATTGAATTCATTGTACGAAATAAAGGCATCGCCAGTGAACTAAACAATAATGTACACACACCGTATATTGTGTCTACATTTCAAGACTTTTTGATTAAAATCCTATCCCTTCTTCGGGGGCAGCCGGAAGGGTCGAATGGTAGAGCGTTGAACATTCAATGCTAGGCTCGTGAGTTGGAATCTCGGCCGGGGCCAAATATTTGTGCTGACCTTTCTCTCGTTGCCCCGTCTTTGATTTCACCCATAAGTGGTGGAAAAAGACGTAACCCCCCCCCCCTTCCCCCCCCCCACACTTCTTCGGAGATCCGAGTGGCATAGCGATGGACTTTCAAAGCTAGGGTGTCCAGTTCGAATCTCGACTATGGCCAAATATTTGCACTGGTTTTTTTTCTCGTTGCCCCGTGTTTAATATTACCCATACGTGCCGGAGAAGGACGTGTAAACTCCCGGACACCCCATCCACCCCCCCCCCCCTCCCCCACTCACCGTATTTCCTGGTATGATATGGTGAGGGTATGATATCAATAACATTGACCAATCGCAGCGTTTTAAGCGGAGAAAATAATGAATTAGCAATGACGTTATATTTTGCGCATTTTAAAAATAAGAATTAAGAAATTCACATGCCGCATGTGTAATTACTATTACTCACGTGTGGAACAGCATCCAGCACACAACACGAAATACGCCCGACATTTTCATGTCGATGTCTTTGTCCTTTCCTGCCGAAGTGTCCCTACGTGTCTTACCCACACCTCAGACGGACGAGTGTTTTGAGGGAGGCAACTGTACACAATATCGGGTGTCCTGTCTTCTTTCAATGCCTCATTAAAATGTTTAAGGTGGAATATTCGTTAACTCTTAAGCGCTCATGCGTTTTCGGCGTTCGGCCGTTTTCTGACGCCTCTGCATACTTTTACAAGTTGTAAAACACAGTTAAACATTCTCTTGCACATCATATAAAAGAGAGTTACAAATGCTTTTAAAGTAGATGAAAAACGAATCGAAATATCTGTGTATGACAATTGTATTGTCTGATTAACAAGGAACTTCTTCTGCTGAACTCGAAGTTTTGTTGTTGTTGTTGTTGTTTTTCCGAACAAACCTTTTTTCACTGTTTCTTCTTGTTTTGTTGTTGTTGTTGTTTTTGTTTGTTTTTGTTTTTTTTACAACAAAAGACACCTACACGTTACAAAAAAAAAATGTTTTTTTTTGTGTGACAAAAAAAATGTAGGTCTGCTTTCTGTGTCCTGTGACATGTATATGTATATATATGTAAAAAGGTGATAATACAAACTACATTGCTGGCTGAATAGTAAATGTGTGGCCGAGTGACGTCATATGCATATGCTTCCACAACATCATTGTTACGTCACTTATGATCAGTAAAATTACAGGTTAGATCCATAGCGAACGTCGACAAGTGACCACACGAAGAAGTATTTCTATGTACCAGTGGTATTGGAAGAGTCCATCGTTAATATATGATAGATTTTATAGGGAATGAACGCTAGAGAGTTAAAAGATAAAATAGTACTAAGGGGACGTACAACAAATAGACCTGGATGCTGACGGTCAATGATCGCGCACTGAGCTGATCGAAGGGAAAAGCGTTGTATCGTGTTTGTGGATATCGCATGTTGACAATGTAAATGGCCATGTCTGAATTATAAATGTGGAAATGAAATTGATAGCGGTCCACTGGCACGGACATACACACGTGACCCCAAGTGCATGACTGAGCGCGATCATTTATAACGCAGTCAGGCTGTACTTCTGACGAATATGTTTATCCAATATCATGTATTGCAATTGAATTCCATTTCACGACATTAGCTAAATTTCAAACTGAAGTTGATACTCAAATTCTACTTCAACATACGGAGTAAACGTACATTTCAAATACAGCAGTCTATTACAAACTCTCATCTCCAAGGTCCCCTGAGAAAAATCAACACGGCTGAATGAGCACTCTTGGAACAAATATTTCAATAGACTTACCAGAAATAGTGAAATCGATGTTATATAAACGTGAAACCTGCATTACTTGTCATTTCGGGCCGACAAATACTAAGACCCAGTAATCGTCAGATGACAATGAATATAACTTAGTTCTCACCGAATCCTCTGCTAACATTCAAAGTGGTTTAAAGACACCATTACTACCATTACAAGGCTTTGTGCAGGGGATTTCTGTTTTAAAACAGTCGCTCTCGTGACCTCGCCTGTCCGCCCGAAATCTTGGAGTTTAGTAGAGCTCCGAATGAAACACACCGATGTTTGATGACCGTGCAAACGAGGAAAACTATAGGCTACAGAACACAGATGCAAATGTCAAGAAAAACTCTATATATTCCCTTAAAACATAACTTTGCATATGACACCCTAGAAATGCTTTAAAATTCACCAAAAAGAAAAAAAAATCACAAAAGGTCGGCAGCCAAAGACTCATGTGTAGTTTAAATTTCAACAAATTCCAATATTTGTTTTTTGGGCAATGTTAGCAGCGACCACATATCCCCTCATTCCTCTATCGTCTGCTGGCTCTTGTGCCAAATAGTCCGCAAACGAGGCTCATTTGCAAAGCCAACAAAAAGCCCCAGATTGCCTTTTTTTAATTATGCACACAAATTTACTAAGGGGCAAAAACTGTGTACTATATTTAGCGTAGTTGTTACTACGTGCCAGGGCAGCTATTGGTGTCCTGTAGCCCAACCGTTCATATCCGACGCCCGCCATGTTTGTTGAATGTCGAGAGCGACAATTTCACCGACTGCTGCGTTTTTGCTCCAATAAGCTGAATCAAAACCTGTCTACATGTATTTGTGTATGTGTCTTAGTCGTGTGATGCTAAACACTACGAAAACAGCTCAGAATGATCTTTGCGCCTAAAAATGATAACAATGGGGCCTTTAATCTTTCGCAGCCAAATTTCTAAATGAACAGCAATTGCCAGCGCCAAGTTTCTTTTCAACTGCAAGGGAATGGGTCTCTTGAAATGCGTATATATCTCAGAACGTTTTTCAGGATTCTTATGTTGAGGGGGTGAAGGGGAGGGTGTTGTGGATCCCTGACAGTGGTTATAGCCATGCCTGTCCAAACTCTACACCCCGTGAAATACGGTCCCGCTGACACGACCCTTCAAAGTCAAAAGTCAAAGACAAAAGTCGCCGATGGCAGCCGAACAACATGTCGACTAAAAAAAACTGCCAATTTAACAAAAACACCGGCCCCCGTAGTGTAGTGGTTAGCACTTCGGACTATGGACCGGGAGACCCGGGCTCGAATCCCAGCCGAGGCAAGCGGGATTTTTTCTACCTAGGTCGGCTCCTACCCAGAGCGGGTGTGCTATGGGCCCGATGGGGAAGCCCCCTTGGTGATAATACTTAAAAGAAAAACAAATGTTCTCGTTCGTTTTCCTGCTTATGACACCCCACATAAACAGCCGAATATAACTGACGTAAAATATTGCATACAGACAATTACGTTTGTAGTAACCCATTTTAAGTCCAAAACGTTTCTTCAGTCATCACAGTCTGTCCAGGCAGAAATCAGAACTGGAACATTGTAAGCCTAAAGACTTTTTTGTTTCAAATTTTATTATTTAAAATGGACAAAAAGTATTTCAAAATTGATTTAGAATTACATTGAATGCTTACCTCGTTTTGAGTAAACCTGTGTGTCTTTGTAGACCGTCGGTGCGTTTCTTAACGCACAAGCTGTGGCCAGCAGAGTGCACACAATGAGAAGTCGTTCCATGGTGCAACAAATAGCTAGACGGACGAAAAAACACTTTGACTAGGAAACAGAGTGTACGATACGACTCTTTTTTTCTCAGCGTCAGGAGTATTTTCTTGTCAACGGACAGGTTTTTATATCAAACCTTGTGTAGCTGGTGGTGTGACTGTCCGGCTGAATACTACATAAGGCGGTGGGGGGTGGGGGGGGGGAAGGGGGGTGGGGGATGAGTGGCGAGGAATGTGGTGACCGCATGGTCCCACAATAAGTGCTGTCCAGCTGCCCATGGTTACTTTACAATGTCATTTCCAAATCGCCAGGAAATTGCCGTAATTCAGTGAGAGAGAGAGAGAGAGAGAGAGAGAGAGAGGTGTTTCGGGGTTTTACGTCCTTTTCCACCACATACGGGTGATATGAAAGACGGGGCAACGATGAAAACGCCAGCACAAATATTTGGCCCCAACCGGGATACGAAGTCACGACCCGAGCATTAGAAGTCCAACGCTCTACCATTCGGCCACCCCGGCTCCCCGAGAGAGAGAGAGAGAGAGAGAGAGAGAGACTTTATTTATCCAGGATGAGAGATAAGATACAGAGTCCCTTCTACAGTCTTGTCCTGGCTACGTAGTGCTGGTGCTTAATCGCCTGCCCCTCCCCCCCCCCCACGCCTCTCTCTCACACACACACACACACACACACACACACACACACACACACACACACACACACACACACATTCCCTCTCTTTACAAGCTTGAGAGAGAGAGAGAGAGAGAGAGAGAGAGATAGAGAGACAGACAGACAGACAGAGACAGACAGAGACAGACAGACAGAGGTGCGAAATTTAACAGACCAAGGGTTCGTTGCACTCAAAGATTGTTAGCGACTCAACCGTATTCCAGTTGTTATTATCTCTTTATTGGACGCTACTGCTGACATGAATTACAAGTGGAGATAATCACACAGCCAATTATGGTTTGAAGTACCCATGATCAGCGAACAATTAGCCGTAATTGCTGCCTGCTGTACCACATGGATATAATGTACAGAGTTATGTTAAAACCGTGCTAATTTCCCGGTCCTCGTTCATGCTATAAGGTTATTAACCATCAGCAATGCTTTCCAGCTGTTGGACGTTTGACATGCTATAACGATAGTTTTGTCATCTGCTATGCTATAAAATTGTCGCTACTCGTTGGACATGCTATACAATTGTCGCTACTCGTCGGCCATGCTATACAATTGTCGCTACTCGTCGGCCAAGCTATACAATTGTCGCTACTCGTCGGCCATGCTATACAATTGTCGCTACTCGTCGGCCATGCTATACAATTGTCGCTACTCGTCGGCCAAGCTATACAATTGTCGCAACTCGTCGGCCATGCTATACTATTGTTGCTGGTCGTCGGCCATGCTATACAATTATCGCTGGTCGTCGGCCATGCTATACAATTGTCGCTACTCGTCGGCCATGCTATACAATTGTCGCTTCTCGTCGGCCAAGCTATTCAATTGTCGCTACTCGTTGGCCATGCTATACAATTGTCGCTACTCGTTGGCCGTGCTATACAACTGTTGCTGGTCGTCGGCCATGCTATACAATTATCGCTGGTCGTCGGCCATGCTATACAATTATCGCTGGTCGTCGGCCATGCTATACTATTGTTGCTGGTCGTCGGCCATGCTATACTATTGTTGCTGGTCGTCGGCCATGCTATACAATTGTTGCTGGTCGTCGGCCATGCTATAAAATTGTAGTTGACCATTGGACATACATTACAACTATTTTCGTCCATCGGGCATGCTATAAAGTCGTTTCTGTTCATTGGAAATGCTATAAATGTTTTAAACTTCTCATTGGTCACCGAACATACTGTAAAGCACTTGTTTATTATCGGACATGTTAGAAAATTGTTGTCGTTTGTCATGGTAGCTTTAAAACGTTTGTTTTGTCATCGCAAAATTGCTGCTCGTCATCGAACAGCATTTAAAATTGAGTTTGGTCATGGGACATGCTAAAAAAATTCGTACTGGTCCTCGCATATACTTGAAAACTACAAAATGCGAAAAGTGTAAATAGGGAACTGAACCTCTGACACATATTAAACTAAACGGAAAAAAGTTTAAAAGTTCCTATCAAGTCACAGTTTGGTCTACCATGCCCTAAACAAAGTTATTATTGATTCACTCACTTTTCTTTTGGTTGCTTTGTTGGTTGGTTAGTTACGTTTAACATCCCACGCATCAAGATGTGGTTGGAGACTGCCCTACTTTTCAGATTAGGGGGTGGGGGGTGGAGGGGGACAGCTACCCTAACTAAACAGCCCAGCTGAACACTATTCAGTCAAGCAAGATGCATCCTTGACTGTAATGGACAAATTACGAAAAGAAAAACAAACAGATCCAGTGTACACAGACAGGGGAAGCGGGACAAAGTGGAAAAAAGGCCAGCACAAATATTTGGCCCCAGCCAGGACTCGAACACACGACCCGAGCATTGAAAGTTCAACGCTCTAAGCGCACAAGTGTCCTAACTCTACGGTTAATAATGATAATACAGTATTGTATGGGCGCTTTACCAAATTTCTTGAATCGGCTCAAAGCTGCGAACTGAAGCCAACACGCACGATCACGTGAATCACACGCATTCTCCCCAACCTGAACATATTACAATCACATGGTACGAAGGGTCAGCTCAGCTATTTAGGTTTCGGAAGTTAGAAATGCAGTTATTTTCAAATTTTTAGGGCTGACCATTTCCAACGGAGAGGGAGAGGAAGCCGGAGTACCCGGAGAGAACTCCCGACCTACATCACTAATGTAAGTCCCGTTACGGTTTTTCGCAGATGTAGCGGTAGTCATTCTGGTTGTCGAGTCTGTCGACCAGGAGATAATCCCCGGATGTTTGCAAGCTCCAGGCCAGGATGTTCCCGCCTCCATTCGCGTTGTTTGGATCATCCGGCTCCCAGTACTGACGGTCGGCAGTCGTGTCCACCCACTCACCGGTCACCCAGAAGAAGTTGGGTATCCCACCCGGCCAGTAGGTAGCGCCCCACATTTCTAGCGGTCTGGCAGCTCCGATGTGAACTCCGAACCTCCAGTCAACGTAGGCCACCGTGGCGAGATCTGCAATGTGTATCATACACACGTCTTCCATAGGTGTTTGGTTAAGTATTCCACTAACTGAACCCAACACGCAGGCACAACACAATAACAAACAAAAAATACAACCAACCAACCAACAACAACAACGAAAAACACCACCACCACCACAACAACAACAGCAATACGAATAACAACAACAACAACAACAACAGCAAAACGAATCCGAGATGAGATACTGTTTTACCTGGATCTATGGCCAGCGAGCGAGCGACGATGTCTTTCTTGGCCGACGATGTCTTTCTTTCACACACACACACACACACACACACACACACACACACACACACACACACACACACACACACACACACACACACACACGTTAGTTAGTTATTTAGGGCTTAACGCCGCGCAAGCAACAGAGGTTAATTCGCGGCAACACACACACAAACAACAACAACAACAACAGCAACAACAACAACCTCTAACTAAGGACGGGGTTTAATGATGACTTGCTACTCACCTATGTAACAGCATGGTACAAAATGCAAGAAACCCCCAAAACATCTCCATTTGGTCTTCCTTCTGCTGCAACGTCCGAGGCTATTTTGCGTTCTTGCACCTAATTTCTACGTTAAAATACACGCAGCGAGCTGGTTCTAAAACACATTTTCATGTATACTCACCGTCAACGATCGCTTATTAATAATTGAGTTAATCGAAGAATGCGGCATAATTGTGTATACAAAAGACTTTTGTTGAGGCAAAAGCATTTAGCGAGCAGGTCGTAAAACAAGCTTACACTCATTCCAATCGTGAGTGACCGCTAATTGAGTTACTACAGGAATGCCCTGCAATGATATATACATAAGTAAATGAATGTATGAATTATTAATTTCTTCTTCTTCTTCTTGGCGGCCGCTTGGGTCACACTGGCAGGCCGGTTGTCACGATAAAGTGGGCCGTTTTTTGAAGATCCTGCCGTACAGCTTGGAGTGCAGACTGGTCTCTTCTGGCCACACTGCTGTACGCAGCTCCTGGAGCTTGGGGCACTGCTGGAGGACATGCTCTGCTGTTTGCTCGCCGGCGCCGCAGATGCACTCTGCAGAGGTGGCCAGTCCAAGCTTCCGGTGCATATGTGCATTGAGGCGGTTGTGTCCAGTTTTGAGCCGTAGAAGGATGACTTGCTCTTGTCATTAATTTGAGTTCAAAGAGATGTAGTAAAGAACAGAAATACAGAAAAAAAAAACAAACAAACAAACAAACAAAAAAGCGTATAGTCATGTTACGAGCCTATCACTATGTCATGAAGCAGTTGCATTGAACGATATAAACAAATTTGTTTTCCAGTCTATTTCGTTTGTTTATTGTTCGTCAAAATAAGGATTTCCGTAATTTATGATATGAGAAAATATACGTCCAAGTGTGACCAAAAAACCCCCCACCTCTCTCCCTCTCTCTTTTCTTTTATGAATAATTTTCAGTCGAAGTTTACCGCCTTCCACAGTATGTGTGTGTGTGTGTGTGTGTGTGTGTGTGTGTGTGTGTGTGTGTGTGTGTGTGTGTGTGTGTGTGTGTGTGTGTGTGTGTGTGTCTGTGTCTGTGTCTGTGTGCGTGCGTGCGTGCGTGCGTGCGTGTGTGTGTGTGCGTGCGTGCGTGTGTGCGTGCGTGCGTGCGTGCGTGCGTGCGTGTGCGTGTGTGTGTGTGTGTGTGTGTGTCTGTGTGTGTGTGTGTGCGTGCGTGCGTGCGTGTGTGTGTGTGTGTGTGTGTGTGTGTGTGTGTGTGTGTGTGTGTGTGTGTGTGTGTGTGTGTGTTGTAATGGTCTGTTTATGGGTATGCCTTGTGTTATTGCAGTGTCTGTATTGTTTGTATGCTTGTATAAAATTCTAAAAATCAAGATTAATAATTAAAAACAACTAAACTACCTTGGCTTCATAACTTTGAGCCATCGAAATCCACTGAACCATCGGGGTTTCACCAGTCTAATAACACCGCGAAGCATGTTCAGCGTGTATGGAATCTGTCGCAAGCCGAAGAAAGGCCCAAACAAATTTGCACAGGGACTTGAGCTACCAGAAAACTTTTTATCACTCGTAAACGCTCAGTCGGGGGTTGTGAAATGTTTTGACGAAGCTAACAGCCAGTACTCAACTCTGATTACAGTGGCTTGTTTCTGAGAGCAGGCTTGTTCTTCCCGGTTGGACGTCTTTTATCGGTGATGGCCGATCAATCATGCAGCGACTGCCTGTTCCCTTAACTCTTAATGGTCTGCAATCACAATAAAAAAAAAAAAACACAAACAGTTTTTTTTTTAAATTCCGACTGTGCAAAAGGCACAGTCAACTCTGTCACATCTACAGAGCTTTCAGCGTCCTTGAAACCTCTATAAAAGCCAAGGGCATCCTGATTTCAGAACTCAGTTTGCGTTTTGACACTGAGCGAGAAAGATCGCTAGTCTTTTAGTGCACCACCAACACCCGCTAGACTATAGCGATGTGTCTCGCTCACTGACCAAAAGAACAACGAAGTCACTGCAAACTCACGCTCTGGTTGTATAAGGGTCTCCGAATCGCTAAAACTTCTGCAGCTGTGACAGAGCTGCCTGCATTATGCACAGTCGCAGGAGTCGCAGATAAAGAAAAACAGAACTGTTTGTGGCTTTTGGCTGAGACTTGAGACTTTTAAGAGCACGAGTTCGACCACCCCTGCGCGCTATGATAAGACTGGTTTGAAAAAAAAACAAGCCACTGCACACCAGTAGGAGCCACTTCAAGCCACTTAATTGCGCAAGGTGTGGACCGCTGCAGAATAGTGGTTCGAAGTGGCTTCTAGTGATCTGAAGATTTCAAGTAAAATGGCGATAGCGGCTTTTAAGAGTTAAAGGTCCGTCTCCACCTGCGTTTCTATGCTCACAAATCCACTCACCGTCAAAAGAACTGCAGCCAAAAGTTACGCTGATACGTCAAATGTTTACTCATGGAAAGAAAATCACTTGTGGTGGGTTCAAGAGGGACAAAGGGTGATTTGTGGGATATGGAGTTATTACATATCACTGAAAATTGCAGAAAGTAAGCTTGCTTTTTTTTTTTTCGTAATCAAATTATTTCTGTAACATGGCAAAAACACACACACACACACACACACACACACACACACACACACACACACACACACACACACACACACACGCACGCACGCACGCACGCACGCATGCACGCACGCCCACACACACACACACACACACACACACACACACACACACACGCACGCACGCACAAACAAACCACAACACCACAATCCCCACGACCCTCCCTGTCCAGACTTTTCTGCACCCTGATTATACTTTCCATTCTATTCCGGCATTCTTTGATTGCACACATAAAAAGTCTATTTACTTTTTCTTGTGAAGTTGTTGGTAATCCCCCATGTTGTAATATCACGCACGAATACTGTCAATCAGATTAGTGACGTGAAAAATGGATTGTAATATCATATTTGGCCACAACACAAGCAACCTGACGTCATTCGTGCAAAAACTCATCAAACAGAGACACATGCTTGTAACGCCGTGATTAAGTTGGTGATAATCCCTCGTGGTGTAATCCAGCGCACGGAACAGTGTGGAGTCCGCTGCGGATCTTGAGGCACGGGGGAGATCCCCTGTTGTGTAGGAATGTGATTGTGTTTTTTTTCCACAACACACCGAGTCAAAATATGGATCTATCTCATATCATTTGCATCAAGCATGATTGTTTGTTTCCGTCTAGAACAAATTGCAAGGGTGCGTTGACCTTTCCATGCCTTTCACTCACTCACTCACTCACTCACTCACTCACTCACTCACTCACTCACTCACTCACTCAATTCAATTGGCCAATCAATCAATCAATCAATCAATCAATCAATCAATCAATCAATCATTCAGCCAGCCAATCAATTCTTCACTCACTCACTCACTCACTCACTCACTCACTCACTCACTCACTCACTCACTCACTCACTCACTCACTCACTCAATCAATTACTTGATTAGTTTTTTAAACAACCAGTCTTCAGAGCAATCTTTCAGATGCGTCCATTTTTAGCACGCTTTCAACTTCATCAGTCCACCTACTTACACGCCACTTTGCAGTCATTATATCAAGCCATCAGCCCTAAACGAACAAACCAGTGATTGGATACATTGGAGGAGAAAATAATGAATGTAACACATGACACGCTACACTATGTAAGACACGTTTTACCGAGCTGCGAATGTTTGAATTAAACACTCCACCCACCCTCTCAGTCGCCTACAACTGGCTTACGGGTGTAAAACAAAATGGTGCGCTTTTTGCCTGGTGCTACTCCGATTCAAAAGTTTTTCCATGTCTGGATCCGTGTAGCACAGGCAAAAAGTTTTGTGTGAAAGAAAAGGGTTGTTTAACAACAACGACAACAACAGCGACGACGACGGCAACAACAACAAAAACTTTGATTAACACGTTTAAAAGTAAAGGTTTTAGATAAGAGCAATCACCATAGAAACTCCTATCAATTAATGCTGCACGGTACGATTTTCCCAGTTCGATTTTGTCAAATATCTTTCAGAGTCTGCACAATTCAAAAGTGTCGTCTGCCATGAACAAGGGTCAAGAAAACTCAACTATAACAAGACAGTGATTGACCAAAGGAAATTAGTTTGCAAAATGTGTTGCTCATAAAACATTCTGCTTAAAGTTGAGGTTAAAAATTGACAGAAAATTCTCAATAACATCTGGACAGACTGCAATTCAACAATCGCCTATCTTACATCTTTAAGAGGCACTGTACAAATAACGTCCATTGCCCCTTTCGGGAAATTCGGGCTACTTACCAAAACCGCGGTGCAGCGCCACTCGATACCTATCCTATTTTTCAATTTTGCTGGGAGAGGAAAGCCGTATAACCCGAAGAGAAACCCCCGATGAGCAGCCCGGTAGCCAGGAAAAACCGGTATCACATATCACAAGCTCGGCCTGGGTTCGAACCCCACGCTTTATTGCCGTGACTGCGGTGACGGCGGTTCAGTACCACAGCGGCTAAGTCCGACGCGCTACCTATTAGACCACCGCTCACCCCATTTTGTTTAACACCCGTATGACTTTACCCACACACGGGCTGTGGAGGAATGCAACCATATATTGGCTCCACCCTGAGAAACGCCGAACTAAAGCAGACCTTCACCACTTGATAAGGGTCCGGCCGATATCGATTTGGCAAAGTCTAAATACAGCGGCTATCGCACAGAATGGGGTTCCAACGATAAGGTGCACAGGTTTGACCCAACTTTTCTTCAAGCTTTCTTCTCGTGACTTCTAAGGCAGTCGACACAGAATGTATTCCTTTTCTGAAGCAGAAAAGAATCTTGATGAAATGAGTAAAATTTTAAGTGGAAAGAACAGTTTCTGATTCTGGGATTCAAAAAGTGCTCAACGGTTCGAACAATATGGCGCAGAGAGTTGATACAAATTTCTTTCAAGCTTTCTTCTCATGACGTGTACGGCAGCAGACAAAACGTGTGCTCTTTCTGAAGCAGGAAAAAAGCCAGTTTTATTGACATGAGTAACATGTAAGTCAGACAAAACAGTTTCTGTTTCTGGGAGATTTTTCGCAAAGTTCTCAACGCTTCGATCTATACTGTGCAGAAGTTTGACGCATGCTTCTTTCAATCTTTCTTCTCATAACTAGCACGGCAGGACACAAAACGTGTACTCTTTTGGAAGCAGAAAAAATGTCTTGCTGAAATGAATAACAGTTTGTTTCAAAAACAAAAGTATTTAAAAACTGTGCTACCCACTTTATTACCCAAGAGGGTAGCTAGTGTGTTTGTGAATGACAAGTGTATGATAGAAATATGACAATACACAAATTTAGACATTTGTTAAACTGGCGGAAGAGCTGAATACACTGGTCAAAACAGATTTGTTTGTTTTCTGTGGCCGAGAAAAAATGAAGAAGAGGTTGAATGATAGGTCCAGGTTTTCCCACTAATTATTTTGGATTCACATTGAGACATGGACTCGGTCAGTTGAACATTACTGCATGCGACTTCCGATCTTCATCTCCAAAACAGAAGGTGAGTGCTTTTAGTCACAATTATTTGTCAACAGTTCTCATCACTGTCTTGTAAATGTGAGTTCTCAGCGTGTTCCATTTCACTGTGTCCACTTTTTGTATTGTTGATGTTGTTGGTAACAACAAGAGAACGAGTCAATCAATGAATTAAACAATCAAGAAGAAAAAAATCAATAAAACGTAATTTTACGGTTGAGGCTGTCTGTCATCGACAATCAGTTTTCATACGTATTAACGTTACAAAAGTCTAGCTAGTTATTAAAACTAAGGGAAAAGTCCGCGAGCGCGCGCACACACACACACACACACACACACACACACACACACACACACACACATTTTTATTTCAGTCTGCTCCCTTTGATACAAAAACGTTTCGGTGACATGAATAGACTACTGAAATCTTTTAATCTCCTCTCATCTTCCGTGGCTTGAAAGTTTCTTTTGTGCATGCATGAAGGATCTAAGCTTTCACAATACGGGGACGAAGCCGACAAATCCACCTCCGTCATGAGTAACATGCGCACTGTGCTGTATAGCATAAAGCACGTGCTGGCTGGGATTAGTCCCAAGGGTCCTTCATGAGCAGGTAGATTTGTTGCAAACTCTTCTATAGTTACCCTGAAACCTCGAAGGATTATTGTCGAGTAGCGCTGTCCAGCCGAATTATAGCAAAACTTGTCAAGCACTTCAAGTTCTCTGCAGTCTTCGCTATCGTTTTCGTGTATCAGTTCATAGATTAAACATAATTATGAGACACGAGGCCTCCCATTTAAGGCTTCATACTAACATACTTTTGTTAGAATAAAACTCGACATCCTTACAAGCTTCAACGAAGGTCAGATTGAATCAGAAGAAACTTTGTTACCATTTCCGAGACAAGTTTCATACTACCATGACACCGGGCTCTGACCGACTTTACGAGATGCACGTGGCGTATGATGAAAAAATTAACAGGTCAAGGTAGCTCGTCATATAGTACCGCCTCTTTAAGATCTCTCGAAAGTCAGAAGGTAAAGAGGGGTCCCTGTTGTCGTTTGGACGAAGGAAATTAGTGCCGTGGATCTGATTGGTGCTTACCCCTTTCTTCCAGCTGATGACAGATCGGATGGAGTGTGATGTGGACGGAGGTTGTCTGATAAAAGCGATCAGTGCCGTGACCTTTTGTATCCTGAAGTGAGCTAGCTCTCTCTCTCTCTCTCTCTCTCTCTCTGCAGTTCCGGGGAGCTGGGGTGGCCGAATGGTAGAGCGTTGGACTTCTGATGCTCGGGTCATGAGTTCATATCCCGGCTGGGGCCAAATATTTGTGCTGGCTTTTCCATCGTTGCCCCGTCTTTGATATCACCCGTATCACCCGTATGTGGTGGAAAAGGACGTTAAACCCCCAAACACCCTCCCCAAACACCCTCCCCTGCAGTTCCTTCCATGAGCACCTTCAAAGCCCGGCACGCTGATCTGTACTGCAACCTCTTGCGCAACACCCTGTTCGTTTTCTTTTCCTTGTATTGCAGTTTGGCCGTTCTCCTTTTTAAAACGAATTCATGATAATCTGGATTGTGTTTGTGTTAATATGTTAGTTTTCAATGCCCATGAATACACTGCTGATATTTCAGCTTCACTACTACTATGTGAGTGCATGCATGTGTGCGAGTGTGTTATCGAAAATTAGCTGTAGGTTAGCAAGGACGAGATTTAAGACAGATCTCCGCACCTGAACTTTTGAAAAATAAAGTGTCATTTTGTTTGCATTTCATCTCTCTCTCTCTCTCTCTCTCACACACACACACACACACACACACACACACACACACACACACACACACACACACACACACACACACACACACACACACATCCTCTCTCTCTCTCTCTCTCTCTCTCTCTCACTCACACACACACACACACACACACACACACACACACACACCTGATAACGTTTGATCTTGACCTTCAGCCGACCTGGCAGCCACCCCACAACAATACACGAGCTGCGGTTCCATTGATCTTCAGTCAGATGCTTCTGGACATTCAGTGACATCATCACTGACCGACAAGACAGTAGCAGATGGGAAAGAACTACACAGACGTGAGACAAAACCAGTAGACCCAATCAGGACGAGCCATGTACGAAAGAGAGAAAGCGGGAGGAACATCCAACCGTATGAAATCGAAAGACACTCAGAAAAGAGCGTTCGTGATAACAGCTGCAGGCGACGCTTGACAAGGCCAGCGCAAGGTATGATAACTACTGTTATCGGCATTTTGTTTCGAGATATTGATCGTTGTCGTACATTGAAACTTATCGATTTGCATGTTCAAAGTGCCAAGTCCAGATTACTACGCTTCGGAGTTGTTGTTTTTTTCTTCCTTCCCTTCTTTCTTTTTTTTAATACAATTACGCATAAATATTATACGCTTGGCAAAGTCAATCTTGAGGATAAATAGAGCTCTGAATGCACACCAATGACGTCTATTGGATGCGCGAACCTGAAATTAGGCGGCCCGATTATGATCATTCTTATTATTACACGTATACCTTTTAATCTGTTCGGATCTCTTCTTTCGCGGCTTGTACCCCTCCCTGTCCACTCATTTCCTTTTCAAATGACCCTCCATCCCACCCACTCCCCCTCTTCCCCTGTGTTTTCTCGTCAAAAGCGGTCGGCTGTCCAGTTGTTCTTGATATAATATTATAGGTACGATTTGTTGATCTTTGGGCTGCGAGCATTGTATACTTCGGACATTCTAGGAGGAAGTGTTCTGCGGACTCGGTCACGGCTCCACAGGCAAAAATGGCGGTAAAAGATAAGTGGCGGTTAGTCTCCTTTTATGTTTCACTTGCAGAGAATTCTTATACATGTTCGTCTTGTTCATCTGATTCAACATGAGATTTGTTCTGTGTTTCAGAAACTTTCACATCCTTCTCCTTATCTGCTTCACATACAGAGAACTGAGACACCTATCATCTATAGAGGCACTGTTGTCTTTCCTGTCTTCTCGTTCTTCCAGTATGACGACCACATCGCTGTCAACGCACAAACAGACGACGGTGAAGCCTGTTGATTTCAGGAACTGCACTGTGGACGCTGACAACGTGCACGAGCAGGCCAAGCAGATCGCCCTCATCCCTCTCACCCCGCTCATCATGCTGTCCAACATTCTGGTGCTCTGTCTCGTTGTGTGAGTTCAAGTCTTTTTCAGAGTGTTGTTTTGTCGTTGTTGCTTTGTTGTTGTTGGTGTTTTGTTTGTTGTCGTGCGTTTGTTTGTTTTACTGTTCCTATTACTGCGGTTCCTTCCTTTATCACTTTCCCATTCAGGTCGTGAGTTTGACTCCCCGGCTGGGGCCAAATATTTGTGCCGGGCTTTTTCTCGTTGCCCCGTCTTTGATGCCATCCTTACGTGGTGGAAAAGGACGTTAAACTCCCAAACACCCACCCACCAACCCACCCTTATCACTTTCCCATCTTAACTCCTTATTTCTTATTTTGTCTCTCATGTTTCAACGATCATTTCCATCGAGAGTTTAACTGTTGACAACTTGTTGATTTGTTTTTGTTGTTAAGTCTCTTTGTAGTTTTGTATCTTCTGTTTTAGTTCCTGCAGTATTTCGGATGGTTTGAAGGAGGGTTCGGGGAGGGGAAGACAGGCAGTTGGGATGGGGGTAGGGTACATCTGAGGGAGTAAGGTGTAGGCGGAGGAGCAAGGTGGTTGTAAGGTTCTTGTGGATTATTTGGATCATTGGTGGTGCATCCAGTTACATGTATACTACACTATAATTATAAACATCAGGTCTTCAGCTCTTCGCCAGTAACTGAAACAAATTTAACCAACTTTGTCAGAATGTTTTGAATCATGGTAGAAAACGTGTATATTATTTATAGATAGATTATTTATATATAGGTCTTATATATTGTAAGCAAGTTAATCTAGACATGTTATTGAATAGAAATGAAAACAGTTCCAGAAACTTCAAAGCATTGTGTCACGTTTCCTCTCCAGGTACCTCAAGCATTACCGCCGCCCATCCTTTCTGCTTCTCGTCTCGCTCTGCTGCGCCGACATGCTAGTGGGTTTCACGTGTATCGGCACACTCGTCACGGTGTCAAGGGAGGACACTCTCAGTCCATGCCTGGTGCGGGTGGGTCTTAGCGTCACGGCGGTACAGGCGTCCATTTTCTCCCTGCTAGCTGTGGCGTGTGACAGACTGCTGGCCATCGTGCGGGCGCTGACTTATCTCCAGGTCGTCACCACACGGCGAACCCTCGTGGTCATTCTGCTCTTGTGGGTGTTCTCCCTTCTGCTGGGGTTGCTTCCCTTACTGGGCTGGAATGAGGGAGAAGACTCGTACAAAGGTTACTGTTCTTTCCTTCACGTCTTCCCGCCCTCCTACGTAGCCGCTATCTTCGTCTGCGGTTTACTTCCTGTCGGCGCCATCTTGCTCATCCACGTCTACCTTTACGCGCATGCGCGAGTACACATACGGAAAATAGACGCTATGGAACAGGTGCTGGGCCGGAAGGAAGTGCGCGCCCTGGGAATGACGGGGAGGTCATGGCGCTGCTTCCGCACAGTGACGATGGTGACGGGCTGTGTGTTCGCCTGTTGGTTCCCGTTTCTGCTGACGACTCTGTACGTGTTGCTGGCGCCATCCCCACACTGCGTGCTGAGTGACATAGTCGGGACGCACCTCCTGATGCTGGGCTACTGCAACTCAGCGCTCAACCCCGTAGTGTACGCCTCGCGGAACAAGGAACTGAGGTCAGGATGTGTGACGGCCTTCAGGCGGCGCTGCAGTCAGGGCAAAGACGGGACCGGATGACTAGAGGAGGAAGAGGTGCCGGCAACTGAAGCCGACACCCGTCTTTAACACTCTCATTCCCAGTTTCGCATTTTTGCGAACGCTTCAGGTTGTGTGACAGCTTTCAGACTGCGCTGTCGTCACGGGACTGGATAAAGAGGAACAGCTGCCTGCAGCTCACGTCGACACCCGCCCTCAAACACGTTAACATCACCAGTTTCGCATTTAAGCGAACGCTCCATGTACTGTCAACAGGAGGACTAGACAAAGGACAGCGTCCTTAATCCGCCGCTAACAGCCGCGTTTAACACTTCTATGCCCAGTGTCGCATTTTTTGCGAACGGTCCGGGTGCCGTTTACAAGAAAACTAGAGAAGGGACAGGGCGTCCATGTACCCCAATTAGGGTTGTCTCTGGAGTAAACTTGGTTGTCTCTGGAGTAAAATTTTCTAACATCCGCGATTAACACTTACATCGCAGTTTCGCATTTTAGCAAACCCTTCGGTTGCCGTGTAGCCTCCAACTCACGCCGACATTCGTGCTTAGCATTTGACCACAAGTTTCGCATTTTCGTGCCTTAAAGTGGACTTGAGAAGGGACAACGCCCAGCAGCCCGCGCACCTCGCGCCGGCACACGTGTTTAACACTTTCGCCAGGAATTTCGCATTTTGCGAAGGCAGCAAGTGGCTTCTGGACCAGGACTAGACGACTTGAAGAGGTACAGCTTCGGCTGCTCACTTTGACACCCGCACACTTTCACCACATCATCTGCACGCACAATCGGAACACCGTACCAAGAAAAACCGCAAACATTATTGTGTGAATTTAAGACTACTTTAATGACTGAAGTCTGGAGCCTGGCTGTTATGGGACTATTGTGACGAGAAATACGATAAATAATAATCGATTCGGCACAAGGACAAACATATGTGAGGTGGTCTCTTTTATAATAGCTTCAAACTGAACGTTCCAAGGTTTGTGTAGACTAAGAAAAAATCAGAGACGTTGGAGAGTGTTGCGCATTTCTGTTTTTGCTTGTCTTGGTGTGGAGTGTAGGTGTGGTTCATGTGTGTGTGTGTGTGTGTGTGTGTGTGTGTGCTCGGCGTGCGTGCGTGTGTGTGTTTGTGAAAGATAGCTCATGCACGTGCATCCTTGCACCCTACACTTTATATATATCTAAGTTTTACAAAATTGCGCTAAAACTTGTGATATTTCTCCACGCTGACAAAGACCGTGTGGCATTCGCCATAATAAACTGCACCGAGCTTAGACTAATCTCCCTTTCATCCTGGCAACACGCGACAAGTGCGCATGCACGCACGTCAACACCAATTTGCTGCAGTCCTAATGTTTGGACACAATTTGTTGCCTAAGGAGATGTTCACACTATACATTGTATCATCCTTTTATATCACATCCGGGTGATTTCAAAGGCGGAGCAGAGAAGAAAAAGCTAGCACAAATGTTTGGACCCCAGACAGGAATCGAACTCAATACCCGAGCATTGACAGTGCAGCTCTCTACCGCTTGGTGATCCCGGCTCACACAGTGGTTTCTGATACTGTAGTGTGTGCAAGTGACTGATTCCGATGCTCGGGTTAAACGCATTCGACAAAAAGTTTTCCTCAGCGTTTTCAGTTATTAGGCCTGAAAAACGTATTGAGACCAGGGGCACCGGAACCCCTACCCTCTCCCCTCCCCCTACCCCTCTTCCTGCTCTCTCCCTCATCCCACCCAACAGAGAACTCAGTTTAGCCGTTGCATGAAATATGAAAACGACTTGGCAGAAAGTCGTCTAATAATCACTTTCGCCCCCCCCCCCTCCCCGCTTTTCACTTTCTCCGGGCAACGTCCTTCTTTTCACTGGCTCTGGCCTTTCCCCCCTCTGAGATTCTGCCCCCCCCCCACCCCTCCCCCCAACATCTTCCGGCGCCCCTGGAGACTGTAACTCCCAAACACCCACACACCCGTAGACCAACAACGACAAACACAACAAGATCCGGTATTTACCGTCAAAAAGCTTGCAGGCGTAAGGACACAAACTGACCGTGAGATCATGTTTGGTGTTTATTTGCGGTACCCTGCTTGGCGAGTGTGCTAGTCTGTAGTGATTTTTGTTGTCACGAAAAGGCGTGGTTTTCGTGCTTTTTGTGTTATGTAGGTCAAGGTGCATGCCAGGCGGTCGCAAAAAGAGGCAAGCTGCCAGTGAAGCTGGGATTTTTGCACAGCGGTCGAGCACAAGTGAGGCAAGCGGATTTGTGTGAACTGGCTCTTTGGCCTAAAGAGGAAGTAGACGTGCATTACTCCAGTGAGGCCTGAGCGGAAAGGAGACATTCAGTTTTTTTGTTTTGTTTTTTTAACTCCTCTCAGGTGCATGCCTTTGAATGGTCTGTTCATGGTAGTAATTGTTTGTAGATTGAAGCGGGGAGCCGGGGTGGTCGAATGGTAGAGCGTTGGACTTCTAATGCTCGGGTCGTGAGTTCAATCCCGGCTGGGGCCAAATATTTGTGCTGGCTTTTTCATCGTTGCCCCGTCTTTGATATCATCCTATGTGGTGGAAAAGGACGTCAAACCCGCAAACACCCACCCACCCTTCTAGATTGAAGCATTTTTAGGGGTGACTATGATGCCTGAGGCTGATAGGGAATATATAGGCATTTTGAGGCCATGTGTATTTGTGTCCTTCGGCCTGCAGAGACGAAAGATCGTTTGCGCTGCAAGTCCACTATCATCATTGTTTGGCGACCGTAGCCTGTTCATTATCCACTTGACATTTGTGTTTCTTCACCTTTCACACCTCAGCATTGAAGAGCTCTTCTCTGTCGCCAGAGTGACACTGCAGACTGTTGGGACATCCTGACCTCTCGACACAGAACCGACCAATCAGAGTGAAGGGATTAAGTGTTATCATGCACACTTTGCTGTATCGCGGATGCCGGCTTTGATGCTCTCTCTCTCTCTCTCTCTCTCTCTCTCTCTCTCTCTCTCTCTGTGTGTGTGTGTGTGTTACAGAGAGAGAGAGAGAGAGAGAGCTGATGTTTGAATGAGATAAGCCTTTTTCAGATGATGAAATCTCTTCTTGTATTTCCTGCTTGATATTTTTTGTCAGAACTACATTACACCGTTGGTGTGTGTGTGTGTGTGTGTGTGTGTGTGTGTGTGTGTGTGTGTGTGTGTGTGTGTGTGTGTGTGGTTTCTCCGTATCGCTTTAGATTTAAGTGGTTACGTTTTTGCAGATGTTTTTCTTTTCCTTTTTTAATTCTGGTACAAAGTTGGGATCAGTGCCGAGACTGTGACAGCAGCACGAAGCCTCTACTGCGCAATGGTTTGGAAGCACATTCTTAATCTGCTGTCTTCTTACAGCTTCTGATAGCATCATTCAATTTTGTTGGTACATGTAGTAGAAGTACTTAGCGGTTCATTTGGATTAGAGTTTGAGTATTGCTGATTCGTCTAACCTCTGCCACAGCGTCCTGGAAGTGCACGAGCAAGGTTTTCAGGTTTTGCAAGTTCTGAGCTATTCAGTGGTGTCCAGTATCATGCCACTCGGACACCTGCATAGTGACAGCATCTCAAATTCTGGCACTAAGCCAACAGAATGAGCGAACAAAAATGACGCGGCTAACATACTGGACGAGAGTCTTGTCGGCAAGACCAACCCCTCAGTCGTTAAATTTGAATGTTCGACCGCTCGCACATCAACGTACAGTATTTTAAGCGTACAGCTACTCACAAGCGAAACTGTTCCGAAACATAAAGTTGGCTGCTTTGGCTACAGACCACAGATGCAAATTTGGAGGAAAACGCTATATATTCCTCTTAATCATAACGTTGCATATGACACCCTAGAACTGCTTTAAAATTCACCCCAAAAATCACAAACATCCGGCAGCCAAAGACTCATGTGTAGAGTAAATTTCAACAAATTCCAATATTCCGCTTTTTGGCAATGATGGCAGCGACCACATACCCCCTCATTCCTCTGTCATCTGCTGGCTCCTGTGCTAGCCGCGCATGATTGCAAATAGTCCACAATTCCACTCATTTTCCCCTAATTTTACTATTACCTGGCATGAAACTTATTTACAAAGCCAACGAAAAGCCCACTGGGATTGCAAGGCGGTCTTTGACAAAAGTTTGGGCAAGTGTATTTCGTAAGAAGCTTCAATTTTACGGTCGTCTTTTAACAATCACTAGGCTTCATTTTCTTTTATTATTACACAGCAGCCTTTGGTTTTGCTTTCTGGCATTTCGATATACAGCGTGTACAGTCAAGAGGCGTTGGACGCTGCCTGTTTCTCTTCCTCGTCCAATCGGCGTTTGAGTTGCAGCAGCGCCGACATGCGTCTGTCGCGCCAGCGGATTCGATCAGCAAGCCGGTCACGTTGTGTCCACTGCTCGAGGGCATGCGCCAAAATGGCGACTTTGGGACCTTGCATGAGTTCCGGGACGGGGAAAGTTTTCAATATTCGCTCAACCACGGATCCGTATTTACTCAAGTGTGCGAAACCTGAAAATGAAACAGCTGTTGTACTGAATGCACACAAACACACGCACAAGAAAATGTTACACAACCCACAACCGATGACGTAATATTCAAAATTATATTACGCAATGTCGTACTTCGCTCTCATCCTGTTCTCAGCAGCTTTTGTATAATCATGGTGCTCTTTAATTTCGAATGACTAATTAAATGATCTATTCACTTAAATGTCTTGTCTTTGTCTTAAAATTTATTCGGCTAGGACCAAATATTTGTGCTGGCCTTTTTCCTCGTTGCCCCGTCTTTGATATCACCCTTATGTGGTGGAAAAGGACGTTAAACTCCCAAACACCCACCCCACCCACCCTTTAAATTGATTTGTCTCTAAATGTATTGATTTTTAAATCTATTATCTTGCCTGTTTATTTATTGAAGTAAGCGGAGAGTGTGAAATTCTAATATCATTTTCTCATCATCCAGAACAGAAATTCCCAATCCTGTTCGGAAAGCAGCAGCAGCAGCAGCAGCAGCAGCAGCAGCAGCAACAACAACAACAACAACAACAACAACAACAACAACAACAACAACAACAACAAGAACACTCACCTCCAGGGCGGTTGAGATGCTCAGCTTCAAAAGGTCCCATGAACGCGTACCATCCCCCCAGCCCCTCGTGCATTGCAGTCTCCAGGCTGAGGACGTCCACATAGTCCTCCTACATCAACATCGCCATCATTATCATCGTGGGCATCGCAATTATCGATGACCGCGCCATCATCTTCGTCATTATCATCATCATCATTATCATCATCCCCTTCTTCTTCTTCGCCGCTTCCCTCTATCGTCTACGCCGTACCCTGTTCTTGCTTGTTGTGGAAAAGGACGTTAAACTCCCAAACACCCACCCCACCCCTCTTGCTTGCTCACACATAAAGACCACTACCGTCAACTGGTGAAATGACCGGAGTGCTTAACAACTTCATGGCGCTTAAACCCTTTTACAAAATAACGGCAGACAAGTACTGATGTTAAAAGCGAGTGGGCGATGCAAGGGAAAGAACTAGCCGTTCTTGGAGGGCACCATAGTCCTAGATCCACAAAGTGCCACGCAAAACAACATAATTATGACACAGACGAGGTGGTTGAGTTACTGAAAGGAACTGAGCGAAAATATTGCAGTAGACCCCCTCCCCTCCCCTCCCCTCCACCAAAATAAGTGCATGTGTTACAACATGCCGGTCAGAATTAATTCCGAGGTGCAAACAGAAACGTCATTTTGTTTCCCCTGATTTTCTTTTTCTGTCAGTGTGCATCATATCCAGTGTATGCGTACTTGTCCTCATTATTTATTATCAACCAGCCAGGTCTCTTCTCTCTAGCTCCCAACGCCTTCTTGTCGTACCTACGACCTACACCGAGTCCTTTCGACAAAGATCATTTCAGTACCAAGCCCGTGCATTCGTAATGCATCTGATTTGCTTGATTTCAAAGCCAGACTGAAAACCTTCTTGTTCAGACTGTCGTACCACTAGTTTCACCACAGATCTTGACCCATTCTGAGCCCTGTTGCTGGTGGAGTGGCAGTTTTTTTTGTTTTTTTTTTTTGTTTTGTGTGTGTGTGTGTGTGTGTGTGTGTGTGTGTGTGTGTGTGTGTGTGTGTGTGTGTGTAATAGCTGCGGGCATGAGAGACAGTGTATGATGCTGCACATTATGTGTTTGTAGTTAAATGTATGTTTGAAGGCAGGTGATGTGTGGTTCTCGGCGAGTGAGTGTGTGTTGATTATGAGCCCATGCGGGAGGAAGGGCTTCTCTTAAATTATTATTATTATTATTATTATATCAATACTCACAGTGATGAGATGCCAAGCCACGTTTTGGATCGCAGCCTGAATCCTGCTGGATACGAATCCATCTATTTCCTTCTTCAGTACAATGGGCACTTGTCCTATGCCCTCCGCTAGTTCTCGTGCCCATTCTATGGCAGATTCTTGTGTCCAGGGCGCAGGCACTAACTCCACCATGGGGTTCAAGAACGGAGGGTTAGCCTGTGAACACATAGACACGTCATTCTTGTCAACCTGTTTCTGTGAGTATTGAGAGATGCGGTTGCTATACTTTTTTTTTTGTTTTAAACCAATTTGATTGATTTTCAACATGGGGTTCAGGAACGGAGAGTTGGCCTGTGATTGCCAAGAAACACAAAACTCTCTGAAACTTGATTCTGTGAATATGGAAACATGTGTTTGCTATACCTGGGTATTCAATTCAATTTATTTTCGGGGAGAATATATAAGTTCTAATTTTACTGACGATATTTCCAGTTCTTGCCTCCAGCATTTTGAGAGCAGAAAATAATACTGTAAGCGCTATGCCCATTGTACGGAAATTTTCTAAGTGGCCTCCTGCATCACCAAAAGCAATACATAACAACATTGATGTGTAGTATGTGAGTCTGATACAGCTCTGGTCATAGTCAATGATGGCGTGAATATTTGGTGCGACACACCGCTATCTTGAGTGATTGCATACACGAGTCGTATTGTCTTCTGTTAACTTACCGGGTGAGCCACCATGAATCGCTCTTTGTGTTTGAGATGGTCCGACAGTAGTGAAGGCACGATTGTGCTGGTGGAGCTTGCCAGAACTACATCACGTGACTCGATGATGTCATCGATTTCTTTCCAAACCGATCGCTTCAGTTCCTTGTCTTCGGGTACACATTCCTGCGTGTAAAATGTTTTTTTTGTTTTTTTTTCATATAAACAGAGAGAGAGAGAGGGAAAAAAAACCCGAATGTTATCAATAGAGCTTACATGATTAGTCCCCGTGGTTTACGGCGAAAGACTAACCCCGAGATGGTTCGATTGTTTGTGTAGCTACCGAGGCTCATTTTTTTTTTTAATCCATTTTTAGCGGTTTTAGCAGAAGGTCAGAAATCTCCATTTCAAGGTCACTGACTGACGACGTAACTGGAGTGTGTTTTTGTGAACTCGTAAACCACTGAGTGGGTTATGGAAAGTCATAACTCACACTTTCGCTCTCTGTTTCCTTACTATTTTCAGACGTAAAGCATTCGAAATTAACTTACTGAAAATTTGCACTGGCGAGTGGTGTAAAGTCTATTAATGACAATCAGTTACCTGTACTTAGCTCGCATCCCTCACGCAGTCCTCGAGGCATGTTGCCATGGTGATGTGGGAAATTATCTGGGTCAAGGTTAGGGAACCTCTCTGCAGCTCTGCCTCAAACAAGTCCGACAACTGTTTCTCAATGTCACATAGAGCACGCCGCAGGTATTCGGTGCTGACGTCATACAGTTTGACGTCATGTCCGGAACTTGCAAAGAGCATTGCGAAACTCTTGCCGATCAGTCCGCTGAAGAAATTAAATAATTAGAAGAACAAATGGTTGGAAGGAAATAATAATGATAATAGGGAGCCTACCCCCGGGAAACGAGCTCTAGGCGCCTTACAATCTAAAACCGAAGTAAAAAAAAAAAAAAAAAAAACCCGTTCACTACGTAAGAACGACTAAAACAGTAAAAGAGCACACACACACACACACACACACACACACACACACACACACACACACACACACACACACACACACACACACTACCAGTGATAAAACCCAAAACAAAAGGACAGATTGGAGTGAGCCAGATAAAACTTTAAAGATAGCAGTGGTGAGGAGCTAAACGTAAGACTGACACTATAAGATTTGCATATGATGCCATCCTTGCGCATTTTGAGATGAAAGCTCATAAGTATGATCGCGCAGATCAGTCCAGATACATGTACTTTAAAAACAAGTGTGTCTTAAGATTAGATTTAAAAGACGACAAATGTAGGCAAGTATTATTGCACGGTGCAGACGATCACGTACCTGCCTTGTGGTGGAATAAGAGACGATTACAAAAGCATACACACCCGTGCTCTAGGACTGAATGTAATAATAGATCTGTCCATTCAGACAGAGACATGTTATGTATGTCTCTGATTCAGAAACACGCCTACTTTCACTCTGAAGACAGCCTGCCATCACTTGCGCCATTGAGGATCCCTCTGGGTTCAAAGCTGGTCAAGGATGACAGTGCGCGACCTTGTGTTTGAGAGCACCGAGACAATTTAGGCCCGTCACGGTAGCGCAGTGAGCGCCATTTCCCCACTGTGCACAGAGGTACTTTCCACTGAAAGACTCTGTGCCCCAGAGAGTGCACCTTGGCCTGTCAGAGTGCAACCCCCTTGCCGTTTACTCACATCCTGTTGGATCAGTGTACCACGTAAACAGTGCCATCAAAGCGCAACAATAATTGTCCGCTGGCAAAGATTTTGCCCAAACCAAAAGTGGTCGGATATTCAAGACTTCGTTTCAAATCGATTCATATGACACACAAGTCTTCGCTTTTCAAAAAAAAAAAAAAAAATCGCCATTTTTGAAAATGACGCTGGCTGTAAGCAGTCACATTTTCACGACCCGCCGAAAAGGGACTGCACTCTGGAGTCTAGCTGAGCGTAGCAAAATCTGCCCCATCGTATAAAGTTGTTTCTCTATAGAGAAACATTTTTTTTTTTTAAAGTGCAATACATTTCGTGGACGTTAAGCGAATGTACCTGCCCACGATGGCAATCTTTGCTTTCCGCTCGCTCTCAGTTTCGCTAGTCGCCATGGCTGTCTCTCTGCTTGTAGGGCCGGTCGTGTAGACAGGTGTATTAACACAGATAATGTTATCAGTCTGGGTGTAAGTTCAGCGTAAGAAAAAAACTAGAGGAGCAAAGCCTCCTTGGCTCACTTGTGAGATGGGTCAAAGTCATTCAAAAGAGTATGTTTCTAAAGCTCTTATCACTAGCTATCATGAAGTAAGGTGTCTTGTGTTCATAGTTCCTAAGAAAACGGCAAATGGCAACATAACAGTTTTCCCAGGACAGCTTCTATGACCTTGACCCTGGGCCAAGGTCATTCAAATGAGATCTGTAAGTGAAGAGCTTATCAGTGACTATCATTATGCCAAATTTGATAGCTCTAAATTTTGTAGTTTCTGTACAAATGGTAATGTAAAATTTCACAACAGACAGCTGTAATGACCTTGACCTTGAGTCAAGGTCTCTCAAATGGGTATGTCTGCATAGGTCTCTTTGCTGCGTATCATTGTGCCTTGTTTGGTGCCTCTGCTGTTTGTTGTTTCCAAGAAAATGCTAACGTTAAAGTCTCCACAAAACATCTTGAATGGCCTTGACCTTGACTCAAAGAAATTGAATACAAGTATGCCAGTACATGCACAAGTTATGCCAGTAGAGGTTTTGTCAATGTCTATCATGCCATGCAAAGTTTGATGCCTCTGGTACCACTACATTCTGAGAAAATGGCAATTTTAAATTTCCAATTAGACAGCTTTGATGACCTTGACCTTCAGTCAAGGTCATTCAAAATGGTATGTCTTGAAAGGTCTTGCTGCTGTTTATCAGCAAACCAGGTTTGGTGCTTCTGCTGTTTATTGTTTCTGAGAAAATGCCAATGTTAAGGTTTTGGAAGGTTTTCCGCAAAACAGCTTGTATGGCCTTGGCCTTGACGTTGATTCAAAGTCACTGAATACAGGTATGTCAGTAAATGTGTTGTCAATGTCTATCATCATGCAAAGTTTGATGTCTCTGGCATTTCTAAATTCTGAGAAAACGCCAATGTAAAATTTCCAAACAGACAGCTTTAGTGACCCTGACCTTGGGTCAAGGTCAATCATTATAGTATGTTTTTAAAGGTCCTATGACTGTCTGCCAGCGTGCCAAGTTTGGTGCCTCTGCTGTTCATTGTTTCTGAGAAATTGCCAATGTTAAGGTTTGGGAAGTTTTTTCTCAAACTTCCCAAACCTTAACATTGCAAGATGATAGACATTGACAACACCTTTACTAGGTATGTTAGTAAAGGTGTTGTCAATGTCTATCATCTTGCAAAGTTTGATGTCTCTGGCTTTTCTAGATTCTGAGAAATGCCAATGTAAAATTTCCAAACAGACAGCTTTAGTGACCTTGACCTTGGGTCAAGGTCAATCACTATGATATGCTTTGAAAGGTCTTATGGCTGTCTATCAGCTTGCCAAGTTTGGTGCCTCTGCTGCTCATAGTTTCTGAAAAAATGCCAATGTTAAGGTTTACTGCGGACACACAGACAGACAGACACACAGACAGACACACACACACACACACACACACACACACACAGACAGACACACAGACTTACGACGGAGGGTTATTACACAGACTCACTTTGTTACACAAGTGAGCCAAAAAACCGTGTCCGACTTTACTTGCATAAATAGGATACATAGATAGGGCCTGCCTCTTGGGCAACTGACATACTTTGTATGTGTTGTGTACTTGTTGTCCGTGTGAGCCGCTTGGTCTGTAGTGTCATTCACAACACTGACACACACACACACACACACACACACACACACACACACACACACACACACACACACACACACACACACACACACACACTGCCGTGCGCACGCAAGAAAACATGCAGCACTACCTTTCATACGCACTGCTCGCTGACATGCAAACCATGACAAAGTGGAGTCTGAAGTTTCTGTTCTTATTATTGAAAGAAAGGTAGAAAATACAGTGATGTAGACAATATTTCCAAACTTTCCAAACTTCAGAAATGTGGAATCACGGGTAGGGGGACGGGAGAGGGGGGGGGGGGGGGCAGAACGAACTAATCAGGATCGAATGGAGAAGGCAAATAGAAAACAACACAAAAATAAAATTTGAGACGAGACAATGTACAATACAAAGACAAAACTGGACAGACGAACAGACGGACTGACAAACTAACAAACAAATACAAATCTGAAAAGAAGGAAATACCCAAGACAATTATCCCATACAAAACAACTGTTCCAAACACAACACAAAGCACTGTACCTTATTTCCTAAAAAGAGACTCAGTAACCATTAAAAAGAAACTGTATCACTAAAACAGTTCTTTTCAAAATAAAATACCAACCCAAATTTTTCGCTAAATCCAGCTGAAAACGTCACTTCATTGGACCTCATATATACCTTTCTCCCTCTTCAGCCTGCGCACGTGTGGGGTTACTTGGGGTCAGCTCGCTGTCACTCAAAAATTGCGGCACTGAGGGACTAGCAACAACACTAGCTACAGCACCGAAATTATGCGTGTAGGCATTTTGTTTCCCTGCCTCTCAGTATTCTTACGGCCGTACTTAATTCTTTTGGCAACCAAAACGCGGCTTCTTTACAATAGTTACAGCCATGACTTCTAGCCTCTAGTATTTATCCAGCAATCAGAATGTATGCGTAGTTTTGCCCAGGAGTGCTTCATTTTGTAGAGATTTGATTTACCGCATGTACAGTCAAGAAGCGTTTGACGCGGCCTGTTTGTCTTCTTCGTCCAATCGGCGTTTGAGTTGCAGCAGCGCCGACATGCGTCTATCGCGCCAGCGGATTCGATCGGCAAGCCGGTCACGTGGTGTCCACTGCTCGAGCGCATGCGCCAAAATGGCGACTTTGGGACCTTGCATGAGTTCCGGGGCAGCGAAAGTTTTCACCACACCCTCCGCCATGGATCCATATTTATTCATGCAGTCTGCGAAGCCTGGAAATGAAACAGGTATTGTACAAGCGTGATCACGTACGAACAAACACATACGATAAAGATAAGTTGACATCCACAAACAGACTTCCACAGACACACACTCACCCACTGCACCAACACCAGGACAATAATGAACACTGACACCTCTATGATGTGGTATGACACGTCTTATGATGTGGATGATTACAGGGGCGACACCGCAGGTGCCGTAGTTCCCGGGCCTGGTTAACGCTGGGATATTTATGACAGGAAGCGTGGAATGCGGCCCTGTCCCGCAGTCCCAAACCACACGGACCACATCTTACCATCATCCTCATCTCCATCATCATGCATAATAAAAATAGCGCCAGCTTTCGAGCCCTACGTGGATTCCACCCATGACCAGGGAGGAACACCACAGGATCTGGCAAAGAGTGTGGGGCAGGGAAAAAAAGAAAGAAAAAGAAGATAATAATAAAGAAATTAAAAAAAAAAAACCCACTGACACGCAGCTCTACACTAAAGAATAGCTTGATTTCAATTGTCCATCCCTCGTTCATTATCCAGCTAAAACGTGTACACCTACACCAAACCCTGTATAATTACAACCGAAAAGGATCAGTTAGGAAAGAGTGTATGGTATAAAGTGACTGATAGCGGAACTATAAATTAATGCCAGCACTGTTGTACGTAACATTTGCGAGATCACGTTGTTGCGCTTCTTTTAGACGACATACGCAAAAGTGTAGAGCATAGCTGACCGGTAGTGACGTAACATTCATGGTGTAAACGTCATTTGACGTGGCGTCCTCTTCTGGCCTTATAATGATGCCTTCTAGTTTTGATGGAAGATGTTAGAGAGGAAAGTACGATGCCGCCAAGAAGTAGCAATTATAATGGAGAATATCTACACCACCACCACCACCAACAATAACAACAATAACAACAACAACAACACTCACCATCAGCGTTGAGATGCTCAGCTTCAAAAGGTCCCATGAACGCGTACCATCCCCCCAGCCCCTCGTGCATAGCAGTCTCCAGGCTGAGGACGTCCACATAGTCCTCCTGCATCATCAACATCGTCATCATTACCGTCGTCGTCGTCGTCATCATCATCATCATCATCATCATCATCACCGGCATTTGGAGGGCGCATTTCTTTAGACTAAAACTCTGTGTGTGTGTGTGTGTGTGTGTGTGTGTGTGTGTGTGTGTGTGTGTGTGTGTGTGTGTGTGCTCTTTGTGCCGTGTTGACCGTTTGTCTCTTGTATGGGTGTTGGTGGGTGGGGGTGGGGGTGGGGGTTGGGGGAATAAATGCATGTAATACATGTACATGTGCGATGAATGTATTATTGAAAGATGTTTGTGTATAAATGTAGACGTTGGTCGTATCAATATATGTGTGTTTGTTCGATATGTATTGTAAAAAAAAATCCCAGAATAATTTTTAAAAAGCTCAATGCGCGTCATACCCAAAAGAGATCAGTATACAATAAGGACAAGTGTTAACAGCTCCGATTGCTGTAAACTGGTTACATGTCCCATCACATACAATGCACACACGTACTAGAACAGGTAGCGCTTTCAAACTTACTTATACATCCCCCAAATGTGTCTGCACTCACTGTAATGAGATGCCAAGCTACGTTTTGGATCGCATCCTGAATCCTGGTCTCTCCTCCCCTCCATTGGTTGTAGTTAATTTAGGACAAGGCAAGACTTGTCCAATGACACACAATGCACGCATCCACTAGACTATGAAGCGGTCTCGGATTTACTGATACTTGCCCTAAAATGTGTCTTTTTAATCAATACTCACTGTTATGAGATACCAAGCTACGTTTTGGATGGCAGCCTGAATCCTGGCCTGAACAAACCCGTCTATTTCTTTCTTCAGTACAATGGGCACTTGTCCTATGCCCGCCACCAGTACTCGTGCCCATTCTATGGCAGATTCTTGTGTCCAGGGCGCAGGCACTAACTCCACCATGGGGTTCAGGAACGGAGGGTTGGCCTGTGAACACATAGACACGTTAATCTTGTCAACCTGTTTCTGTGAGTATTGAGAGATGCGGTTGCTATACTTTTTTTTTCTAAACCAATTTGATTGATTTTGTTTCTCTATTCGGGAGAAAATGCTGTTTATTTCATCTGTTCGTGTACAACATTGAAATATTCAAACAGTTGAATACGGCATTCTCATAAATAATAATGACCACTGTACTCGGTGTATGGAACCTTTATAAGTCGCATGCTGAATCATCAAATGCAGTACATAACGACATTTTTGTGTAACGTCTGTCATAGTCTGGAGGACCCTTTTCGGAGAGGATGGCCATGAACTACAGGCCTTCATTTTACAGAAGCACCCGCACCATTCCCGCGTAACAGACGACTCCACTCGGCACGTCCCGAGGCCAAACCCCATGCCCCTTTTACTCTGCCGTGTATTGGCAAAACACAGTACGTCCAAGGTGTGGGTGGGTGGGTGTTTGGGAGTTTAACGTCCTTTTCCACCACGTAGGGGTGATATCAAAGACGGGGCAACGAGAAAAAGGCCAGCACAAATATTTGGCCCCAGCCGGGATTCGAACTCATGACCCAAGCATTGAGAGTCCAACGCTCTTCGGCTATACGTCCAAGGCGTCATTTTATGAACAAACGAGTGATTTCAAGATGATACGTAATCACGGTAATTAAGTATTTTCCCGCAAATGGCGTCAATGGAGTTACAGCTTTCTTTCCACGTTTCTTTCAAATCGAATTACACGTGCGTCCCTCTCTGTAGTGTCTGGCGAGAAAGTTTGCCATACCATGCCACGCGATCGGCTGAATTCTGGGGGCTCGATTGACAGGAGTGGAGTCGTCTATTCCGCAAAAAATGATGCAATGACATTCTTCTTGTGAGCGCCAGTGGGGCGCGTGCCTCTCTGATGCATGAAATCCGGCCAGTGTCAGAACTACATCCGGTCAGTGTCAAAACTACATCCGGTTAGTGTCAGAACTACATCCGGTCAGTGTCAGAACTACATCCGGTCAGTGTTAGAACTACATCCGGCCAGTGTCAAAACTACATCCGGTCAGTGTCAGAAGTACATCCGGTCAGTGTCAAAACGACATCTTCACTCAGAGCTTCTCTCAGTCCTACAACTTGTGACCATCTGACGAGGGCGTCATCACTGGGCCTTCTTGGACTGACATGTCCTTTATGAAAGTGGCCCAGAAGTGGGCCAGCAAATGCGACGGGAAACTGTTTGCACACTAGTAGCTGGGTAATTTTTCTTACTTGGTCGCCTTCACCCATGCCACACAAAACTGCTGACACCGCACTGTCAGTTGTCAGGGGACCGTCGGGGGTTCTTTCCAGGTACTCCGGCTTCCTCCCCCTCTGCTTTGGAAATGTTCATCTCGCAAAATTCCAAAATACATGCAAGTCTAAAGTGCCGAAACTTAAATATCTGAGCTGGCCCTTCGCAACACGTGGCTGTAATGTGCTCATGTGCAGTGTGTGAGAGAATGCGTGTGATGCACATGACCGAGCGTGCTGGATTTAACTTACAGGGTGAGCCACCATGAATCGCTCTCTGTGCTTGAGATGGTCCGACAGTAGCGACGGTACAATCGCGCTGGTGGAGCTTGCCAGAACTACGTCACGTGACTCGATGATGTCATCGATTTCTTTCCAAACAGATCGCTTCAGCTCCTTGTCTTCTGGTACACACTCCTGAGTGTAGAAAAAATGTTTTCAAAAGAACTTTGTCATTAAATAGAGCTGACATGATTAGTTCGAGTGGCTTACCGCTCAAGATCTTCGAACCGATCTTCCTTTAAACCCCGCGTATTCAGAATCTTACCTCTAGTCGCATACATTTTCTGCGACATTTCTTTTCCTGGTAGGGTGACTACTACGTTATATACCCCCCCCTCCCCCACTCTCCCCCCCCCCCAACCTCGTCCACTGTGGCTTGTAGCCAATGTAGGGCAGGGCAGTCTTGTCCAATGGCCTACAAAGCACACATCTCCGAGATCTAGGGAACGCTTTCAACTTTACTTACTTCCCCTGCTTTCAAATTGACCTGATTGAGCGCATGTATTCGGCTTTAGCGACGCCTTTGTGTGTGTGTGTGTGTGTGTGTGTGTGTGTGTGTGTGTGTGTGTGTGTGTGTGTGTGTGTGTCAGCTGAAGCTTCAAGAAAATGAGTTTTGCTAAACAGCTACCTGCACATAGCTGGCGCCCTTTACGCAATCCTCGAGGGTTGTTGCCATGGTGATGTGGGAGATTATCTGGGTCAAAGTCAAGGAACCTCTCTGCAGCCCCGCCTCAAACAGGTCCGACAACTGTTTCTCAATGTCACGTAGGGCGCGCTGCAGGTACTCGGTGCTGACGTCATACAGTTTGACGTCATGTCCGGAGCTCGCGAAGAGCATGGCAAAACTTTTGCCAACCAGTCCGCTGTAGAAATCGTAAACATTATGACGTCAAGGAAACTTTGCTGGCGTAATATGGTGTTCGTAAATTTAATTTGTTCAGCGTGGTGGTTGATGCATGGAAGCACCTACCAGAATCAGTAATTCAATTTAATATGTATATTGTCTGAAGCAGGGAGCCGGGATAGCCGAATGGTAGAGCGTTGGACTTTCAATGCTAGGGTCGCGAGTTCGAATCCCGGTTCAGCCACATATTTGTGCTGGCCTTTTTCTCGTTGCCCCGTCTTTGATATCACCGGTATGTGGTGGAAAATGACGCTAAACACCCACCCACCTTGTGTAAATTGCCTTGGGCTGTGTATAAAATAAGCGTAAACCATAAACAATGAAAGCACACGCGCATGCACACACACACACACACACACACACACACACACACACACACACACACACGTAGCCCAGTCTTTACATTAGATATCATGACTTGTACATATACATGATGCAGGTATATGCATTTTAACCGGCAAACTGAGCAGTTACAAATGTGAAAATAAACTTTATTTGGAGAACGTCATACATGAACGGGTTCAGATCTTGCGAATGTACCTGCCCACAATGGCAATCTTTGCTTTCCGTCCGCTCTCATTCTCGCTAGTCGCCATGGCTGTCTCTCTGTATGGAAGGACGGCGTATCAACATAGATATCAGTCAAGGTGAAAATCAGCGCAGAAAATGTGTCCGACTTCCTAGGCTAAAGTAGGATGACGCAGAAGAAGTCTGCCTTTTGTACTGCTGGCAGACTTCAAAAAGTAGTTTCATTTCGTCCAGTCTTGTAAACTTGAAAATTGACTTTAAGGCAGGTCTAGTCGTACCGCAACTTTAATGTGCCAAATAATCTTCATGGCCTTTCAGCGAGTGTTGAAAATACGGGGCTGAAAATATGAGGTAGTAGACAATTTAAGCTGGTCAGCTTTCCAGGCATACTACTTTCACAAGACGAGCGTATAATTTGCGTACGGTGACTGTGGTGTGTGTGTTATCCGTATGACCTAGTTGATCTGTTCATATGCGATATCAACTTGATCATGTACAATTTAAACGCGAACACACACACACACACACACACACACACACACACACACACACACACGCCACGGCTCAAAACATCTTTATTTCACGGAGTTTCCATATTACAGACTTTGGGGTAAGTAAAATTCAGAACATTTTTGCCGCAAACTAGTGCTGCTTACAGCATATGTTCATATGTTCGGCTGTCAATCACACAGAGAGAGAGAGAGAGAGAGAGAGAGAGAGAGAGAGAGAGAGAGAGAGAATGACAATGACAATGACAATGACAAATGTTTTATTTGGCTTTTCGGCCCAAGAGAGAGAGAGAGAGAGAGAGAGAGAGCTTTGTCTAAATTCAGTCATGTTTGTGTAGGTTCTTATATTTTCATGTTTTTAAAAAGATAGATCATCACCACCAAAACAGTAGTCCAAGAAAAAACAGAAAAAAAGTTCCATTCATTATGCTGATTACATGGATACTTCATCTATATAAATGCACCACTATTTATTTCCACCAAGTTCACATCGTCTTTCCTCTCCAGTAGCTTACAGCTGAGACTGCACGGCGCGTGATCTTTTCACGCTAGTCCAATCATGTCGGGGAAACCCATGTACCACAGGGGGAGCAACTGCGGATTGCCCCATCGGGTGCAGAATCGCGTCACTTCCCTCCCTTGCAGGAAATATCGAGCATAGCACCCTCCGCAGTTTGAAGGCCTGTGAGGAAATGAGTGTTGGGTATCAGTAACACAGACTCGAATATAGTGCATTTGGTAATTTAGTCGCCAAGATTTTCGGCGATAACTATTTATTCAGGCACTTGTGTATATTACAGGCTACAGAACACAGATGCGAATTTTCAGAAAAAAGCTAAATATTCCTCTTAAACATAACGTTGCATAACTATGACACCCTAGAAATGCTTTAAAATTCACCAAAAAGTCACAAAAATCCGGCAGCCAAAGACTCATGTGTAGAGTAAATTTCAACAAATCCCAAAATTCGTTTTTTGGCAATGTTGGCAGCGACCACATACCCCCTCATTCGGCATATGTCGTCTGCTAGCTCTTGTGCCAGCCGCTCATGAACACAAATAGTCCACAAGCCAGGCTCATTTTCCCCTAATTTTACTAGTACCTAGCATGAAACTTATTTACAAAGCCAACAAAAAGCCCCAGGTTGCCATTTTTTTTTTCTGCACACAAATTCGAAAAGGGGCAAAATTTTTGTACTAAATTTAGCGTAGTTCTTAGTACATGACCCGAAAGCTGTTAGTGTCCTGTAGCCTGTCACCTATCCGGAAAAAAAAAAAAAAACGTTGACGGGCAACACGACCATTTGACAGATAGTGTAGTCGACACTGGCTCGTGTTCACCATGATACAGTGACCATGACAATGAATGACGTGAGAGTGTGCGAGAGAATGGCGGATGAGCGAGCGAGTGCATGTGTGTGTGTGTTTGCCGTGTGCGTGCCTTCTTCAATGGAGTAAACTTCGAGCATCCCGGAACTAACCCTTCAGTCTGGTAATTGCATGTCATCGTTCATGTTCGTTTCCTGCATGGTGTGAGTGCGTGAGTATGCGTGGATGGTTGACTGATAGCATGGGTTGCTTTGCACCGCCTCAACGACCACACACTACATCCTGATTGTAGCAGCAGAATGGTAACCTTGTCGTAGTCGTCCCCGGGCGAAACAACTACAATAGTGAGACACATAATAAACGTGGACGTACGAGAAATGGTGTGACACTGACCTGCAAGTGGCTCGTGGGTATAACCGGCAAACGGAAAAGGTGCAGGGGTCCCTTCTACACATCGTGAGACGGTGAGGGGGACAGTCAGTCACTTGCACCTGGAAATTTAAATCTGAAACAAAGCATGAACAGATCAGTCGGTCACAAGTGTGAAGTACTATGCTTCGTCGGCTGGTTGGATGGCTTGGTTGGTTGGTTGGTTGGGGGGAAATGGTTACAAGCGTACAGTTTGGACGATGATACGCGAAGTACCATGTCGCCAGGGACAGTGTACGGGGATTTTCTCAATACTAAAACGAGTCACTCGTTGAGCTTTCGTAATTTTGCGACTGTAACAAATACCGCCAAAAAACCGACATTAACCTAGTGTCAACCCAAAACAATCTGACACATTGTTTTTTTAAGTGTGATGCCATATTTTAAAAAAAAATTATTTATTGTATTCATTTTTTGTATTTATTTACTTAGTTTAGTTTTTTGTTTTTTTTAATTTTATTTCGTTTTAATTTTTTAAAATTAATTTATTATTTTATCTTATTTTATTTTATGGGGGGGGGGGGGGGTCAGTAAGTTGTAATGGGAGTTGAAAGTTGTTGTCAAACTGAAGCAAAGGAGAAACTTTGCTATTCCTATACCCGGACAAAACAGGCTAATGGTTTAGGGTATACAGACGCCATACGATAGTACCTCGAACCAATTATTTTGGTAACAAAGAGAGACAACTACTGCTTCCTTACTGTTTATTTGGGAGCTGCTCATCATTTGAGGTCCCGAGTTACCGTTGCATTCTGACGTCACATCGCGTAGACCTACTTTGAATATAGCGTTGCATCCCCCACAGTAATTATCTCTGGAAAAAAAAAGACAATATACGTAAAATAAGACACAGCCACATTATTTTCTTGTCTGATGAGATCATTGTAAATCTTCTCTGTTTTTGCTTGATGGAGCTTTTCAGGAGAATATTTTGAAGAAGAAGAAGAAAAGAAGAAATAGGTATGGAGGAGGGAGAGCAAGCCCCCCCCCCCCAAAAAAAAGAGGAAAATTAATGAGAGAGAGAGAGAGAGATACTAGTAGAGAGAGAGAGAGAGAGAGAGAGAGAGTGTGTGTGTGTGTGTGTGTGTGTGTGTGTGTGTGTGTGTGTGTGTGTGTGTGTGTGTGTGTGTGTGTGTGTGTGAGAGAGAGAGAGAGAGAGAGAGAGAGAGAGAGAGACTGACTGACTGACTGAAACTTTTTTTTTTTCAAGGATGAGATAATAGACGCACAGGTCTCTCTTACTATCTGTCCTTGAGAGAGAGAGAGAGAGAGAGAGAGAGAGAGAGAGAGAGAGAGATGATGATGATGATGATGATGATGAAACTTATTCAGGATAGAGCATTTAGGCATTGTTGCCTATCTTACAGGCTGTCCTGCTATTCTGCATTCAAGGGTAAAAAAACCAAACAAAGAAACAAACAAACAAAACCAAAAACAATAATATCAACAACAACAAACAAACAAAAAACCAAGCAGACAAATAAAACAACTACGAACTATCTACAGGAAATGAAGGAGACAGACAGACAGACAGACAGAGATTTTATGCTGAATATTTTGGAGTAAAGTACATTGCAGCTGGAAAAGTCTTGCGTACACAATAACGTGACCGTGATGCTTTGACATTTTCACTGCTGCAGCCTACAAGTGTTTATTTGAACCTCGTGGTGGATCATAGCCAGTTTGACCTTCAAGCCACACAAACGAAGAACAGGGCTGAAAGCGCACTACGTAACTCTTCGAAGCCAGTGCAAAAATCGCAATTTTACTTGAAATCTTCAGGTCACTAACAGCCACTTCAGTCCACTATTCTTGGGCCTAGCGTGAAAGTCCCACACCTTGTGTAATAGTGGCTTGAAGTGGCTCCTACGGGTGTGAAGTGACTTGTTCTATTTAACAAGTCTGATCAAACAGCGGAAAGGGGGGGGGGGAGGGGGTTAGGGGGTGGTGGTCGGGTGTATCTTAAAGAAATAAATGCTCAAGTGTGTGTGTGTGTGTGTGTGTGTGTGTGTGTGTGTGTGTGTGTGTGTGTGTGTGTGTGTGTGTGTAATAACAGGTCACAGAAAAACAAAATCAGAGAGAGAGACAGACAGACAGACAGACAGAGACAGATAGACAGACAGACAGACAGACAGAGACGGGTGGGTGGGTGTCTGGGGGTTTAACGTCCTTTTCCACCACATACGGGTGATATCAAAGACGGGACAACGATGAAAAAGCCAGCACAAATATTTGGCCTCAGTCGGGATACGAACTCTCGACCCGAGCATCAGAAGTCCCACGCTCTACCATTCGGCCACCCCGGCTCCCCGAGAGAGAGACAGAGAGAGACAGAGACAGAGACAGAGACAGACCGAAAGACAGACAGACAGACAGACAGACAGTGACTGATACTCTATTGATTTATTCACTGCATGCCAAAAAGGCGTTTATCAGCTGTTCGTAATACTCTCCACGCGTTTCTATGTCCTTGTGGTCACTTTTGACAAGCAAGGGAGACAAATCATGACAGAGGGGAATCACTCACGTGCAGCTTGCCCTTGGATGGGCCGGACAGGTTTTTATAGCACAGGGCCGGGCAGAGCACCTTGTCAACGTCTGTCCCGCTGGACAGGTACCAGCTGAGCCACGAGGAAACCAAAATGTACAGATATTATTTACACAGGTTATGTAATTACATTTAATATAGAATAGGAACAAAGGCGTCGCTAAAGCCGAATATCAATCAGGGCAAAGTAGGGGAAGTAAGTAAAGCTGAGAGCGCTACCTAGATCTTCAAGTTCCAGTTCAAGTTCAAATTACCTTATTCATCCCTCATGGGGCAATTAAATGTTAAGATCTAAGAGATCTAAGTGTGTTTTGTATGCCACTGGACATAAAGCGCACAGCTTTGCTAACTTCCCCTATTATTTACACAGGTCGCTTCTTTAAAAAAAAAAAAAAAACACAAAAAAAAACAATGAAAAGTCATAATATGATTGGCACTTTGTGTACTCCAAAACGGTGATTTAAAAAACAAATCAAAATTTCTGACTGATAGAATTGACTATTTATTATTTACATGGTCTTCTGTCACTAAAGGATGGGTGTTGTGATATTTTTATATTTTTAACTATTGTTTTCTGGTCCTTTTCTCGCCCCCCCCCCCTCCCGCGCCGTGTATGTCAGTACGGCGGCAGAGTTACCTTTTGTTTGTTTGTTGAAGTTATATCCCATTTGTTTGTGTCCTGAGGAAGGCGAAAGCCGAAACGTTGACCTGTGCCGTCCTTTGTGAAAGTTATGTGGTTTCTGTCCCTTTTATGTCGCTTTTATTTATTTATCATTTATTTACTAATTTGCTCTACACGCGGCTGGCAAGATGAAACTTTACAACGGTTTTACGAAGGTTGCGGTAGTTAACATGAAACAGTAAATTTTCATGCCTCATGGAGACAGTATCAGCAAGTCAGCGACGCTTCTTTGTACATAGTACAATTTACATCTCGTCATATTATAATTGACGAATCAGTGCAGCAAATCACAGTGCACCAATACTCCAACAGACAAATCACACGTGTGGCGTATTCGAGGGTTTTCCCGCAAGAATGTCCTATTTCTCTTCTTTCTATCTGTGTCGATGGCGAGGAACCCTTGCTTTACTTGACAAACAAATCAGGTTTTCATGAAGAATCAGAGGGCGTGTCTACAGGCCTGTGGGCTACATGTTTATGATATCACACGCAAACTACATTTCAGAAGTTTGAGAGGGAAGGTGACGGGCAAAAAAAAAAAAAAAAAACCGCCACTGATTTTCTTACGTTCCGTGTGACGTGAAATAAACCTCAGCGAACTGATGACGTAAGATGAACGTTCACTTACGGCCCACACCAACAGAATTGCACTGTGACGTCACGTCTTCTCCGTTCAGTCTAAAGATAGCATTGCAACCCCCACAGTAGCTGTCGCTGTAAAAAGAAAGACAGTGGCTAACTATACAACTATCGATTTACGCACTGGAAAAGAAAATTACTGACGGATGTCACACGGGACTCTGTGTGTGTGTGTGTGTGTGTGTGTGTGTGTGTGTGTGTGTGTGTGTGTGTGTGTTGTTGTTGTTGTTGTTGTTGTTGTTACTTTATTAGTAGTAGTATTTATATATTTATTTATTTATTTTCAAACCATAAATTTAACCCGTCGTGCACAGTAAAAAGACATTCCCTGGGTAAATGATTGTCTACATTCTGAAATGTTCGTCACACTCACTCGCCCCCGTCCCTGAACCCTTTCCCCCTTTTTCCTCCCAATGATCAGCGGAGGAAACTGTAATTGAAGACAACTCACGTGCAACTGGCGGTAGGAAAAGCAGGACACGTGGTCACGGCACATGGACGAGCGGTGCACATCGCCACGGGCGTTCCTTGTGGACACCCGCCATCTGTCAGTCAACAGAACTGAAGAATTCACAGAATGCTCAGACAATCCAGTACGTGAGAGGCTTGCACCCAGTGAGCCACCGCAGATGCAGCCGATTTCTGCTGGTCAGCGCTACCAAAACGATCGCATAGAAGCAACGATCTGTGTGTTTTTGGGAGGGAGTTTGGCGAAGTGGTTTGGCGTCCTGTTGCACAGTTTTCGAACCCCTTGGTGTGCAAAAATTTGGTTGGGGATTTCTTTGGGGAGTGAAGTTGTATGTATATCGAGTGTGCCGGTTAGAGACGGTAGAGACCTCGGAATAGACGGCTCCACTCGGGATGCCCAGAGACCCAAGACCTGCCCCTTTACCGTGTATAATTGGCAAGACATAGTACGCCCGTGACGTTTACGGGAAAGGGGTGATTTCAAAATGAAAGAGATTGACACCATAGTCTTGTTCCTCAAATGATTTCAATGGACTTGCTGTTTTCTTTCCACGTTTCAGTCATATCCAACAAGACATATGCTTCCCTCTGCGCACAAGAGAATAATTTGGTATTGCAATGGCTGTATCACTGACATGAGGCGAAGTCGCGACTCTGTGAAACCAAAGATATGGTAAGGAGGGGACTGGTTAACAAACAGGACATATGCCTCCCTCTTTGTAGTGTCTGACAAGAAAGTTTACCCGACCATGCCATGTGTACTCATTATGCCACGTAACACGATTGGATGAGCGGGGCAGGGACGGTGGGGGAGGGAGGGAGGGGGGGGGGTGAGCCCGTATTACGCTTAAAACCGTAATATAAATAAACTATCTATTCATGCCAATCATTATATATTACACGTAAAAGGGTGTGATAATAATTCAGAGCATAGTAGCAGGGCTTAACAGAAAGACTAATTAGTAATTTACCTGACTGCTGTGTCGGGGGAGATATGGCACCAAGCGTGCCTGTGTTGATCACTGGATCCCCGGTACTGACGCTGTTCGATGAGCCTGGAAAACATCCACAGTTTGTACATGAAGAGCAAGCTCATCTTTCGGGTGTACCTATGGTCGCCCTTATCACGAAATGACCGCTATGTCTACATCTCTCAGTCAAGCCTCGCATCGACCATACGCTTCTCTCCTTGACTTTCTCCTGCATTCACGGCACTGCTCCACTATATCTGGCTGAGCTCATACCACTCTATAGAGCTTTCACACGGCCCTAAGACTCTTCTTCCCAGTCCAGACTTGCTGTCCCAGGGTACTATGACAACACAAACAAGAAACGCTCTGGTGCACGGGCTTTCAAGAGTGCAGCTCCTTGCCTCTGGAACAACTTGCCAGCTCACCTCAGGTCAGGTTCTGCGTCAGTCATGACCTTCAAGCGGAACCTCAAGACGCATCTCTCTCTCTCTCTCTCTCTCTCTCTTGTATTTGCGTGTGTGTGAATGCGTTTGGACCTGATGGACGATTTTCTCTGTGGTTTTGTTTCTTATAGTTTAATGCATTTTTCTGTCTTGAATTATCTTTTTAATTTTTTTAAAACTTTATAATTACTTTTTCCTCAGTAGACAGTCTCTGTAGCATTAGTAACGACAAGTTTGTAAATAGTCTACCGAATCTAATTTTGACCTTGGAATCTCTGCAATAGAATTTTTTTCACTTCCACCAGGTCGTTGTGGGCATTCTGATCATGGAAAAGTAAGTTAGGACAGACAACTTGATGAATTGACGTAATTAATTAAGAAATTGTAAATAATTTGGTGTGATTTTGGCATGTCTGGGTTTCCATACGCAGGGCCCCGTTTGTTTCTCTTTCCCGGCCTGCTGACCACCGCTGTAGCTCGGGAAAGTAAACAAGCTGTCACTCACCGCGCGGTCAGCAATACGCCGGAAAAGCTCGATGTTCATGCTTTTACACCTGAAGGCACGCTCTACCAACGCTAACGAGGGGTACGGCCGAGAATCCCGTTGGATGCGGCATGAGGACAAAAGCTAGTTTTTAAATGTGCGAAATAGCTACATGCGCTTTACTGCGCTGCCGACTCAGTGTGGTGGGATGCTGACCGACAGTTACTACCATGATAGACTGAAGAACTGGAAACACATTATAAACTGAAATGCACAAAATGCAAACGTTACAAGACTTTCATGTTGCTGACTTTCGTGTTATGTAAACTTTCATCACTTCGTACCTCATTCAACGAGTGTTTGGACCACTTACTCCGTAGACTGAAAAAGTGTAAAAGTTATCAGTTATCTAAATAATTTTAAGTAACTGGTTGTGTGTTTATTCCAGTTTAAAAAAAAATCATTTCGTCCAGATTCATTAATACACTCACTGCAGTGTTCGCGCTAGCGTTCCTGCGACTTCACTTGAAGAAAGAGGGGAAGGCCCGAAAAGTATGGAAACCTAACGTGGTCAGAACTAGAAATATCCGTGATAGTGCGCAGACTAATCCTTTCAGCTGAACTGCGTAAAACGTACGTAACACATTCTGCTTCATGTCTGCTGGTTGTCACGTTCTCAGTGTACAATTGCACCAACTTGTCACAAAAGCCAGCAACAAATATCTGGAATGAAATGTGAAATCAGTGAACACACTGCCGGGTCACCTAAAGCCGTCCCGCAGAAGCTACAGTGATGTATGGCATGACAATGACAGACTGAAGACCTCGGATACAAGGACATACACGTAACTGCATACCAGGTAATGCACCCACGGGAAGGACTTCGAGGAAAAGGAGCCGTTCTGCAGAAGTGCGATCAGAAAAATGACGGACGGTCATGGATATATAGGCCTGTATCCAAGAGAATGCACTCAAAACGTGTTTTAGATCTTCTGTGATGGGGTGTTGTAAAGTACGAAATATACGGCAACAAACACCTTAACCAATACACACCTTCATTGTCAGATTCAGAGGTAGGATAACACACCGGGACACAAAGGGGAACGTCCAGCAAGGCCAGAGAACTAGAGATGGCATGCTGTTTTAGATCTATTTGCAACCCGCATCGGCTGGATACTGCTTTCCATGAGGGGTGTTGTGTGTGTGTGTGTGTGTGTGTGTGTGTGTGTGTGTGTGTGTGTGTGTGTGTAACATTGAATCCCACACAACTGCAGTTTCTGTTATTTAAACAAAAGAAAAGAAAAAAGATATACCCTGGCAAGGTTTCTAAAGTGAAAAACAGTGAACCGAAGTGCTCCTCAGTGCACACATGAATCAGATAAGGTGTGTGAAGATTTAAGCTGATGTGCTGCACAGACATGTTGATGGCTATAAAGACCAAAATGACCTGGGGGAGCCGGGATAGCCGAGCGGATGAGTGTTGGTCTTTCAATGCTCGGGCCCTGAGTTCGAACCCCCTGCTGGGGCTAAATGTTTGTTCCGGCCTTGTCTCGTTGCCCCGTCTTTGATATAACCCATAAGCTGCGGAAAATGACATTAAACCCCCAAATATTCCCCTGTCCTCTCAAATGACCTGCCTATAAGGTTAACATTTTCAGGTACAAACTGACGTCTGTGCTTCTGATTACCTCTTTGCCAAGGCTGCAGTGATCATTGCAAGTGCCCAGCACTGATGAAGTGTGACATACGTTCATTAGTATTATAGCACACTGTTCTGTGACCTTGACATGTATTTAGTATAGTCAAGCAGGTGCAGGAAGAGTGTCTTTCTGCCAGTTTTTAATAGTTAAATTTGCCCTTGAATGCAGTCATAATACACCGGATAAGTCGAGTTTGACATATGACACATGGTAACAGGTTTACGCATGCCATAACCTTAGTGAATTTGACCCTCAAGAGAGCTCAAATAAATGTATACACCTAGAACGGTTCTATCTTGGTGTCTTTGGTTGTCTTTGGGCAAAGGCTGAAGCTCCAGACGACAACAGCCTCCCAAAAGAAGCCGATGGTAAGATTTCTTGTATGTCAGTTGAGCTGGCTATGGTAGCATTCATAGTTTCAATTTTAAACCTAAATTTATGTAGCAAGAGAACTGGAGCTGCTACAAAACATACAGTTTTGTGTTTAAGGGTATCTTTTAAAAGGTTTACATAGCCATGGCAGATTTTGGATGATATCCTGAAAGGCTCTCTAATGTTCTCTCTCTGAATTGCTTCACACTGGTTGGATTGAATGTCGTGTTCTTGCGAGTATACCACGACCTTGGTGACCTTGGTCATCACGAGAGGTCATGCAAATTGACAAATCGAGAAAGTTCTTGTTAATAGTTGCTGTGAAAAGTTTGCATCTTTAGACTATAACCGTGTCCAAGAAAATGCCGCCGTAGGGTTTAGCGCGGTAACATAGAAGCTTCAATTTTGAACGTTTATACCCACAAAACTAGACTTACTTCAAAAATTCTAATTTTTTGTCTTTTAAATCACCTTTGGATAAACACCTATCATATACACACACAGTTTTAACATTCCATATATGTCGTGTCACATTTTGGACTCTACATCACAATCTGTACATCATATTGCCAGTATGCCATGACCGTGATGACCTTGACCTTCAAGAAGGTCATGCAAATGGATAAATCTAGAAAGTTCTTATTTTGAATATGGTTATGGAAACTTTGAAGCTTTAGAGTACGACTGTCTCAAAGAAGATGCAAGCATATGGTTTACATAAGAGGTGGCTGTAGTCGCATTCATAGCATTCATAGTTCAATTTCAAATGTAAGCACCAAAACTAATACAAAATCTCGTGTTTTGACTTTAAACATATACATATATCTTATCCATAACAGTTTTGCCTAGCATTCGTATATTTGAAGTTAAAGAGTTGTGTCACACTTGTGTCGAACTCCTTGGTGTAGTCTCGCACATATGCCATGACCTTGGTGACCTTGACCTTCAAGAGAGGTCAAGCAAATGAATAATAGTAGGAAGTCCTCATCATGTACTATCGTTGTGCAAAGTTTGAAGCTTTTAACTACAATACTTTCCGTGAACATGCCATTGCAAGATTTGTGATAAGAGGTGGTCGTAGTAAATATGACCTATTTTTGTAACCTACATTTTAGCAAGTAGGACTAAAATTCTGATGTCCTACTTTTATCTGTGTGATTTACCACACATCGTAGATTATAAATCCGCAAAAAAAAATCTGTTGCAGAGATTTCTACCTTTTGCCTATTTAACAGTATTTTCAGTGGACTAAAACTGGCGAATTTCTGTCAAAACTTTTACCGTTGATAAATAAAGTTTCATCATCATAATCATCATCATCTCTCTCTCTCTCTCTCTCTCTCTCTCTCTCTCTCTCTCTCACACACACCACACACCCACACACACACACACACACACACACACACACACACACACACACACACACTTTTTTTCACTCCAAAGGCGCCGTGAGTATGCTTACTGCATGGAAGTTTTCTTGTAGCGCTATACAAATGGCCAATCATCATCATCATCATCTCTGTACAAAAGAGAACTCTTACAGGAGCTAACTTTTTATGCTCACAAATCATTCTGAGCTGTTTTCGTGGTATCTATCATCACACCACTTAGACACCTGTACAGTGACAGCGTCTGTAATGCTGGCACTGAGCCAACAGAGGATAAAGACGTAACTGAACTCAACACACCCCATGGAGACTTTTTTGGTAGCCTTGAAGAATTAAAAAGAAATATTGTCATTATTGTCAGATAGTGTATTTTGTAGGAGCTTATCGCACTCAGTTACGGGGAGCCGGGGTGGCCGAATGGTAGAGCGTTTGACCTCTAATGCTCAGGTCGTGAGTTCATATCCCGGCTGTGGCCAAATTATTATTTGTGGTGGCTTTTTCATCGTTGGCTTGTCTTTGATATCACCCGTATGTGGTGGAAAAGGACGTTAAACCCCCAAACACCCACCCACCCTATCGCAGTTAGTTACAGTGGATAGTCAATGAAGCCATGGGTTGAAGCGCAACCGATACGCCTACAGACTAGGAGCGGCAGGGGGCGGGCCACGCAGGGTGGAGGAAGGGGGGGGGTGTTTGAGAGTTTCACGTCCTTTTCCACCACATAAGGGTGATATCAAAGACGGGGCAACGAGAAAAAGGCCAGCACGAATATTTGGCCCAAGCCGGGATTCGAACTGACGACCCGAGCATTGAAAGTCCAACGCTCTACCATTCGACCACCCCGGCTCCCCACCGCGCAGATAACCAAAATCGGCCACAGGAGTGAGACTGAAAGGCAAAGACACAGGAACGGAAAGTGAATTGCGTGACACACTGAGCGTGTTTTCCATCGTCATCGGTACTGACTTCACATATCGCTAACAAAATTTGGTGTGTGTGTGGGGGGGGGGGGTGCGGGGGGAGGGGGGGGGGGTGCGTACAACGAGGTTGACCACACGGAAACAGGAGATAAAGCAGGCTGCAGCTACCTACGCACTGCCAGTGGTAACCTCGCGGGCAAGAATCTGTATCAACAACATTTCTTACCGGAATCAGAAGTTCTGCCAGAGGGTTGCTGGACTCCTTTTCCGTTTGACACTGTGACGTCACTTCCGCGTTGTTCGCCCAGAATTCCGGTTTACATTCTGATCCGCACATCCAGTCTCTGCAATACAGGTTACACAATAGTAAGAACTTCCGGGGCACGTTAGTACTTCCGCTAAATATAGTACAGAGTTTTCGCCCCTTCTTAAGGTTGTGTGCAAAGTAAAACAAAACAAAAAAGGCAATCTGGGGCTGTTTGTTGGCTTTGTAAATGAGTTTCATTCCATGTACTAACAAAGACAGTGAAAATTGAGCCTGGCACATGGACTATTTGTATTCATGCGCAGCTGGCACAAGAGCTGACAGACAACATAGAAATCAGTGTGGGGGTATGCTGCTAGCATTGCCCCCCCCCCCCCCCCCCCGCAAAAAAAAACCCAACAACAACAACAACAAAAACAAACAAACAAACAAAAAACCCCGGAATATTGGAATTGGTTAAAATTTTACCCTACACATGAGTTTTGGGCTGCTGGATTTTCGCGAGTGTGTGTGTGTGTGTGTGTGTGTGTGTGTGTGTGTGTGTGTGTGTGTGGATTTTAAAACATTTCTAGGGTGTCATACGCCGCGCTATGTGTAACAGGAAGATTTCTCTGACATCCTTATCTTACCGTATGGTAGCTTAATATACAGACAACGGACAGCGGTGCTTTAACAGGGCATAATGCGCAAGACAACAAAAAAGGGACAACAGAAGGACAACTGATTATAAAACTAGCGCTGTCCTTACCTGCATTCCGCCGCAGGGAAACTTGGACAAGTGGCCAGTGTACAGGGATTTATGATGCAGTCAGGGACAGAATCCATGCATGGCTTCAGACTTTTGATGGCCAACGCTGTGGGAGAGAGGAGAGTAGACATGGATCAGTCACTCGCGCAGTGAAATCGTGTGTGTGTGTGTGTGTGTGTGTGTGTGTGTGTGTGTGTGTGTGTGTACGCGCGCAGATTTCTGAAAAGCAGCGCAGAGAAGCTTACAACCATTTTCAATTCTTTTCACAACATTTCCATGAATAAGGAGTTGCATTGTGAATGTGTTCTTTGATGTTGCGCATAATTATTCTTGGTTGCTAAAAACGGCATCCCAGGAACACAAAACCTGAGCAGATGGTATGTAAAGTTTTGTTTTCAAATTAAGAAATAAGGGGGAAAATGGCTCTCGTGTTAGTGGAAATACTCGTCTTTCACGTTGTTGTTGTTGTTGTTGTTGTTGTCGTCGTCATCGTTGTCGTTGTTTGTCACCGTTGCCAAGGGGGTAGTTGGTGTAGTGCATGTGGTTGGGAAAGTATTGTGGGTTGGGACAGTCTATACGGGTTGCGCAATACAAATGAAGACAGGAGCGATACATACTCGTAGTTATAACGTCAAGCCTTTTTCAAACCTGCAACCACACAGCTCTCTCTGTCTCTCTCTCAAATACGGACTGAAAATGAAGGTGCGGCAGTCACGCTTGGGTGATTATCATGCAATTAACGTGCAGTGACGTGAAATGTCGCCCTAGGAGACAAACGCTCGCCTATCCACGGAGGTCATGGCCTCTGTCACGAAGGGGGACGACTCTGACGTAGAGCGCATGTGAGTTATTTCCCGTGAAACCAGCAGGCCACAGCTGAAGAACTTGCAGTCCTCCGCAAACTCCCCGGTGAAAACTTAATACCGAAATTGATGTTTTGTAGTAAATATATTCGGTACGGTCAACAGATTTATGAAAGTGAGTTAGTACTATGTCAAGGTCCTGCATATCAAGTCAAGGCTGGTGCGTATTCATATCTGAGCAGACATACCGCTTGCAACCAAAGTTAATATGTTGTATGTCTCTGAGAAGAAATGTGCAACGAGAATTAAGCCAAAGAGACAGCATAAATAACTGAGTGACGTGATTATTAGAAGGAGGAGGGGAGGCATATTGTAAATTTGGACATATTATGGAGATATTGGTATCACTGTAAAGTGCAGAAAATAAGCTTTCTTTTGGTATAGGAAGATCTCGTAACGTGGTGTAGGACTGAATATATATCGGACTGATATATAATTTTGTTGAAAACTTCCTGTTCATGTTGAAAAGTAAAGTGTGCCACTGGAATCATGCCGTGAAACGAAATCACGTAAATCATCGTTCAGCTGGTGTGGAGAAGACAAGTCTGCCAGGGGAAATAAGTGTGACGACCACGTGTGGGTTGTCTCCTCATGGCCCTTAGTCCCCTCTCTACCATAAAACACCAACAGCACAAAGGCAACAGTGTGTTAAGCTCCCGTGTGAACATAACCGGCTGATGTTCTACATTTGTAGGGACTTGTTGTCTGCCACTTCACTGCCTTTTGTCTGTAGTCTTCACACTCATTCACGGCAACACGGAAGTAGAAAACTGATATGGGAAATCTTTTAGGCAACTTCCGGTGCATGACAGTGCAAGGGTTAAGATTTTTGGGGTGCATGATCTGGGAGGAACACCACTGGAGCTGGCAAAGAGTTGGGGCAGCAAGAAAAGATTGTTGGATGAGTGCAATACTCAATAAGTATGCTCCTTGGTCGGTTGAGGGTTACCACCACGTGAAGATGGTGTAGGTTCAAAGAGTAAAATTTGACTCCGAGCGGAGTAAACTGTGACCCATCCGAGAAATCTGTCTCCCTGTTTTTTTTTTGTTGTTGTTGTTGTTGTTGTTGTTGTTTTTTTTAAGGCATTACGAAGAAAAGTTACCATGCCAGCACAACGCCAGGACTCTAACCCTCCCCCTCCCCCCCCCCCCCCTCCCGCCGCCCTCTCTCCCCTCACTGCCCGCCGCCTCATACCGCCCCGTTCTCAAGAACCACCCCCGATCTCCTGGGGAAAAAAATCTACGTTCGTAACTTCGTTACACTGCCTTATTCGCTGTCTTTGGCGTCCTTGCGGTGTGAGAAAAGCTTTGGCTGACAAAGGAACCTTTACTCCAAAATGCTGCAATCCAGAATTTACGTCACTCACGTAGTTTCAAAATTTATCCTCTTTTGGACTTTGCTTGTCTCCACCCACTTTTCTGCTTCGTGCAGCAGACATAAACTGTCTTCCTGTTTTCGCTTGATGAAGTCTCACGGACAACCTTGGTCAGGTGCCGCCGAAAATAAACACAGAGGACGTGAAAAATGGGCAGGCATAACGCATTCGGTGACACAAACCATTGCCCGTGACAGTCGCATCATTCTCTGTTGCTTGCGGCACACCAGCAGTATCGGTGCTTGTCGTATCCTGAACGTACCACAGACAGTATAGTTCTCTCTCTCTCTGAACAATAATCTGAACAACCATGGCAGGTGTGTGTGTGTGTGTGTGTGTGTGTGTGAGGGAGAGTGAGAGAAAGATTTTTTCTTTCGAGTAATTTTTTCTTTATTTTGCCATTGGTTTTTTTTTCTTGTATTTTCCTTTAATCTTGCCATTGTAGTCTTTTGTTTTTGTAGCAACGGCTGATTGAAAAATTATCATTGTTTGGTTAAATCACTTCCGCTGGAAAATAAAGTTCGTTCGTTCGTTCGTTCTCTCTCTCTCTCTCTCTCTCTCTCTCTCTCTCTCACTCTCTCGTATGTTTTGATTTGTTTATCGTGTGTATTTTTCTCGCCTTTATTTCCCTTAGATAGTTTATACTTTTTTTAAACTTTTTTTTTTATTGTTTGTTTGTTTTGATGTTGTTGCCTTTTTCAGTACCCTTTAATGTAGAATAGCAGGACAGCATGTAAGATAGGCAGCAATGCCTAAATGCTCTATCCTGAATAAAAAACAAAACAAAAACACGTTTCATCATCAACGTTTCATCATCAACGTTTCATCATCATCATCATCATCTCTTGAGGCTCTTCGGATAGCATTTAACATCCAGTGACGTAGAAGAGTTTTAAAAGCTTTAAAAACTCATTCGCAAAGACTGAGGGTGCCAAACACAGCAAACTTTCCCCAATTTATCTGCCATTATTTCTCCTTCTTTTCTGCTATGTTTCTGAACGCAACGAGCATGAACGTTCCTAAGGAGCAGCTTTGCGCGTAGCAGTCCACGTGGACGGTGGATTAAGTAGGATTTGGCTTGCTGCCCGATACACCAAGTTTGGACAGTAACAGATACAAGTGTGTACTCCCCCACCACACACACACACACACACACACACACACACACACACACACACACATGAAGGTCAAGCTGACATGAAGCAGTGGAGGTATGTACTGACTGAGGACCCACTCCAGTGTCACGTACCAGCCGGTTTAGAGCATGGGGTCAGAATTCGGTTGATGAATAATGATCTTACCTGTTTCGAGCAGGGCTATTGTCAGGAGAAATGCAAGGGCTGCCATTCTTGCACTGTTATTACGTCCCCTTGTTCCCTTGTTGCAGTAACGTCCCTTGTGTCTGGTGTTCTTGAAATATCTTCTGCTCCGTTTTTTTTTTGTTTTTTTTTTGTCTGTAAAGATAGAAAGTAAGCCTTACTACTACTGCTACTACTACTACTACTACTACTACTACTTTAATAATGCGTTTTAATAATGCCAAGTTGTTTCACCCAAAGTGCCGCGAACTGAATTCAATACACACGCTGACGTGAATCACGCGTATTCACTCACTCACACATCGGATATTAACACATTACAATCACGTGGCGTGAAGGGCCAGGCCAGTATAGGTATTTAGAAATGTATTTTTTTCGGCAATTAAAATGTGCAAGTGTTTATTTGTTTGTTTGTTTGAACCTAGAGATTTTTTTTTAATTTGCATGTGAATGCGGGGGCAGACACATACAACCTAAACCGACAGAAGTTTTAAGCTTTATAAAATACTTCATAGTACTTAAGGCTCTGTATTCCTACTGTAAGAAGGTCTGTGTGAATGTATGAGGGGTGGGGGTGGGGGCTGGAGGAATGTTTTGCAACCGGGAAATGTGGATGGACTGGTTGTATCCGTTTCCGAACCGGAAAACAATGCCATGTTTTGCAGGAAAAGTTGAGGTGCAGTACCCTTTTGCTGTGTACTTACGTATGCAAATGAATGCATCTGGGCAGGAAACGTGATAACGTAACAAGACCTTTAAGTGCATGATGTCGAGACTTAGCCTACAACCACAGGAAGCAGTCTGTCTGCCAAGTTAAAACTACAAACTACAGATAAACGTCATTCACTGTCTTTAAAAAAGGCACCTATGCTTACAATTGAAAACATCTGTGGTAAAGAAACCTGAGCTTAAATGAAATATGAAAAGCTAAAAGCAATTATTGATTGTTATTTGCTACAAACATCGGAAATGATAATTCCAAGCATATAAACGGAGAAAATTTCGGCTGCAATGATTAATGTACTGAAGAGAACTGTGATTATAGTGTCTTCTTTATCAACTAGTTTGACATATTTTTGAGAAAATGTGTAAAACAAACAAAAATTAACGAAGAAACAATCTTTGCATCCCTTTGAAATAGTAAACACGAATATCTTGTGATTATCTATAGTTCATCTCTCTCAAAGAGCTTTCTGATCATAGTTTTCTTGTCACGTCTCACAAACTAAAAAAGTCAAACGGATGAAAATTATTGCAAGCATGTATTTTCAAAGTTCAGACAGATTTTCCTGGACAATATTTCGAATTGTTGGACTTACCTGTGACTGAAGGAACACAAAAAAGAAACGGCGTTTGAACAGTTCGCCACACAGCACGTCACTGCGCACGGGAGCGTGCAGCTGTGGGAACAGAATTCCTGCACAGGGCAGAACGTAAATGGCGGCCGAGGACTCGGTCGGAATGCTTTAAGGGATCTTGGTGACGCGGGGAAGGGAAGAATAAGTGGTGGGGGGAGGGAGGAGGGGAGATGGGGGAGGGGGTGGCAGTGGGGGGTGGGTGTTACACTGGACATCTGTAGGATGGGTGGCGGGGCGGGCCTCAGGCCTGCGAGGAGTGAGGACAGGGAGGGGAGATTCATGGAAAATGTTACACTGCAGTGTGTGTGTGTGTGTGTGTGTGTGTGTGTGTGTGTGTGTGTGTGTGTGTGTGTGTGTGTGTGTGTGCATGTGTGTGTGTGTGTGTGTGTGTGTGTGTGTGTGTGTGTGTGTGTGTGTGTGTGAGAGAGAGAGAGAGAGAGAGAGAGAGGGAGAGAGAGAGGAAATGGCTAGACAGTGTATTTAACGAAAGAATAAAGGAATAGATACACAGAAGTGTTTTCAGTCTTGCCTTTCCTACTCTTCTGTAAACACACACACACACACACACACACACACACACACACACACACACACACACACACACACACACACACACACACACAGTAGTTTATAGTGTAGAACTGGTAATTCTGTAGTTCATAGTGTAGAACTGGTAATTCTGTAGTTCATAGTGTAGAATTGGTAATTCTGTAGTTCATAGTGTAGAACTGGTAATTCTGTAGTTCATAGTGTAGAATTGGTAATTCTGTAGTTCATAGTGTAGAATTGGTAATTCTGTAGTTCATAGTGTAGAATTGGTAATTCTGTAGTTCATAGTGTAGAACTGGTAATTCTGTAGTTCATAGTGTAGAACTGGTAATTCTGTAGTTCATAGTGTAGAATTGATAATTCTGTAGTTCATAGTGTAGAATTGGTAATTCTGTAGTTCATAGTGTAGAATTGGTAATTCTGTAGTTCATAGTGTAGAACTGGTAATTCTGTAGTTCATAGTGTAGAACTGGTAATTCTGTAGTTCATAGTGTAGAACTGGTAATTCTGTAGTTCATAGTGTAGAACTGGTAATTCTGTAGTTCATAAAAACCACGGAGTAAAATGCATTTTTGACATGAATTATTCCTTCTGTGAACTCTTCTGCTGAGCAGAACGAAAAAAAAAAAGGGGGGGGGGGAGGTACATTAAAACTGATTTTAAAGTTTCTACAGAGCGGAGCTGTGTGCTAATGCATAAATATACACACCACTACAATGGTTTCCATTCCGCTAATTGCGTCCTTCCTGTCTTGCTCGTCACAGCGTTGTCACTGTGAACAAAGCCAGCTTTATTGTCAAGTCTCAGGCCAGGAAGAGAAAGATTGATTGAGCCTGTGCTCTGTATGCAGCTAGCAGGCCCTGCTGCAAAAGCTTAGAGGTATTCTTCTGTCTGGATTTGTCGGTTCCAAAATAAAAGTTTTAACTCTGAAGAAAACGTCCGACTAAAAAATATTAATAATAATAATAAAAATAAAGTAAAAAAATTCGTTGGATTCTCTTAACTCGCCGCTAGGGAGCCGGGGTGGCCGAATGGTAGAGCGTTGGACTTCTAATGCTCGGGTCGTGAGTTCCAATCCCAGCTGGGGCCAAATATTTGTGCTGGCTTTTTCATCGTTGCCCAGTCTTTTATATCACCCGTATGTGGTGGAAAAGGACGTTAAACCCCCAAACACCCACCCACCCTCTTAATTCGCTGAATTTTTTTTCTCTAGTGTAGGTACTAAACCGAGATATCACCCTCAGTCGGGAGCGACCTCCGCAATGTGCTGTACGGCAGAAAGCGCGTACTAGTTCGGTTTAGTCCCAAGGCTGTAATCGTCACAGTGAACTGTTTGTTTTCTCTGAACAAGTGGTCAGGTTAATTACACGCAAAGTACAAAATTAATCGTCTTATACAATTGTAACTGCTTGGTCGATAGGCGATTTTCTTCTGAAAATTTGAGTGTGCAAAAAAGTAAACAGGAATGTGTAAATTATGTGTAAATGGTGATTCGAAGTGCCTTGTTTTCCCCCATAGGTCGCGACTATAAGATAACATATTTCATTTTCTTCTTTTTTTCTTCTTTTTTTGTCAGTACTGCAACGACAGTTCAGTAGGTGTTATGCCCAACTACGAACTGGACCTTAATTTACAAATAATCAAGCCCCATTGTCTGCCTCATGGAAATACCTCAGTAATAATAATAATAATAATAATAATAATAATTATTATTATTATTATAATTGTGTATTGTGTAGGCGCTTTACTCTTTTTTTGCATTAAAGAGTCGCAAACTGAATCCAGCGCGCACGCTCACGTGAACCAAACGCATTCTCTCACACACTGGACATGAACACATTACAGTCACGTGGTGCGAAGGATAAGCTCAGCAATTTGACTTTCGGATTTTAGAATTGCTCTTGTTTTAAAATTTTGTGGGCTGAACATAAAATATGCTTTCCTTTTCCTCGTTCACTCTTTATTCGTTTGTTTGATTGGTCGTGTGTTCGATTGTTGTATTGCTCGTTTGTTGCTTTTGTGTGTGTGTGTGTGTGTGTGTGTGTGTGTGTGTGTGTGTGTGTGTGTGTGTGTGTGTGTGTGTGTGTGTGTGTGTGTGTGTGTCCGATACGCCGGTTAGAAAATATTGAGTCTGAAACGTTGTCTATGGTCGACGGATGCCGAGGCCCTACGTTCAAATCCGCTGGCAGGCAGGAGTGTGGCTAGGACCTTTCATTTAAAAAAAAAACAAAAACAAAAAAACAACGTGCACATACCTACCATTCCTAGAGTGACTCGTTTTCGCATTTGTCTTGTCTTTCACTGTTCACAAGAACGTGTTCGACCCTTCAAAAGTTGAATATGCACGATATCAATAGCGATAGAACCCTTTTCGATTAACTGAACTACTTTGGCCCTTTGTTGTCAGTAAATTGTGTGAGTAAGCGCACAAACAGGAAGCAGTATCAGGGTTATCTAGTGTGAACTTTGTCCCAAGCAAAAGTTGCTGCGCATTAAGCAGTGACATAAAAAAACAAGGGACGCCGCAAAAAAGAAAAAAAAAAGAAAAAAAAAAAGCGGGACCCATCTGATAGCTTACCAGTGGGAATTATCAACAAGCTTGAAACGACCGAGTAACCCAGTAGATAACACTCGTGATAGTGTGAAAAACGAAGTGACAGAAACAAACAGCGTATAAAACAAGCCTCACTCGACCGCCATATCCCCAAACTGTTCCACCCTACAAAACTGTCCTGAAGAAATCCCACTGTCATCTTCTGTAACTGAACAAAGATTGACGTCATGACGTCTTTCCCCGCCTGGTGTGTCGCCATCCTGCTCCTTGCTGTCACAGGTAAGAGGGCGGAAAACTGCCGTAATGTCGATCTTTGATATTATAATATAGCCACTGGTTCCGTTTGGCGGAACAGTATCTGATAAGCATTGCTTGGAAAGTTCGTAGCAGTGGTTGGGCATATTGCAGGACTGGTGCAAGATGGACTCGTTTTGTTGTTGCTTTGTAACTGTTGTTGTTTGATATTAAGAAAGGTTTCATAGTATTCATAATAGTTTCATTTTAATAGTACATTTGATGTTCAAATTAGCAACTTTTAAAGCCGAAGTTTTTTTTTTTTTTTTTTTTTTTTAAAGTTGTTGTTGTTTTATAGAACTGAATCTCTTCAAATCGAAGCTTAGATTTAGGTTTTTGTTGTTGTTGTTTTCTTTGTTTTTGTTGTTGTTGTTGTTGTTGTATTTTGTCACTTCTGTGAACCCCTTACTGACAAAGTCATGAAGTTTTATTATTACATTAAAATAGACAAAGTTACGGATTTTAAAATGAAATTATGTGTGCAATTGTAACGTGTGGAGATGGTTAAATGTACAAGTATGGAGGTCAGCTGAACACCTCCTTTATTTCAAGTTTATTTGTTACAGCATGTGAAGCCTTCCAGTGGACAGACACTGTGGACAACAACACTGTAGGGCTGGCATGTGCTGGTCAGGACGCTTCTCTCCCCTGGACATTTCATCTGGAATCAGGGGAGACAATCCAGGACATCAAGTGGAACTATCGCCAGGGGGCGCGAGATGAAGAAATGGTCGCCATGTCAGTTGCTGGTAACTTTGTACCAATGCCAGCCTTCTCACAGCGCGTGCAGCAATTGACCAGCGCCGGGATCTTGCTGAGTCACGTGACAGTGGCAAGTTCCGGAAACTACAGCGTGCAGGTGGATGTGCGTGATACGGCCAATGTGGTGACAGGACACATGAAAAATGCTTACGTAGATGTTGCAGGTAATAATGAAAACTGCTCCAAGCGAAATGTATCATTCACAACCAAACAACAACAGAAACTGCGTTCGGTCAACCGAAACCATAAAATTCCTTTGTAAAGAAGCATAAACGTACCAACAAAGAAATGTCTAACCAGTTTCCTCTGTTTCTCTTGATTATAACCAGACGCCTTTCACGTGACCCAGGAACCGGAAGCTGTGTATGACACAACAACAGATAGCTGGCACATCGCTCTCAAGTGTGGAATGGTGGCCAGCATGAAACACTCGAATGGTGATGTTTTGTGGCAGGTTTGTTGCGACTAGGGAATAGATAGTCTAAACAGCACATAGAAGTAGTGAGTACACAATGTCATGATGGTTGCTAAGCCTGTAAGCTAGCAGAATCAATAAGACATGCGTAAGGTCTGTGCTTTGCTTGTTTATGTCTTTCTCTCTTTCTCCAGACGCCTTCCGGAGATCTGTCCAGCATCAAATACGAGAACGGTTATTTCTACCTTAACCTACCTAACCCCGTGATGGGAGGTAACTACACCTGCATCCTGCCGGCAAATGTCACAGCCACGGCCTGTGTATCAACTGGTGCCGGACTGTCTCCACAATCCGCCATCTTTGTGGACAGGGTGGAGGCGCGACTTACCCTGCTGGAGGCCGAGAACGAGGGTCTGAAGCAGAGGACATTTCTGCTGGAAGTAAACAACACAGCTCTACAGGAGAAGACATCCAGGATGGATGCTCGAGTCAGTGTGTTGGAGGCCGAGAACAGGGGTCTACAGCAAAAGACCTCACTATTGGAGGCAAATAACACGAGTCTACAGCAGAAGACATCAGAACTGGAGAATGAGCTGAATCGTTATCACGGTGAGTCACATTATGCATCAGTTGTGTTGTCGGTCGCCTGTGGTTTGTGATTTGTGCATTTTGCGGAAAATTGATATTCAGGGAAACGATGCTAGCTGGAAAAGTGTCTGAAATGACAAGATGGGATAAACTGAACACTTTTGCCATGCAGGATTTGTAGTTTTGCCGACCTCATGGTGAAATATCTGAACGTCCTCGTGAATGCTATCCTCCATATTACGACAGAGAGAGTCTACACTTACTGACAACTGATTTTCCGAAATACAATCGTGACAAATGTCAACAAGATGGCTTTTATTCCGTCCAGCCAATCAGAATGTACGATAGAACGGTTCTTGAAGAAAGCATCAGCGGTGAAACTGACAGTACCAGCCCAGAATCTCATCATTCTGACCTTATATCTCTAAAGGAAATTTTCCCGTTTCCCCATATTGTGATAGACATTGTATTGCGCTGTAAACTGAAAACACTTTTTTAAAAAACTTCAGCTGTAAGTGTGCATACCCCCATACTTCACATCTGTAGAGCAGTACTGGTACAATGATCTTTTCGAATAGGTAGAGAAGTACACTGATAGGTAGATTTTGTTTGTTTGCCCTGTGTAACAGAGAGAATATTGTCTTTGAAGCTTTGTCGTTGATCGATCGGTCGCACGTACGCTCGTATTAGTAATAATTCCTACCTTTAATTCTAAAGATCGTGGGTTCGACTCCATTTGGGCATGGGATTTTTTACCGCTCATTCTCGTTGGTCCTTTAGGATTTTAACACAAATATATACCGTATTTAACTAACCCCTTCAACCCCCCCCCACCACCCCCGCCCCCACCCGCACACCCGGGTTCCTCGTACAAAACGAGAGTGATCAGCCCATAAAATGAGTTCGAGTCCCGGTTGGGGCCAAATCTTTGTGCTGGCGTTTTTCTCGTTGCCCCCTCTTTGATATCAACCTTACGTTGTGGCAATAGGCGTTAAACTCCTAAACACCCACCCCAACCCACCCTGTTAAGCACTTCCACATGAATACAGCGACACCCATTGTTTTCCCGTGCCAGGGAAACTCGAGCCAGGTACCTCAGGGTGCGCAGACGGGTACCTTCACTGTATTTCCCGATGGCGTATGTCTTGGAGGTGATCTGATACAGAAGTGTGTCACGAGAAACAAAACGTCTGTTGCGTATGTCTTTCAGAAACTGCATCAAAGCGAGTCAGTTTCCACGCCAGTCTTTCGACGAAAGTGCAAAATGTGACCGGAGGTATACCCGTGATCCTGAATCACGTGTTAACCAACGAGGGCGGAGCTTACAACAAGACTAATGGCACTTTTACAGTCCCAGTCAGCGGTACGTACGTTCTCTTCGCTGCTGTCGGGACGAACACCACCAACAGACATGCCGGGTTCCTCCTGTACGTGGACAACAACATGGTGTGCGACACGTGGAGCGAAGTCGTCATACACTATCAAAGCTCCAGCTGTCAGGCCGTCGTTCATCTGGTGAAGGGACAGAGGGTGTGGATCACGGCTGACTACGATAGTTACTACTATCGCAGCCTGACCTATTTCAGCGGTATTCTTGTTTACCCTGATGCATAAAATGGCGACAACCATCAAACCTGATAGGTCAGACTTGTTGTTATGCTGTCAGAGAAGAGATACGGTAATATTAAACGACATTGCCATCGGCCTATTCAATGTTTTCAATTTCACCCCCCCCCCCCCTTTTTTTTTAACAAAGCCCACTATGGGCCCTAGGAAAAACACAAATACACCTGTACAACCAAACCTGTTAAACTCATGCAATCCTGACCGTTTTATTTAAGAAAAAAAAAACTGTAGATGTGTCATTCCGGAGATCTTAACTCCGCATTGTTATTGGAAGCTCAAAATTTTAACTTGGCTGAGAATTAAGAACTGTCCATGACAAAGTAAGAGTCGCATATTTTATATTGCTTGAATGTGAAAACAAGTGTGAAACGGCAGCCGTGATATATACAGCAGTGGCAAATGAATTCTAGATAACTGAGTTATTGTGTTTGTTGTATGAACAAGAATAAAAAGGACATCAATACTATCGGCAGTGTCATTGTTGGACATGTAAATTCCCGAGTAATGTTCTCATTTATTTTGCTCGTTGTGTGTTGTTATTGTATTGCGGGAGCCGGGGTGGCCGAATGGTAGAGCGTTGGACTTCCAATGCTCGGATCGTGAGTTTGTAACCCGGCTGGAGCTTTGTGCTGGCGTCTTCATCTTTGCCCCCGTCCTTGATATCACCCGTATGAGGTGAAGAAAGGACGTTAAACCCCAAAGCACCCACCCTCTTGTTGTATTGCATTCTTTGCACCGTGTTGTACGGAATGTCACATCCATCAATGAATCATAATACCTGGACTAATTCCACCCATTAACATCAACACACACACACGTACGTACGCCCGACGTGAATGCTTTCTAGCATGCGTACACTGCTGTTAATTTTCTCTTTCCCCGGAACTGCCATTCTTGCATTGCTATGAACAAACTTCGGTTCATATCAATGTTGTCTTTCATTTGTCATCACAGAAAATAGGACAAGCAAAACAGCAAAACAACAAACCAAACCTCCAGTTACTGAATTTACAAACAGATTTTTTTTTCTTTATAACACGGCAAGGTTCAGCTTCAGTAGCTCACAACACGACAAGATGTATTTGCAATAGACGAAGGTACAGTATAATAATAATAAGAACTGAGTATTGTATAGGCGCTTTACCCAATTTCTTGAACTGACTCAAAGCACCGCGAACTGAACCCAACACGCACGTTCACGTGAACCACACGCATTCTCTCATACACTGGACACGAACACATTACATTCACGCGGCGCGAAGGGTCAGCTCAAGTCGCGGAATACAGAACTGCATTTATTTACAAATTTTCTGGGCTGAAACTTTCCAAAGCAGAGGGGGGAGGAAGCCGGAGCACCCGGAGAGAACCCCCGACGATCAGCCCGAATGAACGGTGTGATGTACGATAAGGACTCAAACCAGACCTCTCGCATTGTTGACGAGGTCTTAACCATTAGACCACCGACCGCACCAATTAGAGGCGAGTCGAACAGCCTGCATTGAGACAATGGCGAAAACAAGCCACACAGGCCACGTTCTGTTTTAGGCTGTAACCAACAAGTCGATTATCTATCAATACAGTGACACAGACACTTGACGAGCACGAAGTTTAGGTACGCCCACCTCAGATAAAACGCAAGTCACATGAACCTAGTCTCTGTTTATCACAATCGTTTCAATCCCAACCTGTCCAGTCGATCACACCAGTTGAGGAGAAATACGATCGCCATTTTCGACACTTAGACACAGAGTGGTGTCATGGAGTTAACAACCTTTTTCACCTGCTGTATGACCCTTCAGCTCCTGACCGCGAAAGGTTACTTATACTCTTTTTCAGTGATCTCGCCCTGTTCAAAGTTTGGAATCAAAGAAAACTTCTTATAAATTTTACAAGGCGATCTATGTTGACAATCGAGGCATCCGTTGCATGGCTGTTTTCACTTGCTGATTACCAAGCTTCAGACCGTTTTCAGTTTCGTTCATACAGCCAGCAGATGCTAGTGATTTGGATTCAGACTTCTTGTCATCAAAATGGCCTATCTGAAGAGAACATATCCACTCACAACCGCAAAAGTTGTCTTTCAGGCCGCAACTGATTAAAAAAAAAAAAGTTGTCTTTCAGGCCGCAACTGATTAAAAAAAAAAAAAGTTGTCTTTCAGGCCGTCAAATGGGTATGGAAAAGATTCTCGTTTTTTTACTTTTATCCCTTTCGGGAAATTCGAGTTGCTTCCCCCGGGGGAAGCGCGTCGCCGCGATGCAGCGCCACCCAATACCTACCCTATAACTTTTTTACAATTTTGATAGGGGAGGAAAGCCGGTTAACCCGAAGAGAAACCCCCGATGAGCAGCCCGGCAGCCAGGAAAAACCGGTATCACATATCATAAGGTCGACCTGGGCTCGAACCCACGCTTCATCGCCATGGCATTGGTGACGGTCGTTCAGTAGCGCAGTGGCTATATCCGACCACCGCTCACCCCATTCAGTACTAATGACTCACCTACTTCATTGCCTTTTATGTGTTACAGCGATTGGAGCCTTCCAGTGGACAGACACTGTGGACAATGACACTGTGGTGTTGGCATGCGCTCGTCAGGACGTTTCTCTTCCTTGGGAGTTCACTCTGGAATCAGGGGAGACAGTCTTGGACATCAAATGGAATTACCGCCAGGGGGCGCGGGATGAAGAAATGGTCGCTATATCCGTCAACGATAATTTTCTACCAATGCCAGCCTTCTCACAGCACGTGCAGCAACTGACCAATGGCGGGATCGTGCTGAGTCACGTGACAGTGGGAAGTTCCGGGAAGTACAGCGTGGATGTGGACGTGCGTGATGCGGCGAATGTTGTGACAAGCTACACAAGAGCTGCCTACGTAGATATTGCAGGTAAGAATGAAAACTGCTCTGAGTGAAAGTGTATGGTTACACAGGCTTACTGCGTTTACTCAAGCAGCACAAGTCTTTCCTGACTTACGAATGCGAACATGCTCTACCGAAAAGCATCAATGTCTTATCACTTTTCTCTGTTTCTTTCAACTAGACGCCTTTCACGTGACCCAGGAACCGGAAGCTGTGTATGACACAACAACAGACAGCTGGCACATCGCTCTCAAGTGTGGAATGGTGGCCAACATCAACCAGTCGAATGATGATGTTTTGTGGCAGGTATGTTAGTGACGATAATACGTTCAACCATTTTCCTGGTACATTTCGACAGAGTATCGATAAACGCTCAGTCCATACACATGATGTTGAAAATTCATTGATATGACCAGTCTGTCCCTTTCTCAGAGGCCATCTGGAGATCTGGCCAGCACCAAATACGAGAACGGTTATTTCTACCTCCACCTTCCCAACCCCGTGAAGGGAGGTAACTACACCTGCATCCTGCCGGAAAATGTCACAGCCACGGCCTGTGTATCAACTGGTGCCGGACTGTCTCCACAATCTGCCATCTTTGTGGACAGGGTGGAGGCGCGACTTACCCTGCTGGAGGCCGAGAACACGGACCTGAAGAAGCAAGTGAAACAGTATCATGGTGAGCTGAAGATAAGTTTGCTAGAGTGCCGTCGAGTTGGTTTCTACAGGCGCTCCTGAATCAAATGACGCTACTAAAACGGCTTTTACTTTGTGTCACGTGTTTACTTTATTTTGGATAAAACATTATAAAACAGTATCACAATGGCAGCGACAAAACATGCCTGCAAATCTTTGTAGACAAGATGGAGGCGCGGCGTACACTGCTGGAAGCGAAGAACATGGCCCTGGAGCAGAAGATATCCATGTATCATGGTTAGTTATCAGTCGTGCTCGTTTGCGCGACTACAGATATATCGGAGTTTCTTGTTGACTTGTTTTGCAAATAATGCAGTGCTAGCAATGCCTACATGTTCCGCCTATGTATTCGCACCTTGTTCGTCATACATGGGGCGATCGATCGGTCGCTTGTACGCTCGTATTACTAATAATTCCTACATTTAATTCTAGAGGTCGTGGGTTCGACTCCATTTGGGCATGGGATTTTTTACCGCTCATTCTCGTCGGTCCTTTCGGATTTTAACACAAATAATATATCGTATTTAACTACCCCCCCCCCCCCACACACACACACACACCCGGCTTGCTCGAGAGTGACTTGCCCAAGAAATGAATAATAGTTGGAATTCTGAATTCCGAAACTTGAAAAACTGAGCTGCGCTGACCTTTCGGTTTGGGCCTGAGGTAATAAAAGTAGTAGCAGTAGTAGTAGTAGTAGTAGTAGTCATGTGGCGCGAGTAATATCGCTTATCATACAACATTATCATACAAATTATCGGACAACATGTAGCAGTAGTAGTATAGCTAGAGTCGCGTTGAGCGACTACGTGTACACAGAAACAACGAAGTTACGTCTGGTGGACATTTGAGACGTCATCCTTACCATAGAAATTAAATCATCTTTGCAATTTGACGTCTGCTTTTGTTGCCTTTCAGAAACTGCGTCAAAGCGAGTGAGTTTTCACGCCAGATCCAAGACACACACGCAAGTGAAAGCCGATCAACCCGTCATCATGGACGACGTGGTCACCAACGAGGGTGGAGCTTACAGTCCCACAACTGGTGCTTTTACAGTCCCTGTAAACGGTACGTATGCTCTCTTCGCTGGTGCCGGGACAGGCTCAAGCAACGAGCACGCCGGTTTGTGGCTGAAGGTGGACGATGGATGGGTGTGCAACACATGGAGCGAATTTTACAGAGAATATCAGAGCTCCAGCTGTCAAGCCGTGGTTCACCTGGTGAAGGGACAGCGAGTGTGGGTAGCAGCTGATTACGACAGTAACTACGACTTCTACCTAACATCCTTCAGCGGTATTTTGGTTCATGCCGATGCATGAACTAGGGACAGTCGTTGCGATGCTTTATTCAATTTTCTTTGTTTACCAAACAGCCCACTAGAGAGACCAACCAAACAAAAATCCAGACACAAACTTGAAGAAGGTGAGTCCGTAAACAATAAACACAATCAAGGACACAAAGACATATTGAGGAAAACATATAACCCATACAGTTATATCATTCAACATATAATCAAGCTCAGTACTCAACATTTGACTTCAAAGAATAATACTTGTTTAAAGAAAAACATGAAAATGACTTCGTGTTTTTCCATTTCAAACCTCGAGTGTGTGTGTGTGTGTGTGTGTGTGTGTGTGTGTGTGTGTGTGTGTGTGTGTGTGTGTGTGTGTTTCGATAACATTAAGTTTGGAATGTCCTTAACGTATTTCGTCAACGGATGCTGAGATCCTAGGTTCAAAATCCTGTTGTGGGTAGGAATATGACTACTCGTAGGACCATTTCCTCATGACATGTATCACATCACAGTATCCTCTCGTGTTTTGTGTACATTGGAAGGCGTTCAATAAGCTGTGCCCTTTCAAAGTCTAACAACCATGATGGTGGAATGGAAAGTTTCAAACTCGCCCTTTCCAGTAAAATCCGAGTCGATATTGTCCTATTAAGTGGACTAATTTGGCCCTCTGTTAACCGCCAGTCATCTACGTACGTGTACACACAGGTATTACACCGTATCTGGGTTATCTGGTGTGAACTTCGTACGAATAATAAGTTGTTGCGCTGTTAGAAATGATATGCAGACCAAGGGTCGCCGTCAGAAAGAACCCCGACCTTCAAATGATTCAAGCTATGAATTGCTGAGCAGCCTAGCAAATAACAATGAGCGACGATTGTGCAAAAACTAAGTGACAGAAACAGACAGGACGTAAACTAGCAATGTAGCTCGTTAGCTGCATCGTCCTTCTGTCGTCAGCCAATCGTTTGAGTGTACAGACAAGCAGGAAGCAGTAGTATCTAGGTTATCTAGTGTAAACTAGATCCAGCATAATGTGTTGCGCACTTAGAAATAAGATAAAGTACAATGACGCAGTTTAAAAATCCCTAAGATCTGACCAGGAAGAATCGTAGACAAACTCGAAATGGCTGAGTAGCCCAGCAAATGACACTGAGTCAGTGAGTGACGATAGTGTAGACACGAAGGGACAGAAACAGACAGCGTATAAAACAGCGTCACGAGACCGCCATATCCCCAACCTGTTCCATCGTACAGAGCTGTCCCGAAGTAATCTGACCGTCATCGCCTGTAACTAAAGACAGGGCGACGTCATGATGTCCTTCCTCACCAGGTGTGTCGTCGTTCTGTTTCTTGCAGTCACAGGTAAGATGAAGGAAAGCTCTCTGAAGCCGACAGCTGAAAGCGGATATTAGAGAAATATTCTGCGTATGACTTAATCACGATATTCAAGCCTTGTGGGACGCGCCATCAGTCGCAGATATTCATGAAATGGTTTACTGAAAGTCCAACAGTCACCATACCGGAGGGATCATTAGCACGGAGACTGCTGTGCTGAGTGTCGTGGATGGTCTGCTAGTGAAGACTAGTCTCTCTTGTTGCTCTGGGCCCGTATGTAAAAGTCGGGGTTAATTTAACCCACGGCTACGGGCCTACCCCAGACTAGGACAAAAGAAACCCAAAAGCAAAATTAAATAAAAAAAGGAAACAAAGAAAGGAAGAAAAAAATCCTTCTATAACGGCATAGACACCTTGCTGGAATGGACCCGCTTTTTGATTTAAACAAAAAACAACAGAAAATTAAACCCTAGAGCTAGTTTAGTTCGAGGTTAGAGTCTAACCCAGGGCTAAAAGTCCTACCCTCGACTATCACATACGGGCCCTGCTGGATCTCAGCGCAGCATACGACACGCTTGATCATTCCGTGATGCTAAAGAAGTTGAGGGTTGCTTTTGGAATTTACTGTTGATAGCCGGTGGTCTGTGCCCCCCTCCCCCCCCCCCCAGTCCTTTGTTGTACAGAGTCCCTCACGGTTCCGTCAACGTTACGCCTATGTTAGGGCAACTCCACTGGCTACCTGTGAAATTCCGCTACCAGTACAAAATTGCAACGTTTGCTTACCGGTTTTTCGAGGGCTCTCTTCCTCTAAATCTTTCCACCTCACTCTGTTCTTATCACCCGTCTCGCAAGCTCCATTCAGCCAGTCAAAAGCGTCTTAAAGTTCCGAAGAGAAATATGAAAACTGTTGAAGAGCGTTCCTTCAGTTTCTAAGCCCCGCATAACTCTCCGCCAACCGAACTACGCAATCTGCCAACACTGTCCCAGTTAAAATCCAACTTAAAGACTTACCTTTCTGCAGGTATATAATTATTCAGTCTGTATACTTTCACTGGTGTTGTTGTTGTTGAATATCAGGAACATCTTCCAGTATCCATTGTGATGTATTTTAAGTGTGATCTCCAACAAAATTATATGTAATTATTCAAAATGTGAATGATATTTCCTTTTCCTTTGTTATTAAACTGTATGTAAGATGTTAGAACTTGCTCTTAAGTCAGGTTTACACGTTGCAGCATGTGACGCCTTCCAGTGGACAGACACTATGGAGAACAATACTGTAGTGCTGGCATGCGCTGGTCAGGACGCTTCTCTCCCGTGGACATTCAGCCTGGAATCAGGGGAGACAATCCAGGACATCAGGTGGAACTACCGCCAGGGGTCGCGAGATGAAGAAATGGTTGCCATGTCAATTGCTGGCAACTTTCTACCAATGCCAGCCTTCTCACAGCGCGTGCAGTCACTGACCAATGGCGGGATCGTGCTGAGTCACGTGACAGTGGGAAGTTCCGGAAACTACAGCGTACAGGTGGATGTGCGAGATGCGGCCAGTTTGGTGACAGGATACACGAGATATGCTTACGCAGATGTTGCAGGTAAGAATGACAGATGTTGCAAAAAGAAAGTGAAGAATAAATACAACAATGCATTCAATTTTCTTGTTTCAAATACGAAAGTGGTTAGCTTTTTATCACACCCCTTGAACCTGACACGTTTTCTGTTTCTGTTCATCGTAATCAGACGCCTTTCACGTGACCCAGGAACCGGAAGCTGTGTATGACACAACAACAGACAGCTGGCACATTGCTCTCAAGTGTGGAATCGTGGCCAACGTCAACCTGTCGAGTGACGATGTTTTGTGGCAGGTATGTCAGGTGTGTCAGGTATGTCAGAGACGGAGTACCCGGTACAATCTACCCGCCATTTTCCGGGTGCTCCGCCCTTGGACTAGGCACGTCCGTATGCCACACACGTAAAATTAGTTGATATGACGATAACGTGTTTGTTGTTGTTGGGTTTTGGTTTTCTTTTTCTTTTCAGACGCCATCTGGAGATCTGGCCAGCACCAAATACGAGAACGGTTATTTCTACCTCCACCTTCCCAACCCCGTGAAGGGAGGTAACTACACCTGCATCCTGCCGGCAAATGTCACAGCCACGGCCTGTGTATCAACTGGTGCCGGACTGTCTCCACAATCCGCCGTCTTTGTGGACAGGGTGGAGGCGCGACTTACCCTGATGGAGGCGCGACTTACCCTGCTGGAGGCGCGACTTACCCAGCTGGAGGCGGAGAACACGGCTCTAAAACAATACAAAGGTGAGTTTAACACTCTTTTGCTCAGTTGAGACCCTTTGGCCCTTTGTTTGATGGTTTAACGTCCTTTTCCGCCACATAAAGGTTGATATCAAAGACGGGGCAACGAGAAAAAGGCCAGCACAAATATGTGGCTCCAGCCGGGATTCGAACTCATGGCCCGAGCATTTTGTCGGTTGAGAGCAGCTGGAGGCGGAGAACATGGCTCTAAAGAAAAGGACGTCCAGAGTAGAAAGTAAGTACCAAAACCGGTGTGTGCATGTCTATGATTGCTCTATTGGGAATTTCGGTTGTTCCCCTGTGGAGCAAGGGAGCCGGGATAGCCCAGTGGCAGAGAACTGGACTCTCAATGCTCTGGTCATGAGTTCGAGTCCCGGCTGGGGCCAAATCTTTGTGCTGGCTTTTTTCTCGTTGCCCCCTCTTTGACATCCCCCTTACGTGGTGGCAGTAGGCGTTAAACTCCTACCCCCCCCCCCAGCCCCACACACACACACACAGACCTACCCGCCCACCCCCTATGAACCGCGGCCACATTAATACAGTGCCACCCATTTTTCCCCGCGCCAGGGAAACTCGAACCATGTGCCTCAGGGTGCGCAGACGGTCGCCTTCACCATTTTTCCCGATGGCGTATGTCTTGGAGGTGATCTGATGCAGCAAAAAAAAAATAAAAAAAATAGCATCGATTTGTCTAAGACAGTACTCGCAATGCCCTGCCCCCCCCCCCCTCCACTGCCAGGGGTTTGTTTAATCGTCCCGGAAGTGTGTCACGAGAAACAAAACGTCTGTTGCGTATGTCTTTCAGAAAATGCATCAAAGCGAGTCAGTTTCCACGCCAGACTTTCGACGACAGTGCTGCAAGTGAAATCAGGTACACCTGTTATCCTGAATCAAGTGATCACCAACGAGGGCGGGGCTTACAACAAGAATAGTGGCAGTTTTACAGTCCCAGTCAGCGGTACATACGTTCTCTTCGCTGGTGCCGGGACGAACACCACCAACAGACATGCCGGGTTCTACATGCACGTGGACAACACCAATGGCTATGTGTGCGACACGTGGAGCGAAGTCGTCAAACACTATCAAAGCTCCAGCTGTCAGGCCGTCGTTCATCTGGTGAAGGGACAGCGGGTGTGGGTCAGGGCTGATGAAGATAGTTACTACTATCGCAGCCTGACCTTTTTCAGCGGTATTCTTGTTCACGCCGATACATAAAATGGCGACAACCATCAAAACTGATAGTTCAGACTTGTCGTTATGTTGACAGATAAGAGACACGGTCATATTAAACGACACTGCCATCGGCCTATTCTGTGTTTTCAATTTCATTCTCTCCCCCCCCCCTTTTTTTTCACAAAACCCACTATGGGCACAAGTACAAACACAAACACACCTATAAAAACAAACCTGATAAACACATGCAGTTGTGACCGTCTTATTCGAGAAAACAACTGTAGATGTGTCATTCCGGAGATGTTATCTCCGCATTGTTATTGGATTTGGAAGTTCAATATTTTAACTTGACTGAGAATTAAGAACTGTCCATGGCAAAGTAAGAGTTGCATACTTTATATTGCTTGACTGTCAAAACAAGTGTGAAATGGCAGCCGTGATATATACAGCAGTGGCGAATGTACTCTAGATAACTGAATTTTTTGTATGTGATCAGATGTATGAGCAAGAATAAAAAGGACATCTATACTACCGGCAGTGTCATTGTTGGACATGTAAATTTCCGAGTAAATTAAGAATGTTCTCATTTATTTTGCTTCTTGTGTGTTGCTCTTGTATTGCAGGAGCCGGGGTGGCCGAATGGTAGAGAGTTGGACTTGTAATGCTCTGGTCATGAGTTCGTATCCCGGCTGGGGCCAAATATTTGTGCTGGCTTTTTCATCGTTGCCCCGTCTTTGATATCACCCGTATGTGGTGGGGAAAAAAGGACGTTAAACCCCCAACACCCACCCTCTTGTATTGCATTCTTTGCACCGTGTTGTACGGAATGTCACATCCGTCAATGAATCATAGTATATGGACGAAGTCCACCCATTAACATCAAACACTGAAAAAAAATAGTCTAACGTCGTATACCTTTTGACAAAGCACGCACGCACGCGCGCACACGCACAACCACACACACACACACACACACACACACACACACACACACACACACACACACGTAAGCCCGACGTGAATGTTTTCTACCATGTATACACTGGTGTTAATTATTTCTTTCACCGGAATTGCCATTCTTGCATTGCTATGAGCAAACTTCGGTTCATAAATGTTGTCATTCATTTGGCATCACAGAAAATAGGACAAGCAAAACAACAAAACAACAAACCAAACCTCCAATTACTGAACTTACAAAAATACTTGTATTTTTCTTTCTAACACGGCAAGGCTCAGCTTCAGTAGCTCACGACACGACAAGATGTATTTGCAATAGACGAAGCTACAGTATAATAATAATAATAATGAGTATTATATAGGCGGTTTACCCAATTTCCTGAATCGTCTCAAAGCGCCGCGAACTGAACCCAACACGCACGTTCACGTGAACCACAGGCATTCTCTCACACACTGGACACGAACACATTACATTCACGCGGCGCGAAGGGTCAGCTCAAGTCGCGGAATTTAGAATTGCATTTATTTACAAATTTTCTGGGCTGAAACTTTCCAAAGCAGAGGGGAGAGGAAGCCGGAGCACCCGGAGAGAACCCCCGACGATCAGCCCGAATGAACGGTGTGATGTACGATAAGGACTCAAACCAGACCTCTCGCATTGTTGACGAGGTCTTAACCATTAGACCACCGACCGCCCCAGTTAGAGGAGAGTCGAACAGCCTACATTGAGACAATGGCGAAAACAAACTAAGCAGGCCACGTTCCGTTTTAGGCTGTAACTAACACGTCGATTATCTATCAATACAGTGACACAGACACTTGACGAGCACGTGAGCACGAAGTTTAGGTACGCCCACCTCAGATAAAACACAAGTCACATGAACCTAGTCTCTGTTTCTCACAATCGCTTCAGCCCCAACCTGTCCAGTCGATCACACCAGTTGAGGAGAAATACGATCGCCATTTTCGACACTTAGACACAGCGTGACGTCATGGAGTTCACAACCTTCTTCACCTGTTGTATGACCCTTCAGCTTCTGACCGCGAAAGGTTACTTATACTCTTTTTCAGTGATCTCGCCCTGTTCAAAATTTGGAATCAAAGAAAACTTCTTATAAATTTTACAAGGCGATCTATGTTGACAATCGAGGCATCCGTTGCATGGCTGTTTTCACTTGCTGATTACCAAGCTTCAGACCGTTTTCAGTTTCGTTCATACAGCCAGCAGATGCTAGTGATTTGGATTCAGACTTCTTGTCATCAAGACGGCCTATCTGAAGAGAACATATCCACTCACAACCGCAACTGATTTTAAAAAAAAAAAGTTGTCTTTCAGGCCGCAACTGATTAAAAAAAAAGAGTTGTCTTTCAGGCCGTCTAATGGGTATGGAAAAGATTCTCGTTTTTTTACGACTTTATTATCCCTTTCGGGAAATTCGAGTTGCTTCCCCCGGGGGAAGCGCGTCGCCGCGATGCAGCGCCACCCAATACCTATCCTATAACTTTTTTACAATTTTGATAGGGGAGGAAAGCCGGTTAACCCGAAGAGAAACCCCCGATGACCAGCCCGGCAGCCAGGAAAAACCGGTATCACATATCATAAGGTCGACCTGGGTTCGAACCCACGCTTCATCGCCATGGCATTGGTGACGGTCGTTCAGTAGCGCAGTGGCTATATCCGACCACCGCTCACGCCATTCAGCAGGGGCGCCGGAACCGGGGGGGCAGGGGGGGGGGGCAGCTGCCCCCCTGTACCCAAGCAGGGGGGGGGGGGCAAGAGTGTCTTTTTGCCCCCCCCCCCCTCCCCCCTGGAAAATTAGGTGACTATGGCAAGAGGGGGGGGCAAAGCCATGGTCTTGCCCCCCCCCCCTTCCCCTCCCCCTACCCCTCTTAGTGCTCTCTCCCTCATCCCACCCAACAGAGAACTTCTGTTTTTGCGGACCGAAGGCTGTCCGCTCCTCTGATGGCCCCCCCCCCCCCCCCCCCCGCTTTTCACTTTTTTTGGGCAACGTCCTGGTTCGTAAAGGTTTTTTGCCTACGCAGCATTTGATCGCCCCCCCCCCCCCCCCGCTTTTCACTTTCTTCGGGCAACGTTCCCCCCTCCGAGATTCTGCCCCCCCTCCCCCCAACAATGGCGGGATCGTGCTGAGTCACGTGACGGTGGGAAGTTCCGGGAACTACAGCGTGGATGTGGACGTGCGTGATGCGGCGAATGTTGTGACAAGCTACACAAGAGCTGCCTGCGTAGATATTGCAGGTAAGAATGAAAACTGCTCTGAGTGAAAGTGTATGGTTACACAGGCTTACTGCGTTTACTCAAGCAGCACAAGTCTTTCCTGACTTACGAATGCGAACATGCTCTACCGAAAAGCATCAATGTCTTATCACTTTTCTCTGTTTCTTTCAACTAGACGCCTTTCACGTGACCCAGGAACCGGAAGCTGTGTATGAGACAACAACAGACAGCTGGCACATCGCTCTCAAGTGTGGAATGGTGGCCAACATCAACCAGTCGAATGATGATGTTTTGTGGCAGGTATGTTAGTGACGATAATACGTTCAACCATTTTCCTGGTACATTTCGACAGAGTATCGATAAACGCTCAGTCCATACACATGATGTTGAAAATTCATTGATATGACCAGTCTGTCCCTTTCTCAGACGCCATCTGGAGATATGGCCAGCACCAAATACGACAACGGTTATTTCTACCTCCACCTTCCCAACCCCGTGAAGGGAGGTAACTACACCTGCATCTTGCCTGCAAATGTCACAGCCACGGCCTGTGTCTCAACTGGTGCCGGACTGTCTCCACAATCTGCCATCTTTGTGGACAAGATGGAGGCGCGGCTTACACTGCTGGAAGCGAAGAACATGGCCCTGGAGCAGAAGATATCCATGTATCATGGTTAGTTATCAGTCGTGCTCGTTTGCGCGACTACAGGTATATCGGACTGTTTGTTGACTTGTTTTGCAAAGAATGCAGTGCTAGCAATGCCTACATGTTCCGCCTATGTATTCGCACGGAGTTCACGTTGTTCATCATACATGGGGCGATCGATCGGTCGCTTGTACGCTCGTATTAGTACCTTTAATTCTAGAGGTCGTGGGTTTGACTCCATGTAGTCATGTGGCGCGAGTAATATCGCTTATCATACAACATTATCATACAATTTATCGGACAACATGTAGCAGTAGCAGTATAGCTAGAGTCGTGATGAGCGACTACGTGTACACAGAAGCAACGAAGTTGCGTCTGGTTGACATTTGAGGCGTCATCTTTACCATAAAAATTAAATTATCTTTAAAATCTGCTTTGAAAGTCTGCTTTGGTTGCCTTTCAGAAACTGCGTCAAAGCGAGTGAGTTTTCACGCCAGATTTAAGACATACACGCAAGTGAAAGACGATCAACCCGTCATCATGGACGACGTGGTCACCAACGAGGCTGGAGCTTACAGTCCCACAACTGGTGCTTTTACAGTCCCTGTAAACGGTACGTATGCTCTCTTCGCTGGTGCCGGGACAGGCGACGACCGCGCCGGTTTGTGGCTGAAGGTGGACGATGGATGGGTGTGCAACACATGGAGCGAATTTTACAAAGAATATCAGAGCTCCAGCTGTCAAGCCGTGGTTCACCTGGTGAAGGGACAGCGAGTGTGGGTACAAGCTGATCACGACAGTAAATACGAAGTGCACCTGACATCCTTCAGCGGTTTTTTGGTTCATGCCGATGCATGAACTAGGGACAGTCGTTGCGATGCTTTATTCAATTTTCTTTGTTTACCAAACAGCCCACTAGAAAAACCAACCAACCAAACAAAAATCCAGACACAAACTTGAAGAAGATGAGTCCGTAAATAATAAACACAATCAAGGACACAAGGACATATTGAGGAAAACATATAACCCATACTGTTATATCATTCAACATATAATCAAGCTCAGTACACAACATTTGACTTCAAAGAATAATACTTGAAAAACATGAAAATGACTTCGTGTTTTTCCATTTCAAACCTCGAGTGTGTGTGTGTGTGTGTGTGTGTGTGTGTGTGTGTGTGTGTGTGTGTGTGTGTGTGTGTGTGTGTGTGTGTGTGTGTGTGTGTTTCGATAACATTAAGTTTGGAATGTCCTTAACGTATTTTATCAACGGATGCTGAGGTCCTAGGTTCAAAATCCTGTTGTGGGTAGGAATATGACTAGGGCCATTTCCTCATGACATGTATGACATTCAACATTGGCGACCCGTTCACGGTGTCCTCTCGTGTTTTGTGTACATTGGAAGGCGTTCAATAAGCTGTGCCCTTTCAAAGTCTAATAACCATGATGGTGGAATGGAAAGTTTCAAACTCGCCCTTTCCAGTAAAATCCGAGTCGATATTGTCCTATCAAGTGAACTACTTTGGCCCTCTTTAACCGTCAGTCGTCTACGTAAGTGTACACACACGTATTACACCGTATCTGGATTATCTGGTGTGAACTTTGTACCAATTATAAGTTGTTGCGCTGTTAGAAATAATATACAGACCAAGGGTCGCCGTCAGAAAGAAGCCCGACCTTAAAATGATTCAAGCTATAAATTGCTGAGCAGCCTAGCAAATAACAGTGAGCGACGATAGTGCAAAAACTAAGTGACAGAAACAGACAGGGTGTAAACTGGCAATGTAGCTCGTCAGCTGCATCGTCCTTCTGTCGTCAGCCAATCGTTTGAGTGTACAGACAAGCAGGAAGCAGTAGTATCTAGGTTATCTAGTGTAAACTATATCGAGCATAATGTGTTGCGCAGTTAGAAATAAGATAAAGTCCAATGACGCAGTTTAAAAATCCCTAAGATCTGACCAGAAAGAATCGTATACAAACTCGAATGGCTGAGTAGCCCAGCAAATGACACTGAGTCAGTGAGTGACGACTGTGTAAACACGAAGGGACAGAAACAGAACGCGTATAAAACAGCGTCACGAGACCGCCATATCCCCAACCTGTTCCATCCACAGAACTGTCCTGAAGTAATCTGACCGTCATCGCCTGTAACTAAAGACAGAGTGACGTCATGACGTACTTCCTCACCTGGTGTGTCGTCGTTCTGTTTCTTGCAGTCACAGGTAAGATGAAGGGAAGCTCTCTGAAGCCGACAGCTGAAATCGGATATTAGAGAAATGTTCTGCGTATGACTTTCTCACCATTTTCAAGCCTTGTGGAACGCGCCATCAGTCGCAGATATTGGTGAAATGGTTTACTGAAAATCCAACAGTCAGCAATCCGGAGGGATCATTAGCACGGAGACTGCTTGCTGAGTGTCGTGGATGGTCTGCTAGTGAAGGCAGACGAGAGACTAGTCTCTCTTGTTGCTCTGGGCCCGTATGTAAACGTCGGGGTTAATTTAACCCACGGCTACCGCCTAACCCAGACTAGGACCAAAAAAAACCAAAAGCAAAATTAAATTTTAAAAAATTCAAAAAGGAAGCAAAGAAAGGAAGAAAATTCCTTCTATAACGGCTTAGGCACCTTGCTGGAATGGGCTCGCTTCTTGATTTAGAAAATTTAACCCTAGAGCTAGTTTAGTTCGAGGTTAGAGTCTAACCCAGGGCTAAAAGTCCTAACCTCGACTATTACATACGGGCCCTGCTGGATCTCAGCGCAGCATACGACACGCTTTCATTCCGTGATGCTAAAGAAGTTGAGGGTTGCTTTTGGAATTTACTGTTGATAGCCGGTGGTCTGCCCCCCTGCCCCCCCCCCCCCCCCCCCCCCAGTCCTTTGTTGTACAGAGTCCCTCACGGTTCCGTCAACGTTACGCCTCTAGGGCAACTCCACTGGCTACCTGTGAAATTTGGCCTTTAACACACCGGCCTTTTCTTCTTTCTGCAGGTGTATAATTATTCAGTCTGTATACTTTCACTGGTGTTGCAATTCTGTTGTTGTTGAATATCATGAACATCTTTCAGTATCCATTGTGATGGTATTTTAAGTGTGATCTCCAACAAAATTATATAATTATGTTCAAAGTGTAAATGATATTTCCTTTTCCTTTGTTATTAAACTGTATGTAAGATGTTAGAACTTGCTCTTAAGTCAGGTTTACATGTTGCAGCGTGTGACGCCTTCCAGTGGACAGACACTATGGACAACAACACTGTAGTGCTGGCATGCGCTGGTCAGGACGCTTCTCTCCCCTGGACATTTAGCCTGGAATCAGGGGAGACAATCCAGGACATCAAGTGGAACTACCGCCAGGGGTCGCGGGATGAAGAAATGGTCGCCATGTCAGTTGCTGGTAACTTTGTACCAATGCCAGCCTTCTCACAGCGCGTGCAGTCACTGACCAATGGCGGGATCGTGCTGAGTCATGTGACAGTGGGAAGTACCGGGAACTACAGCGTGCAGGTGGATGTGCGTGATGCGGCCAGTTTGGTGACAGGATACACGAGATATGCTTACGCAGATGTTGCGGGTAAGAATGACAGATGTTGCAAAAGAAAGTGAAGAAGAAATACAACAATGCATTCAATTTTCTTGTTTACAAATACGAAAGTGGTTAGCTTTTTTTTTAATCATACTCCTTGAACCTCTAATACGTTTTCTCTGTTTCTGTTCATCGTAATCAGACGCCTTTCACGTGACCCAGGAACCGGAAGCTGTGTATGACACAACAACAGACAGCTGGCACATCGCTCTCAAGTGTGGAATCGTGGCCAACGTCAACCTGTGGAGTGACGATGTTTTGTGGCAGGTATGTCTGGTATATCAGAGAGGGAGTAGAATCTATCAGCCATTTTCTGGGACGTCCATATGCCACACACGTAAAATCAGTTGATATGACAATAACGTGTTTGTTGCTGTCTGGTTTTGGTTTTTTTTTTTCAGACACCATCTGGAGACCTGTCCAGCACCAAATACGAGAACGGTTATTTCTACCTCCACCTTCCCAACCCCGTGAAGGGAGGTAACTACACCTGCATCCTGCCGGCAAATGTCACAGCCACGGCCTGTGTATCAACCGGTGCCGGACTGTCTCCACAATCCGCCATCTTTGTGGACAGGGTGGAGGCGCGACTTACCCTGCTGGAGGCCGAGAACATGGCTCTTAAACAATACAAAGGTGAGTTTAACATCCTTTTGGTCAGTTGAGACCCTTTGGCCCTTTGTTTGATGGTTTAACGTCCTTTTCCACCACATGTGGGTGATATCAAAGACGGGGCAACGAGTAAAAGGCCAGCACAAATATGTGGCCCAAGCCGGGATTCGAACTCACGGCCCGAGCATTTTGTCGGTTGAGAGCAGCTGGAGGCGGAGAACATGGCTCTAAAGAAAAGGACGTCCAGAGTAGAAAGTAAAACCGGTGTGTGCATGTCTATGATTGCACTATTGGGAATTTCGGTTGCTCCCCTGTTGAGCATGGGAGCCGGGATAGCCCAGTGGTAGAGCGTTGGACTCTCAATGCTCTGGTCATGAGTTCGAGTCCCAGCTGGGGCCAAATCTTTGTGCTGGCTTTTTTCACGTTTCCCCCTCTTTGATATCACCCTTACGTGGTGGCAGTAGGCGTTAAACTCCTAAACACCCACCCCCACACCTACACACCCACCCCCTATGGAGCGCATCCACATTAATACAGCGTCACCCATTTTTTTCCCGCGCCAGGGAAACTCGGACCAAATGCCTCAGGGTGCGCAGACGGGCGCCTTCACCATTTTTCCCGATGGCGTATGTCTTGGAGGTGATCTCATATAGCCCCCCCCCCCCCAAAAAAAAAAAAAAAAAAAAAGTCAGATTAGCATCGATTTGTCTGAGACAGTATCTCGCAATGCCCTGATCCCCGTCCACCGCCAGGGCTTTTGATTTGTCTGTTAATCGTCCCGGAAGTGTGTCACGAGAAACAAAACGTCTGTTGCGTATGTCTTTCAGAAAATGCATTAAAGCGAGTGAGTTTCCACGCCAAACTTTCGACGGCAGTGCTACAAGTGAAAGCAAGTACTCCCGTGATCCTGAATCATGTGTTTACCAACGAGGGCGGAGCTTACAACAAGACTAGTGGCAATTTCACAGTTCCAGTCAGCGGTACGTACGTTCTCTTCGCTGCTGCCGGGACGAACACCACCAACAGACATGCCGGGTTGAACCTGAACGTGGACAACAACAGGGTGTGCAACACGTGGAGCGAAGTCGTCAAACACTATCAAAGCTCCAGCTGTCAGGCCGTCGTTCATCTGGTGAAGGGACAGCGGGTGTGGCTCAACGCTGACGCAGATAGTTACTACTATAACAGCCTGACCTATTTCAGCGGTATTCTTGTTCACTCAGATACATAAAATGGCGACAACCATCAAAACTGATAGTTCAGACTTGTCGTTATGATGTCAGAGAAGAGACACGGTCATATCAAACGATATTGCCATCGGCCTATTCAGTGTTTTCAATTTTATTCCCCCCCCCCCTTTTTTTTTAACAAAGCCCACTGTGGGCCCTAGGAAAAACACAAATACACCTGTACAACCAAACCTGTTAAACTCATGCAATCCTGACCGTTTTATTTAAGAAAAAACTGTAGATGTGTCATTCCGGAGATCTTAACGCCGCATTGTTATTGGAAGTTCAAAATTTTAACTTGGCTGAGAATTAAGAACTGTCCATGGCAAAGTAAGAGTTGCATATTTTATATTGCTTGAATGTCAAAACAAGTGTGAAACGGTAGCCGTGATATATACAGCAGTGGCGAATGAATTCGAGGTAACTGAGTTATCGTGTGTGATGTATGAACAAGAATAAAAAGGACATCTATACTATCGGCAGTGTCATTGTTGGACATGTAAATTCCCCAGTAATGTTCTCATTTATTTTGCTCGTTGTGTGTTGCTCTTGTATTCCGGGAGACGGGGTGGCCGAATGGTAGAGCGTTGGACTTCTAATGCTCGGGTTGTGAGTTTGTATCCCGGCTGGAGCTTTGTGCTGGCTTCTTCATCTTTGCCCCCGTCTTTGATATCACCCGTATGTGGTGGGAAAAAAGGACGTTAAACCCCCAAGCACCCAGCACCCACCCTCTCGTTGTATTGCATTCTTTGCACCGTGTTGTACGGAATGTCACATCTATCAATGAATCATAATACCTGGACTAATTCCACCCATTAACATCAAACACTGAAAAAAATAGTCTAACGTCGTAGACCTTTTGACAAAGGACACACACGCACACACACACACACACACACACACACACACACACACACACACACACACACACACACACACACACACTCTCGACGTGAATGCTTTCTAGCATGCATGCATTGGTGTTGATTTTCTTTTTCTTTTTCACCGGAGCTGCCATTCTTGCATTGCTATGAACAAACTTCGGTTCATAAATCTTGTCATTCATTTGTCATCACAGAAAATAGGACAAGCAAAACAGCCAAACAACAAACCAAACCTCCAATTACTGAACTAACAAACAGTTTTTTTTCTTTATAACACGGCAAGGCTCAGCGTCAGTAGCTCACAACACGACAAGATGTATTTGCAATAGACGAAGCTACAGTTTATTATTATTATTATTATGTAGCGCTGTAACTATCAATAAATAACGGGTAAAGATAAAATAAAATCACAAGTGGAAAGGAACAAAGGTATACAAGAAATATATAGAGCCAGAAGGTTTACAATAACTGTTACACTTGAGTATATAGAACTCTTCCACATTGCATATCACATGGTACACATTGTGCTCTGCTAGCCAATGACAATACAGATGTATGGCGGTAGCTGACGGACGAACAGACCAAGCGCCATAGGAAAAGCACGAAAATATCCACCACGCATGTTTTGATAACGTGCAACAGATAAATCTGCACAGAGTTTGCTTGGTTTCTTGTTTTAGCTGTTCGTCAGGGCCCGCATGTAAAAGTCGGGATTAGGGAGTTTAGCCCCGGGTTAAAGTCTAACTTCGATGTAAACTAGCCTTAGGGTTAAATTTTATGTGTTTTTTTTTTTTGTCTTTTTTTTTTTTTTTTTTTTAATCAGGAAGCAGGCCCATTCCAGCAAGGTGCCTATGCCGTTATAGAAAGATTTTTGTCTTTCTTTCTTCGCTTCCTTTTTTATTTAATTTTTGTTTTGGGGTTTCTTTTGTCCTTGTCTGGGTTAGGCCCGTAGCCGTGGGTTCAATATACCTCGAGTTTTACATTGGGGTTCAGAAGTTGATATTAATCGACACGGACCAAAACACCGCCGAAGTAGGTCGCATAATGCCAGTAGGAACTCGTCCCGCCAGCCTTCAGCCAAACCCGCTGTCCCTTCACGAGGTGAACCACGGCCTGACAGCTGGAGCTCTGGCTACCATCAGTATCCTTACTGTCCGTGTAACACATCCAGTCATTGTCCACCATCAGGTACAGGCCGGCATGGGTTCCACTGGTCGTCGTCCCGGCAGCGATGAAGACAACGTAGGTACCGTTTACAGGGACCGTAAAAACACCAGTCGTGGGACTGTAAGCTCCACCCTCGTTGGTGATCACGTGGTCCAGGATGACGGAGTCTGGAGCGTTCGCTTGCTGTTCTGACGAAAGTCTGGCGTGGAAACTTACTCCATGGTTCGCTGTGCCTGTACCACGCAAGGAAGCAGTGTGTTATTGGAGAAATGCAAAGATCGTAGCGATCGTTTCGTAAATGCATACCAGTCGTCTGTGATGTATTCAGATAATGGACCTTTCGTGCAACCCCTTGTAACGGTTGTTAGGCCCCATAAGTAGTACCGTTTCCTTCTCTTGTAGGTAGCAAATTCATACCTATTACCAGAAGCGTGCTGGATCAGAAGCATTCGCAACGAAAATACTTTGGATCGTCTGCATGATCGACATAAATTACCACTGGTTTACAAGAAGTTTTATGGGACTTTAGACCACAGTGGAGTTTGGCATGATTGTTGTTTCAAAAAGAGAAAAAAAAGCCAAAACATGCTCGTTCTGGAAAGATCTGTTGTACGACTTCCAACGGCAATGCATAATGATTATTAGTTCTTTCCATGCAATTCTTATCGAAAATATGCTTGTCCTATGTAGGTCTGTTTATTCTACTTTAGATTAATAAGTTTAGTTGTTTGTTTTTCTGTTGTTGTTTTGTTGTTGTAGTTTTGTTTTTTCTTTTTTTACGTGTTTTTTTGTCTTTGTTTGTTTGTTTGTTTTTGTTGTTTATTTGTTTTGTTGGTAGTGGTGATTTTTTGTTTCGTTGGTTGTTTTTGGGTTGGGTTTTTTTTTTTTTTTTTTTGGTTGTTTGTTTGTGTGTTTTGGGTTTTGTTGTTGTTGTTGTTGTTTTTGGTTGGTTTTTTTTTTTGGTTTTTTTTTTTTTTTTTTGGGGGGGGGGGGGGGTGTCGTTGTTGTTAGCTGTAGATGGTGACATTCACATCAACTTACTGTGACTTGAGCAGAGCTGATTCTCCAGACTGTGAACGTAGTGTGTCAGGTTCCCCAACTGGTTCGTCAGCTGCACGTTCTCCCCGTGATACTGGTCAAGCTGTCTCGCCAGCTCCGTGTTCTTCTGCATCAGGTCAGCGTTCTCCACCTTCTGCTGCGCCAGTTCCGCCTTCTGTTGTTCTAATTCGGCTCGCAGCTTCATCAGCTCATTTGATCCCTCCAGCAGTGTCAGCCTCGCTTTCACCTCATCCACTGTCACAGTTGCCTCCCTCGGCGTGGGGTCGTCACCATGGGAACAAGAAGAGGATACGCTACATGTGTAGTCTCCTCCTAGCGGCGGATTCGTCAGCAGCAGATGAAACTGTCCGTCTTCGTAACTGGTACTGTGCAGGGTAGAACCGGACGGGATCTGTTGATTGACGTGTGTGTTTAAAAACAAACGCGATAATAATAATAATGAATACAGTTTATATAGAGCCTATCTGTTTTCTACGAAACACTCTTTGCGCTCACACACACACACACACACACACACACACACACACACACACACACACACACACACACACACACACACACAACGGTAATCCAAAGCGAATACCGACTTAATATTTATAATCTAGTAATTTTAGTACATGTAACATTGACACACTGAAGTGCATCTGACCTTCCAGACAACGTCGACTGGTGGTTGGCCCAGGTCAGTGAATGTCCCACACGTCAGCTGCACGTGCCAGGTGTGTGTCAGGTTGTTGTAGACTGCCGTGCGAGTTTCGCTGACTGCCAGGTTGCCAGCTTCCATCGTTGGTGGCGCTGATCAGGAACAGAGACGGAAACAAATGTTACGAATTGAGATAATTGTGTGAATGTCATCTCTCTCTCTCTCTCTCTCTCTCTCTCTCACACACACACACACACACACACACACACACACACACACACACACACACACACACACACACCTGTAGCAACCTGCAAAATCACCGCCCGGTCGCTTGTAGTTAACGTTCCCGACGTTCCATGGTGCACGCTGACCTGCACTGAATAATTCCCGCCATCTGTCTCGACCACGTGACTCACCACGAGACCCGCGTTACCAAGGCGATGCACGCGACCAGAGAAGGGAGGCGTGACGAAAAAAGTATTCTCCGACATGGCGATCAGCTGACTGGACTTGTCGTCTGCGTAGTGCCATTTAATGTCTTCCAGTGTCTCCCCAGGTTCTAGCGTGAAATTCCATGGAAACGTGACGTCATTACCGACACACGTCTGCACGATGGTCTCGTCTGGAGGAGATGGTGACCACTGCACGGCCTGGGACACTTTCAATCGAACACGATGAGAAAGGGCCTGTTGGTAGGGGGGGGGGGGGGTAAGGAAGAGGGAGGGGGGGGGAGAGTCGTTGTCGATATGTCGCTTTTATGTTGTTTTCAGGGTAATGGAAACAACATCATAGGACGGACTCAAATGAAATACAAGTTGTCTATCTATCTATCTATCTATCTATCTATCTATCTGTGTGTGTGTGTGTGTGTGTGTGTGTGTGTGTGTGTGTGTGTGTGTGTGTGTGTGTGTGTGTGTGTGTGCGTGCGTTTGATCCATCTGTCTAACAAAGAAGAGAGGTGTTCAGACCTGTGACTGTGACAAGAAAAATGGCGACACGCCAGGTGGCAATGGACTCCATGTTTATATCGTCATCTGCGGCAGAAATAAACGCTAGGCTTCCCCGGGAACACTGCACGAAGACACAGCCTTAGGCAACGAAGACCCCAGTTGTAAACTGGTATTTTATCACGTTGGTAAATCGTAATGTTTCGGTGCACATCATGTGACATCAGGCAGATAACCGTGTTTGAAAACGCTCTCGGTTCGTAAGCACTGAACTGTCTAAAGGTGCAGTTGTTGTCAGATCTGACTGTGAGTTAAGTCTGTAGTTGTGTGTAACCTTGCAACATATCAGTCGGATGCTATATCTGCCGCTCAAGCTTTTATCAGCAATAATGTACACAGAGGAAAGATTACCTTTTCCTGGGGGGGGGGGGGGGGGGCGGGGACGGTACAGGTGGGTAAAGGGGGTGTGGGGGAGGGAGCGAATTAACACTTTTAACCACGGGTTCTGCGCATTTTGGTCATGGGGTAAAGAAAGGTAAGTAATTTTCAGCAAATTTTCAGTAACTAATATCCCTAAATCCACACACACACACACACACACACACACACACACACACACACACACACACACACACACACGCGCACACACACACACACACACACACACACACACACAGAGAGAGAGAGAGAGAGAGAGAGAGAGAGAAAACAAAACAAAACAAAACACAAAAATCTTACCAGCTGTGGTTAATGCCTTACAATGCTTCTGTCGACACAAAGTCACACGCTATTTGAACTGTCATTCGTAATGACTGTCGTTTATTTATTCAATATTGAATACCGCTGAAGTAGGTCATAGTAGCTGTTCATGAAATATCCATTCATGTCATTTGTGGGATACGACAGGATGTTTTTGTTTGACTTTGACAGAGCAAAAAATAAAGAAGAATTTGGCTTATAATATTTAATACTGTATTCTGTTAATCGGCATGGACCAAGCTACCGCTGAAAGAGGTGAAGTCCTCATAGTAGTGACTATCCACGTCAGCCCTGAGCCACACTCGCTGTCCTTTTGTTAGGTGACACACAGCCTGACAGCTGGAACTCTGGAAGTTGGTCTCGACGTTGGTGCCAGATACACACTTCCCTTCATCTTCCACCATCAACCACACAGCGGCGTGCCCTCTGGAACCGGTCGCTCCAACAGAGGCAAAGAGAACGTACAAGCCGGTTACAGGGACTGTAAAGTTACCATTAGTGTTGTCATACGCTCCGCCCTCGTTGATGATGACGTGATCTGGAATGACGGGGTCAGGGTAACTCACGCTCTGTTTTGAGGAGAGTCTAGCGTGGAAACCCACTCGCTGTGACGCCGTTTCTGTAAATATATAATACGTCTGCTGTGTGATATCACTATTACAATGTCATGTTCAACACACGCTAGTCGCTAGTCGGTTGTTGAGCTAATGTATGCGAGAACAGTGGCCGTCAATGATGACAGCATATTAATGTGTGTCCTCCGACAGAACTGAGACTTTCAATGGGAGACTTCTCTAACTGTAGCCTTCTGACGATCAACATATGTTTATTCCAATGAGAAGAAACACCCTGCATTCATTACTTCATGATTATAATTATACATCTGTTTGGTCATTGATGTAATCAAATACAATACTCTAACACGTCGTTTTATGGCTTTCGCGCAACAGCTTCTAGTTTCAAAGGCATTTATTTGCTGACCTTCCAACTTTGACGTCCTTTTCTTCAGCGCCATGTTTTCAGCCTCCAACAGAGCGACTCGCGCCTCCATCTTGTCTACAAAGATGGCGGATTGTGTAGACAGTCCGGCACCAGTTGATACACAGGCCGTGGCTGTGACATTTGCCGGCAGGATGCAGGTGTAGTTACCTCCCTTCACGGGGTTGGGAAGGTGGAGGTAGAAATAACCGTTCTCGTATTTGGTGCTGGCCATATCTCCAGATGGCGTCTGGAAACAGCATAGCGTGGTCACATCAGTTACTTTGACACGAGCGCATGTTAGTAAACGGTCGATTGCGTCCGCTGAGAACGGATGGTGAATTCTGTTTGTTCATTGGTTCAGTTAATTTATTGTTTGGCTTGTTGGCTGATTGTCGGTGTTTTATCTCAAATTACATACCTGCCACAAAACATCGTCACTCGACTGATTGGCGTTGGCCACCATGCCACACTTGAGAGCGATGTGCCAGCTGTCTGTTGTCGTGTCATACACAGCTTCCGGTTCCTGGGTCACGTGAAAGGCGTCTGGTTAAGTTTGACAGGTGCAGAGAGAACAGTTATTAGAACAAAAAATGCTGCTTCATTAGGCCGGTTTTTGGCTATTTGACAGAAGAAATGACCACGTTTCTAATAGTAAGGAATAAAGATTTTCGTTGACTTAAGTCTTGTTAACGATACACTTTTGCTAAGAGCAGATTTCCCTATTACCTGCAACTTCTACGTAAGCATTTCTTGTGTATCCTGTCACGAAACTAGTCACGTCACGCACATCCACCTGCACACTGTAGTTCCCGGAACTTCCCACTGTCACGTGACTAAGCACGATCCCGCCATTGGTCAGTTGCTGCACGCGCTGTGAGAAGGCTGGCATTGGTACAAAGGCGCCGGAAACAGATATGGCGACCATTTCTTCATCTCGCGCCCCCTGGCGGTAGTTCCATTTCATGTCTTGGACTGTCTCCCCTGATTCCAGGCTAAATGTCCAGGGGAGAGAAGCGTCCTGACCAGCGCATGCCAGCACTACAGTGTTGTTGTCCACAGTGTCTGTCCACTGGAAGGCGCCACACGCTGTCACATGTAAAGCTGAGTGAATGGGGATGTTCAAAATCAAACGATTTTAAGGAGGTCTTTTGGATAAAATTAATTTTATTGAAATGTTTATTGTTGTTTTGTTTTGTTCTGTTTTTGCCAGGAAATCGTTTGGGGCCGTGTTATTCGTGACTCTCTTTTTGATGACTAAGACTTCTCTGTGCAGAACAAAATATTGGTAGAAAAATAGGAACACAGTTTGTATATGTTGCTAAAGTTTCAAATGGAAACTATTGATAAGACATTTTTTTTTTTCATTTAAGATAAAAGGTTTCTCCATTCAGGAGAACTAAACTCCTTTGATCTGATAAAAGAGGTAACTGCAAACATGATCAACACATGTATTCACAAAATGAAAGCGTTCTGGCTCAAGAAACAGATAATAATTATGGTGGATTTGTGTGACATAAAATGTTTTTAACATTGTGCACATCATCTTACCTGTGACAGTGAGAAGCAGAATGACGACACACCAGGTGGGGAAGGACGTCATGACGTCACTCTGTCTTCAGTTACAGAAGAGCGATATACTCAGGACAGTCTTGTGAGATGGAACAGTTGAGAGATATGGCTGTCGAGTGTTGCTTGTTTTACACGCTGTCTGTTCCTCGTTTTTTACACTATTTTCGCCGTGTGTTATCTGCTAGACTACTCAGCCATTTCAAGGTTGTTCATAGCTCTTCGGCCAGCACGACACCCTTGAAACGGTCCCCAGTGTCCTTTATACTTTTTCCCCTAACTGCGCAACAACCTGTGATTGCTACACAGTTCACATTTGATAACCCAGATATTCCGGGTGTCGTTTCTGTGCGCTTAAAGGCACGAATGACGACAACAGAGAACCAGAGTAGTTCAGCTAATAAAACCATCTACTCACAATCCTTTAATGATATTTTGATACCCCTATAACAGACGTTAGACTTTCAGAGTGTAAGGCTGATGTGAATGCGTTTCTGTATACTTGATATCAGGAACATAAACACGCCGGCACATAAAAATTACTCAGTTTCCCGACCACATTTCTGCCAATCGCGGTATTAAAATTCCATACCTTCGAATCAGTCAGTGACAACTTTTCAACCTGGAGAAAGAAGGTTATGCAAAATTGTGTGTACCTCCATTTACTTGCTTGCACTGGTTTTGTTGAGACAATATTGAGTTTGCAAGGCTGTATGAAAGTTCACTTGTATGATTATTGCAGAACTAGTTTAACAACAATGACTAAAGTACCGTAAGTCGGAGCTAAAACAAACAGATTACAGAATTAAATGTGTTTTTGATTCCAATTTGATTTTATTTTCCAAATACACAATAATCGCCGTATACAGATAGAGTAAAAAACAATAATTATGTCATCTGTGTAACAGTTAAGCAGTCAAACTGATTGACATCTGCATCAGCTTTCATTTTTTTTAAAACTACTTTATTGTCCCTTTGGGGAAATTCGGGCTGCCTCCCCCGGAGGAAGCGCGTCGCCGCGGTGCAGCGCCACCCAATACCTATCCTATATAGTTTACAATTTTGCTGGGGGAGGAAAGCCGGATAACCCGGAGAGAAACCCCCGATGAGCAGCCCGGTAGCCAGGAAAAACCGGTATCACATATCACAAGCTCGACCTGGGCTCGAACCCTCGCTTCATCGCCATGACATTGGTGACGGCCGTTCCGTATCACAGCGGCTAAATCCGACGCGCTACCTATTAGACCACCGCTCACCCCACAGGTTCATAGTCATAGTGCGTATGTATTCTGTCGAAAGACTTCCCAGAAATGCTTTTCTTCCTTGCCTTCTTCCTGTCTTACGAAATAATCGACACAGTCACTTCTCGTTTACACACACGACGTGTACAAAACGTGAACTCATCTGTCTCCGTTGCGTGAAGTCATGGGATAGATGGTTGGATGAGAGATGAACGTCCTTGTCGTCACGTACGACTGGTAAGAACAACTAGGAAATGAGGAAACACTTCCTCGCAATCAGATATCACACTCACAACCCAAAAGGTGATGGTCCACTTGTCAGAGCGTTTCATGTGCGCAAACTGGTCTGCAGTGTGCAAAAGTTGCTGGAAAGTTGTTCAGTCAAAAGAAGGCCACAACTGAATGACTTTTCATGGACACCTTGGCGATGTATTGTTAAACTCATTCCTGGTCTGAACTCATTATTTCTATACGATTGTGGCTGACTTGGGCGGTCGGTGGTCTGGTGGTCAAGCGACTTCATCACCAGTGCGAGAGGTCAGGCTCGAGTACCACTCGGGGCAACGAACGTTTCCTTCTCGTAGCTGGCACTGTTCATTCGGACCGTCCGTTGGAAGTTCTCTCCGGGTACTCTGGCTTCCTCCCCCTCTGCTTTGGAAATGTTCACCCCACAAAATTTGAAAATAAATGTGATTCTAAGTTACGAAGCTGAACTGACCCTTCGTACCACGTGATTGTAATGTGTTCATGTCCTGTATGTGAGAGAATGATTCACGTGAGCGTGCATGTTGGGTTCAGTTCAGTTCAATTCAATTCAATTCAATTCAATTCAATTCAATTCAATTCATTTCATTTATTATCCCAACTTGGGCAATTTGTTTTTAAAAATTGGGTTCAGTTCGCGGCGCTTTGAACCAGTTCAATACATTGGGTAAAGCGCCCATGCCATACTCAGTTATTGTTATTGTCATTTTCTTCATCCGCACGGACTAGAACACCGCTGAAGGAGGAGAGGTCTGGGTTGAAATGACTGTACCCGTTACTCCACAGCCAAACCAGCTGACCCTTCCCCAGGCGAACCACGGCCTGACAGCTAGAACTCTGGCTTGCACTCCCGTCTGTACTCTTCGTGTAACACATATACCTATCGTCCACCATCAGGAACACCATGGCCTCTGTGTTGCTGGTAGTCGTCCCGGCAGCAACGAAGAGAGCGTACGTACCGCTGACGGGGACCACGAAAGAACCGGTGGACTTATGGTAAGCTCCGCCCTCGTTTGTAATCACGCTGTCCAGGATGACGGGGCCACGGACTCGTCACTTCATGCTGGCCTGACGAAAACCTGGCGTGAAAACTCACGCGTCTTGACGCAGTCTCTGGGGAAACAGTCGAACAGGGTTTGAAAACAGGAATGAATTTTGTTGATGATAATTTGGCAAAATGATATGTATTGTGTGCCTCGCTAACAGAGGATTCGTGGGGGAAAGGGGGTACAAACAGTAGGTGGTAAACTTTCACGCAGCGCAAAAGGACGGGTACATAAATAAGAGGCGGAATAAATTGAGTGTTTCTGAAGAGAGAAATGACAAACAGCTTTGCTGTGGAAACACTCAGAAAGAATTCTGAGAAGAAGAAAAAAGAAATTAAAAGTAGTAGGTAGTAAAATTCGATCTACATAAATGTTGCTGTACATCATACATCTATCACACATATATCAACAAGCTATGTAAATAAACAATCGGACGTGCAGATCTGCCTTAATTAAAACAACTTTGCCTAGGATAAACGTTGACATTTTGCCCTTTACCGCAAAGATATTACTACGCTACAGTAGAATTGTATCACTTACCATGATACACATTAAGCTGATTCTCCAGGTTGTGAACGTACTCTGTCAGGTTACCGAGTTGATTCGTTAGTTCGGAGTTTGTCTGTTTCAAGTCGATCATCTCTGTCTTCTGTCGTTGAAGCTCCGCCTTCTCTCGCTGCACCTCGGCTCTCAACTCCAGCAGTCCACTCCCCTGATTGGATCTCTGGTGGGCCTCCAGTAGTGTCAGCCTCGCTTTCACTTCGTCCACAGTCAAGGTTGCCTCCCTCAGTCTGGGGTCATCACCATGTAAACAGGAAGCGGGTACAGTACATGTGTAGTCTCCTCCTAGTGGCGGATTGGTCAGCAGCAGATGAAACTGTCCGTCCTTATAACCATCACTGGTCAGGGCGGAACCGGACGGCGTCTGTTGATTGACAGGTTATTTTATGATCTTAATTTATGTGTAACGTATGATTATCGTGTTTGAATTTATTTTAATCACCGAGTCCGAATTTCGCACACGTGTAACAATAAAGTAGTGTTTACGGAATTGAACTGAACTAAATGAAACCGAATCAAATGAAATGAAATTTAAATGAATGGAATCCAGCTGATTTGAACTGTCCAGAACTGACCTGACCTGACGTGAAATGACCTGATTTAAACTGAACTACATCATATAATTATCACCCTTACGTGGTGCAAAAAGGACGTTAAACTCCGAAACATCCACACCCCCAGCAATATGTAATGAATCGACTTCTACTACTGCTCCACACTTCCAACCTTCCAGACAACGTCGACTAGTGGTTGTCCCAGGTCAGTGAATGTCCCACACGTCAGCTGCACGTGCCAGGTGCCTGTCAGATTGTTGTAGACTGCCGTGCGACTTTGAGTCACTGTCAGGTTGTTTACATCCGCCAATGACTGTGGGTCTGAACAGTCAAAGAAAGAACATTTGTATAGACTATTACAAAATAAACAACAACAACAACAACAAAACGTCCTGTTGATATTTCGACAAACGTGTTGCCTTCAACAGAAATTTGTACAAGTGACCGTGACGTCAAAAAAAGAACACACACACACACACACACACACACACACACACACACACACATACGCACACACACACCTGTCGCCACACGAAGTATAATCGTCCGATCGCTAGTAGTGAGAACCCCAGCTGTTCCACGATCCGCGCTGACCTGGACGGAATAGTTCCCGCCATCACTCTCGACCACGTGACTTAGCACGAGACCTGCGTTACCAACGTGATGTACCCGTCCTGAAAACGTAGGAAGTACAACAAAACTCCCCTCCCACAGAGCGATCAGCTGACTGGATTTGTCGTTTACGTAATACCATTTGATGTCTTCCAGAGTTTCCCCCTGTTCCAGCGTGAAATTCCATGGCAACGTGACGTCATCACCGACACACGTCTGCACGATGGTCTCGTCTGGAGGAGATGGTGACCAGTTTACGGCCTGGGATACTGTCAGTATCAAACATGTACACGGCGCTGTGTGAGTCCAGATGTAATGGACAACTTTGTAAAGTATCGACTGAACACGGCAGCTTGACAGTAAAATGCGCCAGATAAATGTACGAAAAGCAATGACAGGATACTGATGTTGGGAAACAGAGGCTAAAGTTAGCGTGTAGGTGTGTGCGCTCGTGTGTGTGTGTGTGTGTGTGTGTGTGTGTGTGTGTGCGTGTGCCTGTGCTAGTCTGTGTGTGTGTGTGTGTGGGTGTGGGTGTGTGTGTGTGTGCACAAAAAAGAACAAAAGATAGATTTTAAACCTAGTCAAAACTTTACCATTTGTTTTTGTCGTTGTTTTTGTTTGTTTGTTTGTTTGTTTGTTTGTTTGTTTGTTTGTTTGTTTGATATTCATAACCCAAATCTGTCACCTGTGTACTTTCACTAGTTATATTTCTTTATACAGAGAGAACACTTACAGCTCACAAATCATTACTGTCTTTATATTTCCTAATCTCTAACATACTCTCCATTCTTACCCGTGACGATGGACAACAAAATGCACACACACCAGACGAAGAAAGACCTCAGTGACATGTCGGTGTATCTGCCGTGCAGATGAGTTCTGCAGGACGGTACAGCTTCTGTCTAGGGTGGACGAGTGGCGGTGTAGGGCGGTCTAGGGTGGACGAGTGGCGGTGTACGGCGGTCTAGGGTGGACGAGTGGCATTGGTTGTAGGTTTTTAGCTCCTCTCACCTTGACTTTGCTCAGCCTTCTTCGTTATCTGCTTGGCTACCCGGCCATCTGCACTGTGACCCTCACTGAAAAACAACTCGGCATGTTCGAGCGTACGTAGGTCATTAACCCCGCACAGTTTAGTTCATCACCTGTGATGCCATTCTGAAGAGCGTAGGAAGTTTATCGGTATCCTGAAATTCATGCTTGACACAGACTCTCAGCAACACGTTAACCTGAGTGTCGTTGCACAAAGGATTGCATCTTGTCTCTCCCCTCCCCCTTCCATGATTACCGCGGTCATTGAACAGTCCGAGTCAAACTAGCATGCAAAGTAGTGCAGGGGAAAGGAGAAATATCTAGTTTTGCTGAATACTCACCTAGAAGAATCAAACGGGATGGAAGTTGGGGGGGGGGGGGGGGGGAGGGGAGGCACGATAGACTTATCTCTCCCCGGGTAAGAAGGTCTTCAAATTATTATTTAGTCCGGATTCCTACTTTCACAGAAAAGAAGAAAGAGTATGATGATCTACAAGGTGAAGTGACTACCTCTGTTCCCTGCACTGCCTCCTTCACTCCATCCACTTCTGACCCCCCCCCCCCCCCCGACTGTCAAACGTGTAAACGTATGCAGCAACGGAGGCAACAATATCTGGGTTATCTGAGGAGAAGTTTATCACAGGACAGGGATAACCTGTACACTTAAATAACGAGATAAAACAGATACGGTTAGGTTGTTGAGACAGTGTGTCAGTCGATCCCTAGTGATCAGCCCGGCTGCCCCGTCTTACACAACTGTCCAGCAAAAAATCCCGATCATCTGCTATAGCAGGGGATAGACTGACGTCATGATGTCCTTTCCCACCTGGTGTGTCGCCATTCTACTTCTCACTGCCGCGGGTAGGATGAAGGACAGCTGTCGTGATTTTTTTTTTTTGGCTGTTGTTGTTGTTGTTGTTGTTGTTGTTGTTGTTGTGTGTGTGTGTGTGTGTGTGTGTGTGTGTGTGTGTGTGTGTGTGTGTTGGCTATGTTTGTTTGTTTTTTTTCTTTCTTTTTTTGTTGTTTTTTGTTTGTTTCTTTTTTTTGTTTTGTTGTTTGTTTGTTTGTTTGTTTTGGGTGCTGTTGTTGTTATTGTTGTTGTTGTTGTTGTGTTTAGTGGTCTTTCTATTAACATTCCAAATAATGAGAGTTGTCTAAATCGACTCAAAAGTCCTTAAAACTGAAAAGAGATTCTGATACATTGATTAAACAGGATACGAATAAAGCTGGATTTTTTCCCAAGTAAGGAAAGGTAGCACTGTTCAGGAATTTCTAAACATAGGTCTTCGGCGAGAAAACCGGTCTCATACACACAGATTCGATTTGATAAATAGTGTGTTCTGCACAGGTTCCAAGGCTGTACAGTGGTCACCATCTCCTCCAGACGAGACCATCGTGCAGACGTGTGTCGGTGATGACGTCACGTTGCCATGGAACTTTACTCTGGAACCCGGAGAAAACGTGGAGGAAATAAAATGGCACTACGCAGACGACAGGTCCAGTCAGCTGATCGCTATGGCAGAAAATATCTTTATCGTTATGCCTTCCTTCTCTGGGCGCGTGAGTCACCTTGGCAACGCGGGTCTCGCGCTGAGTCACGTGGTTGAATCGGATGGTGGGAATTATTCAGTCCAGATCAACGTAAACCACGGAACAGCTGGGGTTTTACTCACAAGTGATCGGACTGTCATTCTGCAGGTTGCTAAAGGTGTGTGTGTGTGTGTGTGTGTGTGTGTGTGTGTGTGTGTGTGTGTGTGTGTGTTACCTGTGTGTGTGTGTTACCTCTGTGTGTGTGTGTGTGTGTGTGTGTGTGAGAGAGAGAGAGAGAGAGGGGGGGGGGGGGCGGGAAGCGGAATCTAACCTAGTTTGGAAACTAATCATGTTAGCCGGTACAAAACAGAGTTGTTGTTTTTTTGTTGTTGTTGTTGTTGTTTTTTTTTTTTGTTTTTTTTTTTTTTGGGGGGGGGGGTCTTTTTTTTCTTAAAATAAGTTGAGGGGCCTGTATGTGTGCGAGTCTAATCCATTTTCGGTATAGATGAAATTATTTTATACAGTTTATTTCTTGTTCTCTATGGCTGTGTTTAGCACCAGCAGTTACGGAAGCTGGCAGCCTGACAGTCAGCCAAACACGCACGGCAGTCTACAACAACCTGACACACACCTGGCACGTGCAGCTGACGTGTGGCACATTCACTGACCTGGGACAACCACCAGTCGACGTTGTCTGGCAGGTAAGGTGTGCTCATCATCATTCAAAATCTAGAAATCCATGTTTCATTCATTGCTCAATCACATCACACAGTTACAAATATCAAATTAATACTGATATTAAGTTTCGGCTACAGTGTATCACTGAAACTGGAAAGGGAAATACTTATAGGCTCTCTCTCTCTCTCTCTCTCTCTCTCTCTCTCTCTCTCTCTCTCTCTCTCTCTCTCAGTTTCGCCGCCTTCCTGTATTTCAGTTTTAATGTCTATAATGTGTATAATCCTTAGCTTACTTTTACTCTCGTACTGTAGTCTAGCAACGGCAAGGTTTCAAACTGGCCTTTTGGCCAAAATCTTCTTTCGTTGGAAAATAAAGGGTTGTCATTGTCATTGTCATTCTCTCTCTCTCTCTCTCTCTCTCTCTCTCTCTCTCTCTCTCTCTCTTGTGACAGTATTATCTATATCGCCAACAGACCCCGTCCGGTTCCTCACTACCCAGCACTAGTACTGAGGGCGGCAACTTCTACTTCATGTTAGACAACCCACCACTCGGGGGAGACTACTCTTGTCGTGTCGCTTCCCACTCTCCTGCCACTGCGTGTCTCCACGGTAATAACTCGATGCTGATGAACGCAACTGTGACTGTGGACGAGGTCAAAGCGAGGCTGACGTTGATCGAGGCTCACCAGGGAAGCAGTGAGAGGGAACTACAGCAACAAAGGGCGGAATTTCAGAATCAGACAACAGAACTTCAACAACAGAAGGCGGAACTGGAGCAGCAGAAGGTGGAGAACGCTGACCTGAAGCAGAAGAACACGGAGCTGACAAACCAGTTGGTGAACCTGACACACTACGTTAACAGTCTGGAGGAGGAACTCAACGTGTATCAGAGTGAGTTTCATGCGGACGGCCACACCTCTTTGGTCACTGTCTCTGCGGCATGTTCAAAAGCTGCTTCTGTCGACTAAAAAAACAAAAAAAACAAACAAACATAAATAGAATGATTTTGGTGCAATCGAGAATACTTGATTTTACTTGATTAGTAAGATAATTATGCGCGTTGTCACAACCCGACCCCACTCCGTCACTTTTGCCAGTTGTGAGTTGTCTTCTTCAGGGCTCCCAAAGACATCTCCGATAGCCAAATGGATTCCTCACATCAAAATGCTGAATTGCACGTTACGGAGGCCAGCAACTGCACCAATAAGATCACTGATGCAGTGAAATAACCATTGTTGGTTAATCCATTTACGGACTAATACCTTGATGTTTTGGACATCAAAGGTTTTTGTTGTTGTTGTTGGTGGTGGTGGTGGTGGTTTTTGGTTTTTGTTTGTTTGTTTGGTTTTTTTTGTTTTGTTTTTTGTGGGGGGGGGGGGGAGGCTGCCCCAGCTCTTCGCCAGCTCCAGTGGTGTTCCTCCCAGGTCATGGGTGGAGCACACGGGGGGCTCGAAGGTTAGGGCAATTTTTATTATGCACGATGATGGAGATGAGGATGATGGTACCATGATGCTATGGAGGTCCGTGTGGAGCGTTGTTCAGCGTCAGGTGTGTCCTATCATTATATAAATATTGGTCCAGCCACCACAGAGATAATGTGTTGATTTTTTCCCTATGGTTGGATACATGACCCTCGAGTACAGGAGAGGGGCATCATGACTGGGGTCCTCCCAGCAGCTGTCCCGAGTACAGCGGTTGTGGCCACCATGAGGAGGTGCCCACTCTGTAGAACCTCCACATCATGACCTGTTTATACCACAGACTTAAAAAAAAAGATAGACCCACCGCCGCACGCTGCCATCGCTGCTTGCGAGTATCCCTATCGCGGCCATATTGTGAATACCAGAACTCAGATGCTCTGTGTACAGGACGCCTCGTTCGAAATACAAAGTTCTTTAGAAAGACGTCATCAGAAATGTGACGTAAGATAAAGCGGACCAATGCTATGCGCGCTATGTAAACAGCTGATAGCGTCTGGCCAATGCTATGCGCGCTGTGTAAACAGCTGATAGCGTCTGGCACTTCCAGGTACTCGCAACATGGCGCGCGGCGGCGTCACACTTCCAGCACCGCAGGGGGTCTATCTTTTTTAGGCCTGTGGTTTATACGGATGGGTTCCTGTCCATCACAAGCTTTGTCACTTGTTGTCTGTCGTGATGTGGCGGGTGTTGTTCACTTCTTTGGTGGCGATAATGCGCCGGGTCACATGCTAATTACAGTTACGCCGCGCGGTAGGAGTATTTTTTCAGATGATACCTTTATTGTTTTTCGATTTGAGCAAACGCCCATTTCGTATCAGCTATTTGAATAGTAATATTGTGCATGATGCAGCTGACATGCCAGCTAGTGTGGATTCTATTGCGACCCCCCAGACGCCCAGTCTCTATCTAATATATATTGTCACACTGTTTGTTGTTGTTGTTGTTGCTGCTGCTGCTGCTGTTGCTGTTGTTGTTGTTGTTTAATGTAAGGCGCCTAGAGCTCGTTCCCCGGGGATAGGCGCCCTATTATTATATCATTTCACTTTCTACAGACACCACGTCCCAGCGAGTGAGTTTCCACGCCAGACTTTCGCCAGACAAGCATTTGAGCGACGCTAACATCACCCTGGACCACGTGTTCACCAACGATGGCGGAGCTTACAGTCCCACAACTGGTGTTTTTACAGTCCCAGTTAACGGTACCTACGTTCTCTTTGCTGCTGTCGGGACGCACTCGACCGAAAAACACGCCGCCGCGTACCTAATGGCAGACAACGATGGGATATGTAACACGTGGAGCCAACACTACCGAGAATACCAGAGCTCCAGCTGTCAGGCCGTGGTTCACCTGGTGAAGGGACAGGAAGTGTGGATACAGGCCGATGGCGAATGTTACTACTACAATTCCCTCACGTACTTCAGCGGTTTCTTGGTTCACGCTGATGAATAAAACAGCGACAGCCGTCGAAACTAAAAGTGCAGACGATGTATGAGTTTGTGTGGTTGTCGATAGAAACAGTATATCATAATCATGTTGATGTTTTTGGAGATGCTTTTGCTATGATGACACCTGGATTTCCGGTTTGTATCTTTAAGTCGGTTTATGCTGAAGTAAATGTTTGCAGGAAGAAATTGTTCATGTTGGTGTGTGTGTGTGTGTGTGTGTGTGTGTGTGTGTGTGTGTGTGTGTGTGTGTGTGTGAAACTAATGTAGGTACATTTTAGCACGCATACACAAAAAACAAGAAACAAACAAACAAACAAACACAAGAGAAATACCAAAAACCAAAACAAAACCATCAAAGGCAGAGTCGGTAAATTTTACTGATGTTTCTCTCTTACCATTAGTCTTTTTTCCCCTGACCTTGTATATGAGTCAGAAGAAGGCCATTTTACTTAAATTACCTTGAAGCATGATTAGATAAAATGCCAAAGGGAGAGAAGCGTCCTGACCAGCGCATGCCAGCACTACAGTGTTGTTCTCATGTTAGCGTCCCATTTGTGGAACGCTGGAACTGAATGAGTTGAACCGGGGCGGTCGGTGGTCTAGTGGTTAAGAGGCGGACTTGTCACCAATGCGAGAGGTCAGGGGTTCGAGTCCCACTCGGGGCGAAGAATGTTTCCTTCTCGTACGTGGCACCGTTCATTCGGGCCGATCGTCGGGGGTTCTCTCCGGCTGCCTCCCCCTCTACTTTGGAAATGTTCAGCCCACCAAATTTGAGCCGATTCATGAAATTGGGTAAAGCGCCTATACAATACTCATTATTATTATTATTATTATTAAAAGATAATTTGCCCAAGCTGGTGTCGTCAAAAGCAGAATGCAGCAGATGGTAAAGCTGATTAGTGACGTGACCATGACGTCACTCTCGTGTCCAAGTGTAGAAAATGGCGATCGTGTATCTCCTAACCTGATATGTTCGACTCGACAATCTGGGACTGTAGAAAAGGTGAGAAACAGAGACTACACTCATATCATGTGATTGTATGTCGTCTTACATTTTGGGCGCCGCAAAACGTCTGTCGCCTTACCAGTCCGCCGGAAAGGAAAAAGGCTGAAGCCAACACTACAAACTCTGACCATATCAGCAGTGTGCCAAATGGGGACGACCCCAAATAGAAATCCCTATACGTTAGCTGATGCTTGACATAACTCCGTTTGAGGCAGAAGCCAAAACGTATCAAATCGAGTGTACCAACCGTTCGTGAATAATTACTCGTCAAGTGTGTGTGTCACTGCACGTGTAGATAACCAACTTCAGAGTAAAAAAAAAATCTACATGACCTAGGCTTGTTTGTTCAGCTGGCGTCACTTTTCCTTTTCGAATCTCCTTGTTTTTGTTGTTGTTGATTTGTTGTTGTTGTTTGTTTGCTGGTCGTAAGTTCGAATTCCGGCTGGCGCTAAATATTTGTGCCCCGTCTTTGACACCCTCCTTACGTGGTGAAAAAGGTCGTTAAGCTCCTAGTATAAACTGTTCACTTTATTCCAAAACAAAAACAGCTGACAACCAGTGTACAAATTTTAGCTGTATGCTAATAAAAGCGTAGTAGTTCATCATCAAAGGCAAAATCACATTTACATAACTTCTCACACTCTTCTCCTAAACTTAATTCTTACAAAAATTTTGAAGGAGGTGGAGGTTAGGCGCACATTTCAGAAATTTACAAGTATTCAGTGATATTGTTTTCATTTGAAAAATGGAAAGAATACCATAAGGTTCCTAACCCTCACATCAAAAAGAACCTCCTCTCTCGATCATCCAGCCCCAGACCCTACTCCTCACCTCGTTTGCATCCCATCTTACTTGTATTCCTCACTTTCTTCCTCCGTCTTTTCACTGATACTTGCGAATATCCACCTCTTACAATGCACGTACATGTATTAAATCACACACCACAAAATAATTTCCTTTCCAAGTATATAAGATTAGTTAAGATAAGATAAGATAGATTTATTGCTTCTTAGTTACAATTAAGAAGAATTTGCTTTGCTCCTCTTGATAATAAAACACAATTGATATACACAAACATACCATAGAAATACATATACACATTCACACACTCAGTCATTGGCTAAAACACAATTTAAGAGAATAAGCACTGGCATTGCCTCACATTAAACTATGTTAAAAAAAGCACTAAGAATAACAGTTAAAAAGGAGGGGCAGGCCTAACACAGAATACAGATCACAGATAACAGCTCTCTCTACATATAGATCCTTCATCCACACACATCTTATCTTCTGAGCTCGCACAAGCACCCGCATCCACCCACACACATCACAGGGTAAGATATTAGACCGCTGGGGATGATTCACTAGTGTTCATATATAATGTCAATGCATAGGACGGGTATACTATTACCCGGTAAGTAATGAGTTTAACTTAAGGCCAGTGAAGTGTCTGTGACGAAAAACAAATAGATCTACTGAAAGCTCTTTTCGTAGGCGACAACCAGAACACCGCCCAGAGTGGTTGTGGAACTCCAGTAGTGACTGCTATCGTCCGCTCTGAGCCACACCCTCTGTCCCTTGACCAGGTAAGTTACTGCTTGACAGCTGGAGCTCTGAATGCCACTCGAGTGAGTGCAGTACGTAAAACAGACCCAGTCATCGTCCACCATCAGGTACCCACCGGCATACTGGTTTGTAGTGGCCGTCCCAACCTCGGCCAAGAGAACGTACACACCACTGACCGGGACTGTAAAAACACCTGTCGAGGCACTGTAAGCTCCGCCTTCGTTGGTGTGCACGCTGCCTAGGATGACGGGGTTTGGGTAGCTCACTATTTCGTCTGCAATCAGTCTAGCTTGGAAACTCACAGAACCTGATGCATTTCCTGCAAGAAAAGGAAATGTGGTTTCGATGGCGAAGGAAGAAAGACGGGGAGAGGCTGGTAGATGGGAAGGAGTGAAGTGGGTAGGCAACGTTTGCCTCCTAATGGTGGTGAGGAATCACTGGTGATCACACTGTGGTATTGCGCCAGCTCCTTTCCCGTACACTGTAACTCACAAAGTGGGGAGCCGGGGTGGTCGAATGGTAGAGCGTTGAACTTCTAATGCTCGGGTCGTGAGTTCGATCCCGGCTGGGGCCAAATATTTGTGCTGGCTTTTTCATCGTTACCCCGTCTTTGATATCACCCTATGTGGTGGAAAAGGACGTAAAATCCCCACCCATCCACCCACTACCTCACAAAGTGTAGACACCAGTTCCTGATCTACATGGCAGCGGGTCATGAACAAGACGCTGGGGGCTTGGAAGTATGCCATTCAATCTCATTTTTTTTTCTGTCCCGATTATAGACTTCTCCAACGAGAGTGCAGGAACGGGAATTAACTCTACGGACAACGGGAACTAACTCTAGGCTCGCTCAGACAACTGAAACTACAAAGCCTGAGAAAGCAAAACAGGAATCCCAATACGAAAATGATTGCGATGGGAAAACTTTGTGTCTGATGGTCAGTTAATCACAGCAAATCTACAGAAAGTAATTATTTTGTTTACGGAACTGTATCACTGATTTCTTTTATTGTAGCTTTTAGCATGTATTGTTTTCACAAACAAGATAATAAATGTTCATGATTCAATAGTAGTGTATTAAATTGTGTTGCCCCGTGCCCAGCCGTTTCTCATGAAAAGATTAAACTGACGTACACTTACCATGGCGCGCGTTGAGTTGATTTTCAAATCTGTGAACGTAGTTGGTCAGGCTACGAAGCTGGTTCGTTAAATACGCGTTTCTCTTTCTCAAGTCGAGAGTCTCCGCTTTCTGTTGCTCAAGGTCTGTAATCTGTTGTTGAAGCTCCGTCTTTTGTAGATGAAGCTCGCTTTTCTGTCGCTGAAGATCTGTCCTCTGCTGCTGTAGTTCCGCCTTCTGTTGTTTCACTTCGGCTTTCAGCTCGACCAGTTGTGATCCTTGGTGAGCCTCCAGCAATGTCAGCCTCACCTTCACCTCGTCCACAGTCACAGTTGCCTGCCTCGGCCTGGGGTCGTCACCGTGGAAACATGAAGAAGCCGGAGAGTCAGGCGATACAGTACAAGTGTAGTCTCCCCCTAGTGGCGGGTTGGTCAGCAGCAGATGAAATTGTCCGTCTTCATAATCAGTACTGGGCAGAGCGGAGCCGGAGGGGGTCTTAAAGAAAGATCAGGACTTTCTTTAACCTATCGGTGACGTAGAAACAGCTGTTTTATCGATTCGCTTTTTTCATTCGTTAATCTGATCTGTTTTTATTCATTTTACTTGACGTAATTCTAAGAAGGCGTGTGTATAGTGAAGGACCTTGCGGCCAGAACATTTTGCAGTTTGTTTTTCTTCTAACAACACTCTGTTATCAGCATAAATCTAAATCCTACACGACATTCGGACATTTTGCAGTCTAAGTCATCAAAACCGGTGTTCTCTGTGTCTCTATGAAAACACACACACAAAAAGTTTTGTTTTGTGTTGTTTCATTTGTGTGTGTGTGTGTGCTGCCACAACTCTTTGCCAGCTCCAGTGGTGTTCCTCCCAGGTCATGGGAGGAACCTACGGGGGACTCGGAAGCTGGGACAATTTTTATTATGCATGATGATGGAGATGAGGATGATAGTTAAATGATGCTATAGAGGTCCATGTGGTTTGGGACTGCGGGACAGGGCCGCATTCCACGCTTCCTGTCATAAATATCCCGGCGTTAACCAGGCCCGGGAACTACGGCATCTGCGGTGCCGGCCGTGTAATCATCCACATCATAAGACGTGTCATACTGTACTAAGGGAAGCACCCCCAAAGTCGCACCCGTGAAGTGGGTGAAACTCGGCTGTGTGGCAACAGCCTCCCCATCGGGCCCATAGCACACCCTCTCTGGGTAGGAGCCGACCGAGGTAGGAAAAATCCCGCTTGCCTCGGCTGGGACTCGAACCCGGGTCTCCCGGTCCATGGTCCAAAGTGCTAACCACTACACTACGGGGGCCGGTGTTTCATTTTTGGCTCACTTGTGTAACAAAGTGAGTCTATGTTATAACCCTCCGTCGTCTGTGTGTGTGTGTGTGTGTGTGTGTGTGTGTGTGTGTGTGTGTGTGTGTGTGTGTGTGTGTGTGTCTGTCTGTCTGTCTGTCTGTGGGTCTGTGTGTCCGCAGTAAACCATAACATTGGCATTTTCTCAGAATCTACAAACAGTAAAGACACCAAAATTGGCCTGCTGATAGACAGCCATAAGACCTTTCAAAACATACCATGGTGATTGACCTTGACCCAAGGTCAAGGTCACAAAAACTGTCTGTTTGGAAATTTTACATTGGCATTTTCTCAGAATCTAGAAAAGCCAGAGACATCAAACTTTGCATGATGATGGACATTGACAACACCTTAACTGACATACCTGTATTCAGTGACTTTGAGTCAAGGTCAAGGCCATGCAAGCAGTTTTGCGGAAAACCTTCCAAAACCTTAACATTGGCATTTTCTCAGAAACAATGAACAGCAGAGGCAGCAAACTTGGCAAGCTGATAGACAGCCGTAAGACCTTTCAAAACATACCATAGTGGTTGACCTTGACCCAAGGTTAAGGTCACTAAAGCTGTCTGTTTGAAAATTTTACATTGGCATTTTCTCAGAGTCTAGAAAAGCCAGAGACATCAAACTTTGCATGATGATAAACATTGACAACACATTCACTGACATACCTGTATTCAGTGACTTTGAGTCAAGGTCAAGGCCATACAAGCAGTTTTGCGGAAAACCTTCCAAAACCTTAACATTGGCATTCTCTCAGAAACAATAAACAGCAGAAGCACCAAACCTGGCTTGCTGATAAACAGCAGTAAGACCTTTCAAGAAATACCCTTTTCAAAGCTGTCTCATTGGAAATCTAAAATTGCTATTTTCTCAGAATGTAGGGGTACCAGTGGCATCAAACTTTGCATGATGATAGACATTGACAAAGCCTGTACTATGCAGACATACCCATTTGAATGACGTTGACCTTGAGTCAAGGTCATTAATACTGTCTGTTGTGAAATTTTACATTACCATTTGTACAGAAGCTACAAAAACTAGAGCTATCAAACTTGGCATTATGATAGTCACTGATAAGCTCTTCACTTACAGATGTCATTTGAATGACCTTGACCCAAGGTCAATGTCATGGAAGCTGTCCTGGAAAAAAAAATCTGTTTTATTGCAATTTGCCGTTTTCTTAGGAACTATGAACACAAGAGACACCTTACTTCATGATAGCTAGTGATATGAGCTTTACAAACATACTCTTTTGAATGACCTTGACCCGTCTCACAAGTGAGCCATGGAGGCTTTGCTCCTCTAGTATATTTTGTTTTGCTTAGTCATTACAACCATGCTTACTATTTGTAAAATGGCAACAACAACAACAACAACAACAATAAGAACAACAAATCATACGCAATAAATTTACGTATGTGTATCTGACCTTCCAGACAACGTCGACCGGTGGTTGTCCCAGATCAGTGAATGTCCCACACGTCAGTTGCACGTGCCAGGTGTCTGTCAGGTTGTTGTAGACTGCCGTACGACTTTGGCTCACTGCCAGTGTACCGCTATCCCTTATCAGTGGAGCTAAACATGGACAAACAGAATGTTATTTTCTTGAAAAGTGTCTGCCTTTCTCTTAAAGTAGTACACAAGTCAGAAACAACGAGATTACCAACAGAAGTGTGATTGTGTTTGCAATTAGGGCCGATGCCACAAAGGAGACATTTTAGTCCAAGTAAACAAACGAACAAACGTCAAACATGGAACGCGCTCCGACAAAATTTAGCGCAAAGACATATTGTGGCTGTGTTTTTCGCTTCTATGTCACACGGCCAAACGCAGCCTCGAACACAGTGCACGAGCCATTTCTGTTTTGCCGATGGGACAGAGATGTGCACGAACTGTTTTCCCTCGAATTACGCGAGTTGTTTACAAATCGACTTGCGGTCAACGCTACAGTTCGTGACTTTCTCTTCCGATACAATCTGCACCTCACCTCAAGTGTTTGTGTCTGAGAAGTGGAAACGACTTGCAAAGGTCCGATTCGGGAATCGCGCAAGGAAGCCCCAACTGACCGATACTAAGCGTTTTTCCGTGTTCCTTGTGTGAAATATGTATGTATGTATGTATGTATGTATGTATGTATGTATGTATGTATGTATGTGTGTATGTATGTATGTATGTATGTATGTATGTATGTATGCATGCATGCATGCATGCATGTATGTATGCATGCATGTATGTATGTATGTATGTATGTATGTGTGTGTGTGTGTGTGTGTGTGTGTGTGTGTGTGTGTGTGTGTGTGTGTGTGTGTGTGTGTTGCTTTGTTTTGCTTTGTCTAGTATAAGAATGTGTGTATATTCGTTCTCCGCCTTATGGTGAACATTTATTATGGATGGAGCTAGGGGGTCCTGAATAAAATTCTTCTTTAAAAAAAAACAAAAAAAAAAACATGCCTGCCAAACGCCGTTCGGGCTTTGTGAGGAGTTTGTTGGACGTTTATGTAAACGTTTTCTAAATTCTGCTATCATGCTCGACAGACTTGCCAGTGTCGACTAATGAGAACCGCTGAGTTCGATGTTTGTACGGACTAAAACCACGCCCGTATGACGGCTTAAGTCTCTGTCCGTCTGCAAGACAAACATGTGTCTTCCGTCTATATCTAGTTACTGAATAAACAAAAAAACCCAAACAAACAACAACAACAACAACAACAACAACAAAAACGATTGTGACAAAGACACCATGTGTAAAGTGTTACATTCATTCCACCGTATACGAAGTGTTCCTATTAACCTCAACTGAGGACGAATGTCAGTGTAGTTGTGCGTAGTGGTTATCCTGTTTAAAATGGGATTTTAACATGCACACATCACACATTCTAAACGAGTCTGCACGACTTTTGACTCCATTTGGTGAGGAAAAAATCTCAACCAAATTCCTACCCACCAGGGGATTCGAACCAAGCTGCTCAGGCTCCGCAGGTGGGTGTCTTAGTATCTACTGAGACCAAACCCCAGTGGCACTGTTGCCGTCAACGACGACAACACGTTGCCGCTAAGGCTGATTTATAAATAGACACTCACACACACGAATAATATCACATGGGACACTTAGGATACACTACCTGTTGCTACCAAGAGGGTGATTGTCCGTTTACTTATGGTAACCGATGCCGTCTTCCTGTGACGCACCGTCAAGTGAACTGAATAATTCCCGCCATCTTTCGCAACCACGTGACTCATCACGATGCCTCCGATGCCAAGACGACGCAATCGCCCAGGGAAGGAAGGTTTCACGAGGAAAGTACTCCCTGACATTGCGATCAGCTGACTGGATTTGTCGTCTGCGTAGTGCCATTTGATGTCTTCCAGTGTCTCCCCAGGTTCCAACGTGAAGTGCCATGGAACCATGACGTCAGCGCCGACACACGTCTGCACGATGGTCTCGTCTGGAGGAGAGGGCGACCACTGTACGGCCTGGGACACTGTCATTGAAACGTGAAATGTGTAGTGGAGGAATATTTTGCTGAACAAGAAACTAAAACAGCAGCGAAGCAGTCAGGAAATCAACCAGAGAATCAAATAAGTTTTCTTTCTGAAAAACGTACATCATCAGACAAATTAAGCAAATGGGCAACACCTAAGGGTGTGTGTGTGTGTGTGTGTGTGTGTGTGTGTGTGCGTGTGCGTGTGTGCGCGCGCGCGTGTGTGTGTTTGTGTGTGTGTGTGTGTGTGTGTGTGTGTGTGTGTGTGTGTGTGTGTGTGTGTGTGTGTGTGTGTGTGTGTGGGTGTGCGCGCGCGTGTGTGTGTGAATGGGTGGGTGGGTGAGTTACAACAAACCTGTAACAATGAGAAGCAGAATGGCGAAACACCAGGTTGGGAAGGACGTCATGACGTCACAGTGTTCCGATGACAGCTAGTGATAATTAGTTTCTCCTGGGCAATTCTCATACAGCCGGACAGTTCCTGAAACGACGGTTGTGATCGAGGATTGCAAACGTGAGAACTGTCTTGTTGTTGTCTGTACTTTCCTCTTATAGTGGTAGTTGGAAGACGCTGGTGTCGATATCCACGTAGCTAGCTGACTAAGCTCTTGTTGTCGCCAAGTAGTGCAGATAACAGACGAAAATAATCTTTTTCAGACCTGTCCGCCCTACTTGGAAATCACTCAAAGCTCTTGTAGATTAGGAACTGCATCGTGACATGTGATATTAAATCTTGCCTGACGCTTTGAAGAGGGCACTTATCACGTGCATAGCAAGCTAGTCCTTCAAAATGTTGTGAAATTGGACTGCTCATCCCTCCAAGTTTCCATGTGAGACTGCAGGCACGCGACTGAACTGCAATGTTGATTCAGACATTAGTGAGTCCTTGAAATTGTTCGTGTTTGCCTTTACAATGTAATAAACGGGTTAATATCGATTGTTCCATTTTTTTTTTGTGAAGGTTTTAATTCATTGATCCACTATTTATTGTGATCAGTATATTTTTGAAACGCTACACAGGGATGTTTTTGATTTCTTAAATTAATATGGAAGAAAATAGCAGCTGATACAGTGATTACAGTGAATTCAAAACAATATTTACCCCGCGGACCTTCCGGGCTAAATGCTCATTCATTCTTTTCATTGTTTTTCATTCAATGTACTGGTGAGTGGAAATAGAACCCTCAGAGTTACGTGTCGATAGTCCTATACCGACAGACATACGTGTCGATAGTCCTACACCCACAGGTTTACGTGACGATAGTCCTACACCGACAGACATACGTGTCGATAGTCCTACACCGATAGACATACGTGTCGATAGTCCTACACCGACAGACATACGTATCGATAGTCCTACACCGACAGATTTACGTGACGATAGTCCTACACCAACAGACATACGTGTCGATAGTCCTACACCGACAGAGTTACGTGTCGATAGTCCTACGCCGCCAGACATACGTGTCGATAGTCTTACACCGACAGACATACGTGTCGATAGGGGGAGCCGGGGTGGTCGAATGGTAGAGCGTTGGACTTCTAATGCTCGGGTCGTGAGTTTGATCCCGGCTGGGGCCAAATATTTGTGCTGGCTTTTTCATCGTTGCCCCGTCTTTGATATCACCCTATGTGGTGGAAAAGGACGTTAAACCCCCAAACACCCACCCACCCACCCACGTGTCGATAGTCCTACAATGACAGGTTTACGTGACGATAGTCCTACACCGATAGACAGACGTGTCGATAGTCCTACGCCGACAGACATACGTGTCGATAGTCCTACGCCGACAGACATACGTGACGATAGTCCTACACCGACAGACATACGTATCGATAGTCCTACACCGACAGAGTTACGTGACGATAGTCCTACACCGACAGACATACGTGGCGATAGTCCTACGGCGACAGAGTTACGTGACGATAGTCCTACACCGACAGAGTTACGTGTCGATAGTCCTACACCGACAGAGTTACGTGTCGATAGTCCTACGTCAACAGAGTTACTTGTCGATAGTCCTACACTGATAGAGATACGTGACGATAGTCCTACACCGACAGTTACGTGTCGATAGTCCTACACTGACAGAGTTAGGTGACGATAGTCCTACAGCGACAGAGTTACGTGACGATAGTCCTACACCGACAGAGTTACGTGGCAATAGTCCTACACTTACAAGCATGATTTTTGTCAGTTTTGATGTCTGGGCGAACAGCTTGGCCTCTGGTGGACTTAAGGTCTGTTCAGATTTAACGTCATCTTTGGGAGCCGGGGTGGCCGAATGGTAGAACGTTGGACTTTTAATACTCGGGTCGTGAGTTCAAATCCCGACTGGGGCCAAATGTTTGTGCTGGTCTTTATCTCGTTGCCCCGTCTTTGATATCCTCCAAATGGATTTATGCGTTTGATCATATCTACAGAACCACATCGACTCCGGCAAGAGACCGCACTTTTAAATCGTACACACGAGCTCGGCTGCTTAGTTAGCACTGTCCTTCATCTGGACACTTCAGTCGTGCGTGTTGACATCCAAGTATATTTGACAATAAAGCTTATAAGAGAGGCCTACAGCATCTGTGTAATAGTTGTTTTCACACACACACACACACACACACACACACACACACACACACACACTCTCTCTCTCTCTCTCTCTCTCTCTCTCTCTCTCTCTCTCTCTCAGGTCCACGTGTGCTCTATGTAATACGGAAAAAAGTGAAAGTGATACAAGCACTGCTGGGTCGCCCATCACACAAGTCAATTTCCTAAGTACCTGTGTCTCTGTGTGTATTTAGCAGTTATTCCCCATCAAGCTGTGGGATACCGACTCGTATTTGGATCCAAGACGCAAATCAACCCTGGGCTTTAGCCAAGGGTTGATTGCGTCTTGGATCAAAATAGGAGTCGGTATACCACAGCTTGATGGGGTGTAAATGCTTTATCATCCTTTCTGGTGCCAATTAATGGTATATTTTGAACGTTTATCCTAGCAAACACTGACAGTCGACAGCGGCTGCACATAGCAGACGAACGAGTTTGTACGTCGGCAGAGCACGACGCCGACAGAATAAAGTGCGCCTTTTTATGACATCCTGGGAGAGTTAATACTTGGTACATATCATACAAAACGGTCCTAGACAAGACCGGTATCTGGATGGTGACGTAAAAGCTCTTCCGATAATGGGAGTAAAGAACGTCATCTGCCTGATAGTAAAACGCGATATGCTGACTGTTATTAATAACGTGACAATCTTGGTGTTTCCGTCTCAGCGTCGTCTCTGTGTCCTCGGCTGCTGCGCGTAGGACGTGCTCGGGGACCAAGGCGGGTGACGGTTCTCGTTGGATTAGTAAGTGTATGCCTGTACGCTTCTTGGTCCCTTTCCACCCTAACTAGAAGTACCGTTTTCCTTTGGATGACCGGAATGAAGCTAGCTATCTCTACTTCCATTTCCTCCATATTGGAGCGTATTTGTGCCAATGATCGTGTTAAGACATCTAAATAATCATGATTTTCCTTTATGGCTTTCATGGCATTGGTCATTCTTTCGTTTGTTTTTCTGATGTATCCTACGTTAAGCCCAAATTGCAGTAGTTGGCCCCGCTGTAGTTTTTGTTCATATTCGTAGAGTTGATTTATGTGTTCCGCAAGGAACACGTTTTTTTATTCAGGATAGAGCGTTTAGGCATTGCTGCCTGTCTTACGTGCTGTTCTGCTGTTCTACGTAAAAGGGTTAAAAACAAACAAACAAAAAAAACAGACAACATCAAACCAAGGGGGGGGGGGGGGACAAAAAGAAGACAAAACACAAGTATTAACTATCTAGAGGAAATGAAGAAGAGAAAAGTACACATGATAAACAAATCAAAACATACGTGGCATGTGTCGATGATATTGGCCGTATGCCAAGTAAGAACTTCAAGGTCGTCACTAACATTCGAAAACATGTATTAACATATTTCTATAGCTCTAACGTGAAACGCACGCTAACATAAAGGATATATCATACACAATGCAACGGCAGTGGGGAGAGAGAGAGAGAGATGTTGTTCTTGTTGCTGTTTTGTGGTTTTAGTCGTGACTTGAAAGTTAGCAACTCTTCCTTGTCGTTAGGTTAGAGAAAATTAGGAATTCCAAAAATCATGTGACATTGTATATGTCAGTTGGCAGAACAACATGGACAACAACTACACTTGTCTCTCACTCTGCTTCTGACAGGCCTCCTCAGAAGCCCAACAGATCATCTTTTTTTCTTTTTTTTTCAGAGTGTTCCCGGCAAGTTTGGTGACGCAGGTATGATGGAATGTTTGCCACTTGCTTGTAGACCGCGGCACATCAAACGCGTCTTGGTCGGCGTTGTTGTAGCTTCAGCCTGCATCCTGCTGGTAAACCATGGTGGTGACAAGGACGCGCCTGTCGTCGTGAGGAAGGAAGCATCACCCACCCCATCGTTACACACCACCCTGAGACAAGGACTCGAGAGCTTCAGAGAGCATGAGGTCCCGGAGTACTACAAGCAACTAGACAAGTTGGAACGAGAGTCCATGGATGACTTTCTGATTCTGACTCAGTTCCATCCTGTGATGAGCCCGGAGGAGCGCACTGAATTACTCTACACTCTGAACGTCTTCATCCGGGCGTGTCAGGAGCATGGGCTAACTTACTACTTGACCGGGGGTTCACTGGTGGGGGCGTACCGCCATCACGGTCTCATCCCTTGGGACGTGGATGTTGACGTCCTGATGAACGTTTCCCACAGGACGGAGATGCTAGCGGCCTTGGGCGACATTCCGGGTTTCACACTCGAGGTCGACGACAGAGGATCGGCGGAAGGTTCTCACAGGTTCAGTCTTTCCACCTTCTTGGCAAACCAGACGAGGTATTCAACTTACAGCAGTGTCCCAATCTATGTTGACGTTTTCTTCTTCGGTGAAAATGCTACGCATCTGTGGGGAATCACCAGCAGCTACCGCGGGAAGGTCTGGCCCCGTGAGTTTGTCCTTCCCCTGTCTACAGCACGTTTTGAGCGATGGACTCTCCCTGTTCCAGCGTGCGTGGAACGTGTGATTGATATCGAGTACAAGACACACCCAACAACCACGTGCAGGTCGTACTATCAACGGTTTGGATCGGACAGGTACAGACTAAGACGCCCTGTTGTCAGTATTGACTGCTCCAAGCTGCACTCTGCTTTTCCCTTCGTCTTCAGGCGGTTAGACACCTCTGGTCACATGATCGAGAGCAGGAAGATTGGGAACCGTACCGTGGAGGATGTGCGGGTACCTGCAGTTCCAGCTGTGTGTGGAAGGAACAAGTAACGTGCCATGTTGTAACAAATGTTTTCGTAACTGTTACAAAACAGATTACAGTTCATTGCATCTGTTTCTTGGAATCGCGGTTTCTAGAGATGTAAGTTCAGCTTGTGGCAGAGGTCGTACAAAAAGGCGGAGCCAGTGAGGGAGACTGTGTGAGGTTCGACAGGGGACTGAAGGAAACGATTTAGTGTTTGAACCAGCACAGACTCTTTGACAAGAGGGTACGTGGGTGGGTGTTTGGGAGTTTAACGTCCTTTTCCACCAACCAATGGTGATATCAAAGACGGGGCTGCGAGAAAAAGGTCAGCACAAATATGTGGCCCCAGCCGGGATTCGAACTCACGACCCGAACATTGAAAGTCCAACGCTCTACCATTTGGCCACCCCGGCTCCCCCTCTTTGACAAGGAGTGAGGCGTGGGTGTTTAGGGTGGGTGTTTAGGAGTTTAACGTCCTTTTCCACCACGTATGGGTGATTTCAAAGACGGGGCAACGAGTAAAAGGCCAGCACAAATATTTGGCCCCAGCCGGGATTCGAACTCACGACCCGAGCATTGAAAGTCCAACGCTCTACCATTCGGCTATCCCGACTCCCCTATAGGCGTACGAAACAGAACAGAAGACGGCGCTGCAGGCTGTGGAGCGAGGATGAAAATGATTAAAACGATCAATACGTTTTTATTTATACAGTTCATTTCCGCCTTCACTACAAAATATCTGTTCTGGCATTTCGTCACTTTGATGGCACTCTCCCACCTTACCTTTCAGCTTCACTTGTCACCCATACACCGTCGCGAATCCTCCGGTCGTCGTCCGAGAGACTTCTCAAAATCCCCAAGCGCAACCTGAAATCTTTTGGCGAGCGCTCTTTCAGTTTTGCCGCTCCAGCCGTTTGGAACTCTCTGCCTGCAGATCTGAGAAATGCGCCCACGCTGTCTGTTTTCAAGAGCAGTCTGAAAACGTTCCTCTTCCGCAAAGCCTATCAGTAATTTCCTCAGCCGCGTGCTGGTCTTTGTTGCTCGAGCGGCGTGAGGCCACAAATAACTAACACCAGTTATTTTTACCTGTCAGTTTCACGCCTGTTCATCGTTGTATAATGTGCGCGAGTGTGAGTGAGTGATAGGCCCATTGAGTTTTATTTAAAGAAATGCGACCTAGAAATACCATAATTATTATTATTATTATTATTATTATTATTTTTATTATTATTTGCTATTTGACTCTTGGTCGCTGTTACGAGTGTGGCTATGTGTTTTGTTTGTGATTTGTATTGTGTTGATAAATAATAGTTGTGTTGTTTGTATTTGTTTAGAAGGTCGAGTGAGACAGAGAAGTTTCCTCGTTTAGTTCATATTGTGTTTTAGTAATGTAGATCGATTCTCTGTGATCCGGGGAGCCGGGGTGGCCGAATGGTAGAGCGTTGGACTTCTAATGCTCGGGTCGTGAGTTCGTATCCCGGCTGGGGACAAATATTTGTGCTGACTTTTTCATCGTTGCCCCGTCTTTGATATCACCCGTATGTGGTGGAAAAGGACGTTAAACTCCAAAACACCCACCCACCCTCTCTGTGATCCAGAAGTTCCTATTGTTTTCACGAAAATTCTAGAAGTGGTGACCTTGTTTTGACTGTAGCTAATTTTGTCACGGGAGGCGGTACGCTTTTAGGGTCAAGGTCTGAGTCTCCCGGAAATCTCGTGCAAATCGCTTTGTTATGACTGCGATTAGAAGGTGTTATAGAACGCGCTTAGATTCGGCGGGCGGGTACTCGATAATTTTGAATTCTTCTCAGTTTTAAAATAGTCATGAGGTGATTTACGTTCTGATTTTTTGATTGGTTCTTTCATAACACACACACACACACACACACACACACACACACACACACACACACACACACACACACACACACAGAGGGGGGGGGGGTGTCTCAAATTACGCATTCCAGATTGTCATCTGACGTTCGAAGCAAATTCAAAATGTCAGTAGACTATATGTGTCTCTCTATATAGTCTCTCTAGTTCCCTGCTTCCGGCAGACATCTTTATGTCTTCACAAACTAGAAACGCTTATCTTTTCACTGTCGGTAGTGAATGACACCGCTGTTGACTTTTCCGTGAAAGATTTGCATAGTCTGTGCTTTATCTCAAAACATCCTGTTGCAGAAAACAAACAAACAGTCGATATGAAGTCAAACTAAAATAAATTACATAAAATAAATCTCTGTATTGGCCATTGTGAGTACTCTCATTCGTCTAGGGCTTTGTTTGACGTTTGAAACATAAAGAGTGCATGCACTGAAACAAACAAACAAACAAGCAAACAACGGAGGGCAGGAACAAACAAACAAAGCACCATGTCGTATACAGTGGATGTCACTCCAAACTACAGTTTTATGTCCGTCTGTATCGTGAACAGATTCAGCAGCCTGTGAGTATGAACTTGTTTATCAAGATAAAGAGTGAATATGTTTTCTGTGTCAGTATAGTACACAGCACAAAGTACACAGCTGGGCGGATATCGGCGGATATGATCACATGTAGATAAGTGACAAACTCGGTCACTCACACGCGCACACACACACACACACACACACACACACACACACACACACACACACAGAGGCTGAGTGAAAAGTATTGTACACGATACAAGCTCATACCTAAATATATGGCAAGCGACGACAGCATGACTATATATGGTAATCCTAGTAGCCACTTGACTGATGACGATAACCGCAACGGCAACGAGATCACACGGGATGTGATTGTGATAAAGAGCATCACGTGATCACCTCAGTCACACCACAGGGGTGTCACGGTTTTGACCAGAGTAATAGTGTGCCCAGTCTGTCCGCTCTTACACAAGGAAACGTGATCGTCGTCTGCTGTAACTGAAGACACTGTGACGTCATCTGCTGTATCTGGAGACACCGCGACGTCATCATCTGCTGCAGGACACAATCACGTCATGGCGTTCTCCTTCACGTGGTGTGTTGCCGTTCTTCTTCTCGCCATTACAGGTTTGTGTTTTGAACGATTAGCAAAATATCGGCAACCACCACCACCACCACCACAATCCCACAACAACAACATGTAACAACAACAACAACACTGACAGCAGCAACAACAATAACATCACAGCCACCGAGAGAAACAATACATAATAATTGATACTCGCCATTGAAAACGTAAGTATCGACATAGCAAAGCCATCAAGCTCTACGGGTTTACTTTGTAATTGCTGACAGAGGAAATGAATTTCAGAGTTTAGGTGGAGATTGGTCACATTTGGAATTTTAAAAAAAAAGTCATTCTTTTGTTCTAGGTCAATCACGTGTTAATGTTTCAGAAACTTCCGTCTTGCATATCACACAGTACTTCAGTATTATGTCTGTATTCCTGTTGTCCAGCGTCAGAAGCCTTCGAGTGGACAGACAACCTCATGAATACCACAGTCTTGGCGGCATGCGCCGGAGGGAGCGTTTCTCTCCCTTGGGAGTTCACTCTGGGATCAGGGGAGACAGTGTTGGACATAAAATGGAACTACCGCCAGGGGGCGCGGGATGAAGAAATGGTCGCCATGTCTGTTTCCGGTAATTTTGTTCCAATGCCAGCCTTCTCCCAGCGCGTGCAGCAGTTGACCAATGGAGGGATCGTGCTGAGTCACGTGACATTGGGAAGTTCCGGTAATTACACCGTGCAGATGAATGTGCGTCAAGCTACCGGCATGGTGACTGGATACTCACGATCACTCAGTGTGGATGTAGCAGGTACGTGCAATCACACATATGCATAAAGCATATTTACTTATTCATCTACTTCTTTATCTAGTTTTATTTATTTAATTGTTAAGAAGTCAATTTTGGGTCATTCAAACATAACCAATAAATTATGTGCGCATATTGTAAAGTCGTTTTGCCGTACCGTATAACCATACAACTTACGTTCTTATATGCATTGTCTATAGCTGAGAAGCACAGACTATGGCAGGGCTGTGGTAAGACATTTGGGGAATGAGAGCTGATAGGAAGGGGGTCGGTGTTTGGCTGGCGTGGGGGAGGGGCGGGAGTCCTCTTGTTTAGTATAATTATGAGGATCAAATTATAGATGACCGATCTCGGCGATGTAACACAGATACGCCTTTCTGTTCTCTCAATGGCTGATTATTCTTTCGACAGACATGATATCACATAAATATATATAACCATTTCTCTATTTCTTTCAACTGTAATAAGACGCCTTTCACGTGACCCAGGAACCGGAAGCTGTGTATGACACAACAACAGACTGCTGGCACATCGCTCTCAAGTGTGGAATGGTGGCCAACATCAACCAGTCGTATGACGATGTTTTGTGGCAGGTATGACAGTAAGGGAAATGCAGTTTTATCGGTCATTTTAATGTTACACATTTGACGGTATATAGCTACATACCCAATTCATGTAATATTCAAAACAAATAGCTGATTTGACCACCGTACTCATATTTCAGACGCCATCCGGAGATCTGTCCAGCACCAAATATGAGAACGGTTATTTCTACCTCCACCTTCCCAACCCCGTGAAGGGAGGTAACTACACCTGCATCCTGCCGGCAAATGTCACAGCCACGGCCTGTGTATCAACTGGTGCCGGACTGTCTCCACAATCCGCCATCTTTGTGGACGAGGTGAAAACGCGACTCACCCTGCTGGAGGCCGAGAACACGGCTCTTAAACGATACAAAGGTGAGTTTAACATCCTTTTGGTCAGTTGAGACCCTTTGGCCCTTTGTTTGATGGTTTAACATCCTTTTCCACCACATGTGGGTGATATCAAAGACGGGGCAACGAGAAAAAGGCCAGCACAAATATGTGGCCCAAGCCGGGATTCGAACTCACGGCCCGAGCATTTTGTCGGTTGAGAGCAGCTGGAGGCGGAGAACATGGCTCTAAAGAAAAGGACGTCCAGAGTAGAAAGTAAGTACCAAAACCGGTGTGTGCATGTCTATGATTGCACTGTTGGGAATTTCGGTTGCTTCCCTGTGGAGTTTGGGAGCCGGGATAGCCCAGTGGTAGAGAGTTGGTCTCTCAATGCTCTGGTCATGAGTTCGAGTCCCGGCTGGGGCCAAATCTTTGTCTCCACAATCCGCCATCTTTGTGGACAAGATGGAGGCGCGAGTCACTGTGCTGGAGGCCAAGGCGTCACGGATGGAAGGTAATTATCATGTGTCTTTTTGAAACGAGTGGCGTCAAACGCATGGTGCGTCAAGCAGTCACACGAGAACAAGCGTGGAATTGTGCAAGTATTGGATTGTGGTGCTTCACTCAGGATACAAATACTGTCGTGCATGGTCTGTGTTTCCTCGCACGGGAATAGAACTCTGCTGATCATCAGTAGAAATGAGATGTGATGTCTCCCATGGAAAATTCTGTTTTTAAAAAAAATCGCTCAGAAAAGTCCTATCTTCAGTTGACATTGTTCTTGCAGTTCTTTTGTTAGCTTCTTTTTAGCTCGATCTAGCAGGCGTTTTCACATGACAGTTTTTTTGCCACCTTTTGACAGTGATATTATATAATCAACTTCTCAATTTCGTACAGAACTGGCATCCAAACGAGTGAGTTTCCACGTCAGACTTTCGTCAGATAAACAAGTGAGCAACTATAACCCCGTCATCCTGGACTACGTTTACACCAACGAGGGCGGAGCTTACAGTCCCACAACTGGTGTTTTTACAGTCCCAGTCAGTGGTACTTACGCTCTCTTTGCTGGTGTCGGGACACACGAGGCCAGCACATCCGCCAACGTGGACTTGGTGGTGGACAATGTCTGGGTGTGTTACACGTACAACAAAGACACAGACCACGCGCAGAGTTCCAGCTGTCAGGCCGTGGTTCACCTAGTGAAGGGACAGCGGGCGTGGCTCAGGTCTAGCGGGGATTGTCACTACTGGTATTGGGCAACCTACTTCGGGGGCGTTTTGCTTCGTAGTGATTAAATTTACACATTGTACGTATAAGAAACTTAGGAAACTATTATATGTGCAAACATTATGCAAATTCAAAATGTATTACTGAATTACTTAGGTGAGAGGTTGTTTGTTTGTTTGTTTGTTTGTTTGTTTGTTTGTTTGGGTTGGGTTGTGTTTCCCCTTTTTTCTGTACACATTACAGTTATCTTAATATTATTTATCTGACTGAAAGTTTGACTAATAAGATAATTATTCCCGTTGTAAATAATACACTTAGGAGGACGAAAAACAATCACCAAAATGTTCAGTGGAAGGTCACGTGACACATGTTATGACTGAATGTACAGTTGACTTCTTTACAATTGCATTTTGTGCTATACTAACGACATGTACAAATAGAAAAAAATATTCAGAAGGGGCGTGTGTGTCTGTGTGTGTTGGGGGGGGGGGAGGTGTATCAGGGTGAACTTTGTTACAAGTTGTCTTACATGGCTAAACTTTAGAAAAATAACAGGGTGGGTGGGTGTTTGGGGGTTTAACGTCCTTTTCCACCACATAGGGTGATATCAAAGACGGGGCAACAATGAAAAAGTCCGGACAAATATTTGGCCCCAGCCGGGATCGAACTCACGACCCGAGCATTAGAAGTCCAACGCTCTACCATTCGACCACCCCGGCTCCCCAGAAAAATAACAGGATCACGTCTGACCAAATGACCTTTGAACCAGGTTACTTTCTGTACGGCTTGTTGTTGTACACGTTACGAATTGTACCGTGAAAACGTTTGACTGACTGTGTAGACTTTTTCGACGTTTTCTTTTCTTTTCTTTTCTTTCCTTTCCTTCTATTTTCTGTTCGTTCCTTTCTTTCACTTTACTGTCCCCCTCTGCTAATCATCTTATCATGCGCATTTTCCTCTGGACGTTAAATCCAAAACACCTACCCACCCACCCGCATTTTCCTCTGTCTGTTGGTGACCAGAATAGACAGATCGACTCAAACTATGCATTAAACACACTATGATCATCTACGTTTCTACACAGGCGGCCTTGCTTGAACAATATCACACAAAGATGATCGGTGGTTCGCATTCTTACCAGTAAAAAAGAATCGTGCTGTTCTGAGTTCTAGATAAGGACAAACAAATGGCAAATACACGGTAACCTTGTCCCCTTTATCTTTTATATAACGGACGACTAAAAGGGGAGTTCAACTCCAAATCTCTTGCCATATTTTCAACTGCTAAACTGGGACGCGATGCACTTTAAACATGTCTGTCATTTACCGATTTAGACATTTGGACATCGCAGGTACATGTGCACATCACTGGTTTCCTAGCGTTGTTTTCTTTTGATGCTTTCTTAATTCAAACACGTATGCGTGCAAATATTCATACATATGGCTTTGCGAGAGAGCAAACATTGTTGAAGCTTTGGACGCAAGCGAGATTTTTCCTACCTAGGTCGGCTTCTACCCAGAACGGGTGTGCCATAGGCCCAGTAGGGATGCTGATGTCACACAGCCCGAGACTTACCCACTGTTGTAGAGATCGCGAAAAGTCACTGCATTTCGATGGGAATTTCTAGACCATCCGAGAACATGCTGGTGCGGTAACGTCAGTAGATTCCATCACCTTGGAAAGATTTCGAACTTGCCAGTAAGTTGAGGAATGTTCTAGATCTAACCTGTTTAGTATTTAAGCAGCCCTGCACAGCGTTCTGGATTCTTCTTCTTTCATGAATTTGTTCTCCGCACATATTCTGTTAATAAAGTATTGGAATTGTATTCTGTTGTATCCCGTGTCTTTTCTGCGAGTGCACGAAGAGAGCGACATAGCAGGAGTAAAATACAACACCCACCACACGGGTGCAACTCTGAGGTTGCTTCCCTTTCTTATGACACATCTCGTGACGTAGGTGATTACACGACGGGCATCGAAGTTGCCGTAGTGTCCCGGGCCCGTTTAACGACGGGATCATAATGACAGGAAGTGTGAAACGCGGCCCCGTCACGCAGTCTCAAACCACACGGACCTCCATAGCATCACCATATCATGGTCCTCCTCCTCCTTCTCATCCGTGCATAATAAAAACTGTCCCGGCTTCCGAATCCTCCGTAGATTCCACTTGTAACTTGGGAGGAACACCACTGGAGCTGGCGAAAAGTAAAGAAATCAAAGGCAGCTATCGCGGCAATGTAGCATGGGTTGGAATCCAGATCCATCTTGTGTTCCTGACAACCGGGCTGCTCATCGGGGGTTTCTCTCCGGGTTATCCGGCTTTCCTTAAAAATGTGACAGATATTGGGTGGCGCTGCACCCCAGGGGAAGCAGCCCGAATTTCCTGAAAGGGATAATACAGTAGTATTAAAATAATTAAAAGCAGCAAAACAAAACAAAACAATTGAAGCGGCCTAGCACCAGAGACACGCAGGACCATTTTACTTCACCCCATGAGAAAAGAGACAGCCCGCCAGCGTGCTGATAATCGCAAAAGAAAAAACCCGAAGCCTGTGTTCAACCTCCGGTCTAAACTGAGCCCACGCACATAAACTGGGCCTAACTGATATCAGCAGTGACCTAAAATTTCTTTTTCAGTTACCCCTGTTCCATTTCCCCCGACTGTGTCTACGGGTTTGTATCAGTTCGAATGGGGCTGTGAGTTCGAATCCCGGCTGGCACACAAAGATTTGAACTGGCTTTTCCCTCGTTGCCCCCGTCATTGATACGATCCTTATGTGACGGAGATAATGTACCTTAAATCTCTTAACATTTAACCAACCGACAAAACTATAGTTATATATATGAACAGACGTATCAGTCTTTGGGAACCTGGCATGTGAAATGTGAAAACTTTATACACACAGCTGCTAAATGGTATGGTATGGTATGGTATGGTATGGTATGGTATGGTAGACTTCTCCTCGGCGCACGTATCCATCTCTAATGAGATGCTCTAGGCGCCGCAAGGCTGGAGGACGAAGCAGGGAAAGCCTGCTGCCGCTAGGCGCTACTTTGTGTGCAAACCTCCACCCTGCTATTCACTCTGGTGCGTGCGACAGTATTTCTGTTTATGGTATGGTAGATAAATGGGTCAGTGTGTTGTACTTTGTAGATGTGTTCCTTGTATTTCGTCTCATTACAGAGAGTGAAATATTTCGATCCGCGAATGGGAGGCAAGAGTTTGTTGGTGTTGTTGTTGTTGTTTGTTGGTTGGTTGGTTGGTTGTTTGTGGTGGTGGTGGTGGTGGTGGTGTTGGTGTTGGTGGTGGTTTGTTTGTTTGTTTGTTATTGTTTTCGTTGTTTTTGTTTGTTTTTCAAATTCAAAATCAAATTTAAATTACTTTATTAATCCCAAAAGGGAAATTATAGGCCAACATAAAAAAATAACAATATGTCATAATATTAACAAATTGTTGTTGTTTGTATGTATTTGCTCCATGTGGAATTGTCTGTCTGCCCTGTTTGTAGTATCAGTCTCACACTGCACAACAGGGTGATAAAACAGCAAGCAAACACACAAAACCCGACAAACACATTTCTCAACTTATGAAACTTAAAGCATGACCTCGCTATTATCTTTAGCAGTCCAGACACTTTGACTCCCTAGTGGAAGTAGAATGCACATGCCTTGCCACTGGAGCGACACAAAGTAATATCTGGGTTATCGGAGTTGAGGATAGCCAGTTCGCTTTGCACTAAAACAGAACACGATACCAACGCCAGCCCACAGGAAACTCAGTCAGTCAGTGGGTCAACTGATCACGAGTGATCAAACCATCCGCTCCGTCTGCCAGAAGAACTCTGCTGTAACTTGGGAGACTGACTGACTGACGTCATGGCTTCATCTCTCAATTTGTGTGTCGCAATTTTGCTTGTTGCTGCTACAGGTAGGAGTTTCTTTTGTTGTACTTTATGTCGGGGTTGTTTTGGGTTTTTTTTTTTAGTCGGCCGACGTGTGTAGTTTTCTTGCAGTCTATGTTGTTTGATAGTGCGCGTACTTTTGTTGTACTCCGTGTTGGTTCATTATTTTGACAGCGTGTGTATTTTTGTTGTACTTTGTGTTGGTTGTTATTGTTGTTGTTGTTTTAGTTTGACAGCGGGTGTGTTTCTGTTGTATGTTATGTTGTTTCTTGAGTTTGACAGCGTGTGCATATTTTTGTATGTTATGTTGATTCTTGAGTTTGACAGAGTACGCATTTTTGTTTCTAGAGTGTTTGGGAAAAAAGTGTATTTTTACTGTACTTCATGTCGTCACTTTTGTTTGACATCGTTTGTGGCTCTGTTTACTTTGTTTTTATTTGTTTGTTTGTTTGTTTGTTTGGTTGGTTGGTTGGGTTTTTTGTTGTTGGTGGTGGTGGTGGTGTTGTCGTTGATATAGTCGTTGTTTTATTGAGCGTGTGTGCTATTGTTTTACTTCGTGCTTGAATTAGACAGCGTGTTTACTTTTCTTGTTCTTCATATTGCTTCTTGAGTTTGACGGCGTGTACTGCTGTTGTACTTTATGTCGTTCCCATTGTGACCAGTAACTCCCCAGACCTCAGGCTCACAGTATGTCCTGTTAGTGTGGGACCCCACCACATCGAGGTTTACTTGTCAGAGAGTAAAAAACAATATTATCTGTACAAAAAATACTTTCAGCCGTTTGTCAAAGTCGAGGGTATATAGTCTTAGCAACTATTGTTTAGTTAATGTGCATGTAGTATAACGGAGTTTATCACACGATACGAATTTCAGAGTCGTCGGATAGTTACACGTCTTCAAAACAATAACAGTAACTAAGTTTGCAACTAAAAGCGACATAAAAGGGACAGAAACCACTTAACTTTCACAAAGGACGGCACAGGTCAACGTTTCGGCTTTCGCCTTCTTCAGGACATAAACAAATGGGACATAACTTCAACAAACAAACAAAAGGTAACTCTGCGGACGTACTGACATACACGGCGCGGGAAAAAAAAAAAAAAACGGTGGGCGAGAAAAGGACCAGAAGAAATAGTAAAAATATCACAACACCCATCCTTTGGTGACAAAAGACCATGGACTGTGTGTGGGAAAAAAATGTGGGGCAGAAAAGAACAAAATAGAATAGTGAAAATTAGCAATCACAACACCCATCCTTTGGTGACACAAGACTAATGCTAATTTTCACTATTCTTTTTTGTTCTTTTCTGCCCCACATTTTTTTCCACACACACAGTCCATGGTCTTTTGTCACCAAAGGATGGGTGTTGTGATATTTTTACTATTTCTTCTGGTCCTTTTCTCGCCCACCGTTTTTTTTTTTTTTTTTTTTTTTCGCGCCGTGTATGTCAGTACGTCCGCAGAGTTACCTTTTGTTTGTTTGTTGGAGTTATGTCCCATTTGTTTGTGTCCTGAGGAAGGCGAAAGCCGAAACGTTGACCTGTGCCGTCCTTTGTGAAAGTTAAGTGGTTTCTGTCCCTTTTATGTCGCTTTTATTTGCTTAACTTGTAACCACTTCGCAGTCATTACCGTTTCTTTTTCTTTAAGTTTGCAACATTAAAAATAATAATAATAATAATACCTATATTCATTTGAATGTATCGCCTGTTCCTCAGTGGAGGATCCAGGCGCCAGTACAACAGCAGGTAAAAAAAGGAGAAATTTGCAAAAGTAAAACATATTCAAATGAACATTTTCACACACACACACACACACACACACACACACACACACACACACACACACACACACGCTATTTACATCCCCTCGGCTTTCATACGATTTGGCAGTGCAACGAACTCATGATGCACACAGACAGACTTAACAGAGGTTTAGCTATCCAGGCCTGGCGGAAGAGAAAGGTCTTCAGATGCGATTTAACAGGCAGTGAGGTCTGAAGGCGGAGTTCGATTGGCAAGGAGTTCCAGACAGTCGGGGCTAAGAAACAGAAAGAGCGCTCTTCGGCAGTTTTCATGTTGCGCTTCGGAATTTTGAGAAGTTTTGGGGAATTTTGAGAAGTTTTCGGTGTGTGTGTGTGTGTGTGTGTGTGTGTGTGTGTGTGTGTGTGTGTGTGTGTGTGTGTGTGTGTGATTGCAGCGACACACGCGCTGGAGTGGACCCCAGCGACTCCAGAGGAACAGACCGTCTACGCATGCGCAAAGAGCCAGGTGACGTTGAACTGGAACTACACCATCGCATCAGGCGAGAAAGTGGAGGACGTGAAATGGTATTACGACAACGGTCACTCCAGTCAGATGGTGGCCTTCATTCTCGACGGGACGTTCATGGTGATGCCGGGCTTCTCGGGACGTGTTCGTCACTTTGGCAACGCCGGCCTCGTCATTGACAACGTGGTTCCTAGCGACAGGGGGAACTACTCTGTAAACGTGCACGCCGTCCACGACCAGGGCACTTTCTCCAACCTTCGCGGAAATGTTGAACTGCAGATGGATGGTATGTGTGCGTGCGTGCGTGCGTGCGTGCGTAATTGACACTTTATTTCTAAGGATAACTAGAAAGATGTAGGCACAACGGGGTGGGGGTGGGGGTTTGGGGGTTTAACGTCCTTTTCCACCACATACGGGTGATATCAAAGACGGGGCAACGATGAAAAAGCCAGCATAAATATTTAGCCCCAGCCGGGATACGAACTCACGGCCCGAGCAATAGAAGTCCAACGCTCTACCATTCGGCCAACCCGGCTCCCCATAGATATAAAGACCTGTTTTAAATTGTATCTTTGCTACACGTCAGGTCCGACGTTACTATGCTAACACACACACACACACACACACACACACACACACACACACACACACACACACACACACACACACACGCATATTTACACTGAACCAAATGTGTGTGTGTGTGTGTGTGTGTGTGTGTGTGTGTGTGTGTGTGTGTGTGTGTGTGTGTGTGTGAGAGAGAGAGTTCAAACCTATATATTCCGTAAGATATGGCTGTCCTTGTTATTTTTTCATTAAGAAGAAGAAAAAGAATACTTTGTACCTATTTTAGCCGACAACCCCGCTATTTCACGTATACTTGTGAAGAAGACAACACACAACACCGCCTAAGCGCCCTAGCGCCGATCTTTGACAACCGTTCACCTATCGCATTTGTGGCTGTGAACAGTGCCCCCAGTGCTGAAAGGAGACGGAAATCTGACGGCGTCCCAGAGCACGGAGGCCGCCTACAACAACGTCACAGACACCTGGCACGTGCAGCTCAAGTGTGGAGAGTTCACTGAACTGGGTCATCCCCCTGTCGATGTCGTGTGGGAGGTTAGTATATTAGATTAGTGTTTCACTAGTAGTGTATCATTGGTAGTGCTTTACTGATTGTGTTTCACTGGTACGGTTCTACTGGTAGTGTCTGGCTGGTAGTGTTTCACTGTTAATGTTTCACTTGTTGTGTTTCACTAGTAGTGTTTCATTGGTAGTGCTGTACTGATTGTGTATGATTGGTAGTGTTTCATTGGTAATATTTGGCTGGTAGTGTTTCACTGGTTGTGTTTCACTAGTAGTGTTTCATTGGTAGTGCTGTACTGATTGTGTTTCATTGGTAGTGTTTCATTGGTAATATTTGGCTGGTAGTGTTTCACTGTTAATGTTTCACTGGTTGTGTTTCGCTGGTAATATTTCATTGGCAGTGTTTTACTGATTGTGTTTCACCAATTGTGTTTGGCTGTTGGTGTTCCACTGTTAATCTTTCACTGACTGTGTTTCACCAGTACTGTTTCACTGGTGATGTTTCACTAGTAGTGTTTCATTGGTAGTGTTTTACTGATTGTGTTTCACTGGTAGTGTTTGGCTGGTAGTGTTAGATGGTTAAACAAGATGGGTTTTAAGATTTTTCTTCAAAAGGGTTTCAAGGGAGAATGGCTGGGTGGGTGTTTGGGAATTTAACGTCCTTTTCAACCACTTCAGTTTCAAAGGAGAGAAAGTTTGGCGGAGAGAATGAAGGAAGGAATTCCAGACTAAAGGACCAGCAAAGAAAGAATGCTCGAGTGCCGACGATAGAAAGTCTAGTGCGGTGAATTTTGAGGGTAAGAATATCAGCTGCAGACCGGAGGGAGCGTGACGGAGCGTAGATAGAGTGTAGTTCAGAATTCAAGAATAACCTCTCTGCAATGCGCCTTTTTCTCGCAGACACCCTCCGGTGCCTCCGTGCCATCCACCTACCACAAAGACGGCTACTTCTACCTCCTTCTGGACAGCTCTGCAGACGGTGGAGACTATTCCTGTCACGTGTCCTCCCACTGTGTTCGGGAAAACGACCCGCTGCAGAAGCAGGTGGCAACTGTGGGCGTGGATGAGCTGAAGGCCAGGATGTCGTTGATCGAGGCCCAGCAGATGGCGCTGCAAAGGAAGATGAAGGTCGAGACCAACCAGCAGACTGTGGAGCTGAAGCAGCAGCTGGAGAGCCTGACTGCCCACGTTCAAAGGCTGCAGACTCAGCTGGACAGTAAGTTTGGGAAAAAGTCGACGTCCTTTGCTTCTCTCTTATACTTCAAATTTCAAGACATGTGACAGGCGCACTGCGGAAAACTTTTCATCGAGGGTGGGTGGGTGGGTGTTTGGGGGTTTAACGTCCTTTTCCACCACGTAAGGGTGATATCAAAGACGGGGCAACGATGAAAAAGCCAGCACAAATATTTGGCCCCAGCCGGGATACGAACTCACGACTCGAGCATTACAAGTCCAACGCTCTACCATTCGGCCACCCCGGCTCCCCAACGTTTCATCGAATGCGTTGACTCTGCGCATCAGAATCAGTCACTTGGGTCACAGTACAGCATCTGAGAACATTGTGGTGACTCTGGCCGGCGTGTTGGTTGTTATAGGAGTGCACCGCGTTCTTAGCAGTCGACGTTATGTGGTTGTGGACTGAGGACTAGCTAGACGGCACTGATTGGTGGCTATTTTTAGATACTTTGTCTAGTCCCAGCCGGTCCAGTTCTCGAAGTTTAAGGCCATTGCTACCTTTTGTCAGTGATTTGGCTTCAGGTCTCTTTTGGTGTAGCAACACAAGAGGAATTTGAAACCTTTGCGGAACACCGGCCCCCGTAGTGTAGTGGTTAGCACTTCGGATCATGGACCGGGAGATCCGGGTTCGAGTCCCAGCCGAGGCAAGCGGGATTTTTCCTACCTAGGTCGGCTCCTACCCAGAGCGGGTGTGCTATGGGCCCAATGGGGAGGCTGTTGCCACACAGCCGAGCTTCACCCACTTCACGGGTGCGACTTTGGGGGTGCTTCCCTTGGTATGACACGTCTTATGAGTGGATGATTACACGGCCGGCACCGCAGGTGCCGTAGTTCCCGGGCCTGGTTAATGCCGGGATATTTATGACAGGAATCGTGGAATTCGGCCCTGTCCCGCAGTCCCAAACCACACGGACCTCCATAGCATCACCTTGCCATCATCCTCATCTCCATCATCATGCATAATAAAAATTGCCCCAACTTCCGAGCGCTCCGTGGATTCCACTCATTACCAGGGAGGAACACCACTGGAACCGGCAAAGAGTTGTGGCAGCAAAAAAAAAAAAAAAGAAAAATAAAAGTGGTATTTCTCTAATATTAGAAGCCACAAAGTCAAGAAAGCGGTCGCAATGACCATATGAAAACATCCTTGCATCTGGCAAACAGCTTTAAGTCACAGTTTTCCATCTCAGCGGCGTTACGAACTTTTAAGCCGCTCGGTGGTGTAGTGGCAACTGCACCTCCTGCCACGATTTCGAGAGGTTCGAGTCCCATTGAGGGGATCGGATTTTTCACCTCTAGTATGTGACACCGTTCATTTGGGCCAACCGTCAGGGGTTCTCTCCGGGTACTCCGGCTTTCTCCCCCTCTGTCCACAAAAACTCCAAAAGAAAAAAAGTACAATTCTAAATTCTGAAAACTAAATAGCTGAGCTGACCTCTTAGCGTAGTTTCTTTTAACTATGGAATCATTACTATATCTGCTTTGTTCCTGTTTCTGTACATGAGACTCTGTGCGTGCGTGCGTGCGTGCGTGCGTGCGTGTGTGTGTGTGTGTGTGTGTGTGTGTGTGTGTGTGTGGCTATTACTCTGTTTAGGTAGATATTACCAGAATAGATATTACTAGAATTAGCAGCGATAGGTTTGAAAATCGACTGTTTTACGTGAATTACCTCTACCGTTGAAAATGGTGATTTCATACGTCGATACCACAACAGCTCTCTCATAAAGAATCAAAAGGTTCAACGATGTTAAGATTTCACTGCTCATTGTTTGCCAGACTGTGCGTGTGGAGCGCACGCAGATCCACCAGAGGCTGACCCAGTGAGTTTCCACGCCAGGCTTACCACAGACCAGGAAGTGAACTACACTGGTCCAATCGCCTTGCAGACGGTCTACACCAATGAGGGCGGAGCTTACGACAGCGTGACTGGCATCTTTACAGGTTACATATCACCAATGATTTCTTCACCGGCCCCCGTAGTGTAGTGGTTAGCACTTCGGACCACGGACCGGGAGACCCGGGTTTGAGTGAGTGAGTGAGTGAGTATTTTAGGGCTTAACGCCGCGTCAGCGACAAAGACTACTTCGCGGCAGGACCCGGGTTTGAATCCCAGTCGAGGCAAGCGGAATTTTTCCTAACTAGGTCGTCTCCTACTCAGAGCGGGTGTGCTATGGGCCCAGTGGGGAGGCTGTTGCCACACAGCGGAGATTCACCCACTTCACGGGCGCGACTTTATGGGTGATTCCCTTGGTATGACACGTCTCATGATGTGGATGATTACACGGCCGGCACCGCACGTGCCACGTAGTTCCCGGACCTGGTTATCGCCGGGATATATGACAGCGCGCGCGGAATGCGGCGCTGTCAAGCAGTCCCATATGGACCCCCATATCATCATCATACCAAAAGAAACCTTATTTTCTGCATTCTCCACTGATACCAATATGCCACAAATATGCAAATCATCCTTTGCCATTTCAATAATTATCTTATGTCTAATGTCTCTTATGCGCAATGAGTTCGTGTAGTTTCAAGAATGTCGCTGTATAAATGTGAGTTGTTTTATTATTATTATTATTATTATTCCCTGACCTGCCTCATTTAAATATGCTTATGTGACCTACAGTTCCCACCAACGGAACGTACGCTCTCTTCACTGCTGTCGGGACGACCGATCCGGGCAGCTACGCCATCTTGGACATCATGGCCGACCAGGACTGGGTCTGCCACACGGCCAGCAAGCACACGGACGACCACGAGAGCTCCAGCTGTCAGGCCGTGGTTCACCTGAACAAGGGGCAGCGGGTGTGGGTCCAGGCGCATGGCAACAGTCGCTTCAGCTTCAGCCTCACCTTCTTTGGGGGGTTCTTGATCAATGCTGACAAATAAACTACAGATGTAGCGAGTTTGCAGTTTGCAGTTTGTCACTTTGTATATGACTTTTAAGGAGACGTTTTGGTATAGTTTACCTTTTTCAGAGAAAAACGGTGTTTTTTTTTTTGTTTTGTTTTTTTAAGGACGTATTTACATAACTCTTAACAGCCAAGCCCGACCTCTCCCTGTCCGCTATAATGATAAGCCTGGTTAGAAAGAACAAACCACTGCACACCAGTAGGAGCCACTTCAAGCCACTATTACGCAAGACGTGTGTCTTCCCGAGACCGCTGCAATTTGCATAATAGTGGCTTCAAGTGGCTTCCAGTGGTCTGAAGCTTTAAAGTAAACTCGCGATTCAAAGCCTGCCTGTCTCAGAGAAAAAGATGTATTTACATATTATGATAATATTTCCATTGGGTTGTTGTTGTTGTTGTTGTTGTATAGTTATATTCCAAACCAATATTCATGCCCCAATGCTCAGCTAGCTCAAATCAATAGCTATAGTTGAAAAAAAAAAAGTTAGGAAAGCAGGTTACCCCCCCCCCCTCCGCCGCCTCCACCACCACCCCTCCACTTCCAACAAAGGGATTTCAATGGAAATCCCGAAAATCGTTTGCGACTGCACCCCTTTAGAGTCTGCCATCATTTGCGTGAGTCAAGGCGGTGAGCAGATTTCTTTCTCTCCAGTACAATCGGCAATGGCCTCATTCTGGACATTATAACATTACAGATGTCAGTCCGTTTAAAACAAGGTGTATATATCCTCCCCATTTGTGACATTATTAAGCGAGTGAGAGGCGTTATTCTTGTACGAATGCTAAACAAAAGCTAAATAAACATTATCGTCTCTGTCTTTGTTTCTTTCTGTCTGTCTGTATTTCTCTATCTGTGCCTCTCTCTCTCTCTCTCTCTCTCTCTCTCTCTCTCTCTCTAAATATGTTTGAATGTTGGATTTTGAATTTTTTTTCATTTTTGTTGTTTAGTTAAAACAACAAGTTTGAAAATTGGTGGGAAGACTAAAAAAAAACATCTACCTTGTTAAGATACAAGGAAAGGAGACATTCATTTTTTTTTTTTTTTGGAAACTCATGTCAGGTGCATGCCCGTGGAATTGAATGGTTCGTGCATGCACCCATGTAGAACCTCGCATACGTCAAAAAGTTAGTGACGTCAACCAGCTAGGCGAACTAACACGACCTCATGTGTTTGGGGTTTTGCGAGCGCAAAGAGGCACGAAAGGGTTTCCAGTACTTTCTTTGTGTCTGCATGCTTGATGTCAGAGAGCTTGCGTTCGTGTGCGCGCGGGCAGCATACATGACACAACGACCACGACTGTGACGGCAGCAGGTCACTAATGGAAACAACATACTGGGCTGGTGGCCATCTTGTTGTTTCTACGATGGAGCATTGTTAGGGGTGGCTATTAGGCCTGAGGCTAACAGTGAATATAAAGGCATTTTGATGCCCCGTGCTTTTGTATTCTTTGACCTTTTACATGACCGTTTACATAAGCAGCAAAACGGTAAGACAGACATATAGTCTACTGAGATAGCAAAGGTTTGGCTGACGTCTGCAAACATCTGTGGCAGGACACGGGCCAAAATAGAATAGATAGTTTAGTAACTAGGGCATGTCAGGTGAACTTTGCGACAGGCGATAAGGACAAAGCACCAGGACAAAAAGGGAGGGGCGGCAGACAGCTTACGATACTCATATGCCTTCAGTTGTTCTATGATCAGCATGTATGGCAGGGGCCTGTGTGTGTGTGTGTGTGTGCGTGCGTGCGTGCGTGCGTGCGTGCGTGCGTGCGTGGGTGCATGTATACAGGTTGGGGGGGGGGGGCTAATTCTGCGTGGATGGGCGTGCGTGAGTACTGGCTTATGTGCGTGCGTGCCTACTTGGTGTGTGTGTGTGTGTGTGTGTGTATAAAGAAATAGGTCACCAGTATTGCCATGCGTTGCACTGTCTGTTTAACGATTGAGTAGCCAGCTGATAAGACATACCAAGGATACTCCGTGCCACAACAAGACATACGCATGAGGGTGGGTGGGTGTTTGGGAGTTTAACGCCCTTTTCATCCACGTAAGATTGATATCAATTACGAGAAAAAGGCCAGCACAAATATTTGGCCCCAGTCGGGAGTCGAACTCACGGTCCCAGCTCCCCACAAACACTCATGAGCGAAACGAGGATGCACAAAAAAATAATAAAACAATAAAACTCAATCATGGATAGAGATAAAGGTGTGTGTTAAGCTTATGTCGTCTCGCTATCATTATTTGTATTTAGTTCACTTTTTGGAAGTAACTGACTGCCTTTCGCGTACCTCAACATGACGTATACCTTAGCGTGTTTTCGTCACCGCCAGAAACGCATGAAGTTCAACGTTACAATTGTGTAAGACCAGTTCTGCACAACACTGAAATTTGTCAATCCGCACGACAATGACAGTGCAGTTTTCCCAGCTGATAAGTCGTGAGTGTTTCGAATGAAATGACTGTGTCCTCGGGCAGGACATGTATGATATGAGGACTGACTAAAGCTACGGTCACAACCGGCCGTACGGGCTCCTACGGCGGGTCTACGGCCAAAAATCGTGGCAAATCTTGCGAACGGCGCACGGGCCTCCTGCGAAATTTCCAGGCCGCAAGGAGGCCGCAGAGCGCTGCGGTCGGTTTTCGACATGATCAACAAACTCTACGATCACCTGCGATTTTTTACACGCTTGCGTTGGTCGCACGGCCACTGTGCGGCCAACACACGATTGCCGCAAGTGCATTGTACGACCTTGACCTCTCCGGGCGAGTAAAATAGGTCACGACGGCCGCACGGCGGCCGCACGATGAACGCACAAGTGACGCACGGTTGTCTTGCGTGCTCCCCATCAGGACCGCACGACGGCCGTACGTGATCACAGACCGCAAGTCGGTAGTACGATGTTCCCACGATGTTCCCACGACGCACGCACGTGCTCCGTACGTGCTCCGCAAGGCTGACGCAAGACCAGGGGCCGTGGTCACGACGCGAACGCAAATTTCTTTGCGCAAATAGGTTGCGGATCGTAAGTTCGTACGTGGCTACGTGAAAACTATCTCTTCCGCTAGTTGGCCGGTCACGACGCGCACTTACTGGAAACGGTGTCACGTATGGGTTATTTTTAGATAGGTGTGGGACCCCCGGGATTCCCACGGAAAACACCATCACGTGACCTGCACAAATTCTCCTTCCAGCGTGAAGCGTGAAAGAGTAGAGGGGGTGTGTTCACTACAGAGTTTTTGATCGAGTTATGTTTATCTGCCGTAGCGTCAGGTTAAATGCGTGGCATGTATGTGGAGAGTGTGATCAGGAGTGCATGCAGGTCGCATATAGACCGCTCTCTAGCAGTCTCTATCTCAACATTGGACGGACTACAACCAGTAGAAGCATTTACTGCACGTACAAACCGTATGTAGCAGGCTCACTGGCAAGAAAACCAACGGAATGAACCTCAATCAAAGAACAACGAAAAACGAAAGAGGAGAGGATAACAACATCAACAAAACTCACCACATACATGCCACGCATTTAACCTGACTTGCTACGGCAGAGAAACATGACTCGACCAAAACTCTGAATTCGGAACCCGCACATTTCGGGTCCACAACTGACACTGTGTGACAATGAATGAGACATGCATTGACAGGCATACGATCAAAACGGTGGTGGCTGATCAGTGAGGACTGACCGAGTGCGTTCAGCACTGAACTAGTCCGAAACACACACAACAAATGTTAACCCACAAAAAGGAAACAAACCAACTCACGATGTGTGTACAGCCGGCCATACAGGCCTTTGCATTGCAGGGTGCGTAGTGAACTGAACGCGCCCCCTCTACACTCAAGTCGTCCTACAGCAGATCGCACAATTCCTGCAGGTCTCTCCTCCTAAATCTAAACCTTTGAAGCATGTCCACATCGTCGTACAAGTCAAAAGGGTTAGTACGCTCGCGGAACACCCTTTCCCGTCGCAATGCTCTTCTCATTTGCAGTTGGTAAATCAAGCGGGCCGCCATTTTTCAGATTTACGCAAAGGCTACGGCACCTTTCCGACACCCTCCTAGGTGGTGTACAATACGCAAGGGTTTCCGAGCGGCCGTAATTCTGCGCAAGCGTCATGACCACCCAATTTTATCACAAATCGTAAGTTACGGACCCTCGCGTGCGTAAATCGGTGGCGGAAAAGTTACGAACGCGTCGTGACCACGGCCCCAGGACCGCACGACGGCCGTACGTGATCACAGACCGCAAGTCGGTAGTACGATGTTCCCACAATGTCCCCACGGCGCACGCACGTGCTCCGTGAGTGCTCCGCAAGGCTGACGCAAGACCAGGTGCGGGCCCGGGGAATGTTGGTGTGCAATGTAGAAGTGTTGCAGTGCTGTGTCAGTGTCTGTTGTATACGTGTCCATGGTTTGTCAAATTCTCTGTTAATAATATCCAATTTCTCTGATGTCTTCTTTCCATAAACAAACTACGTGTATATATATGGCTGGTCCCTATATGCATGGAAAACGCGCGTCGGCCATGGCCGTCGAACGACCGACGCACACCACGCGTACAGAGCACTTACGATAGCAGTACGGCGCACGCACGACACTCGTACAGCCCGTGCAAACATCGCCAACATCGCACGAACGTCGTACGAAGGCGTACGATCTTCGTACGATAACTGTGCGGACAACGTGCGATCCGTACGGCCGTCGTACGATTTTTGACCAACTGAAATCGCAAGACGCCACCCGCGTGAGACTTGCGGGGAACGTACGCCATCGCACGTATATCGCACGCACGATTTGCAACCTTAATTTTTTTATTTTTTTTTCAGATCGTAGAAGCCGCAGGCCGCAGACATTTCGTGGAGATCGCAAGCATCAAAAAATCGCGCGGCCGGTTGTGACCGTGGCATATCAGACGAAACATCTAGCTCAGTGCTTTCCTAACCACCAGCGAACTTCAGGCTGATTTTTTTTCAGAGGTTATGGGCTATGACTCTCAGTTCAATTCAGTTCCATTTAATGAAGTTCAACTCCAATCAGTTCAATGTAATTCAACGCAGTTCAATGCAGTGCAATGCGAGACACTTCCGTGCAAAACAATACAATACAATACAATACAATACAATTCAGTTCAACTCATTGCTTTGCAAAGGCCATAGGGCCGCCACAGACATGCAGGGATTTGACAAGAAATCATGCGAGACAGTGAAATAAAAAACCCAAAAAAACATGGAAACGAAAACGCAAAATGCACCTAAATACAATATGGTAATAGTACACAGAAGTGTTAATATAACGGAATTTTGGACTGTCTCCATGGTCACCGCGGGAGGATGCGCATCATTATATAACATCGTCACCTATTTATTACTGCAAGCATGGCATGTGCATGTTTTCAATTCCGCGGCCCTTCCCGGATGGAATGGAATATTTGCGCGTATGTGTGTACCCGGCAGCAAACTAGGCACTGCAAACGAGTCTGCCAAGCTCTTGCCCACGTAGGGATTCGAACCCGATACCTCGGGATGCGAAAGCGGACGCCTTGTACGAGTAAGCACTAGGTCATATCCCTTTGTTAGTGTGTGTTCTCCAAGCATGTCCACTCTGGGCTGGTTTGTCTTATCTACGAAGGTTGTTCTCACGCGTCCAGACAGATTGATAAGAAGTGCAAGTGTGTAGTTTATAGAGTTGAAATGGGAGACTGACGGACACTACAGTCTAGGATTGCCTCGATCTTCTATACAACTGTCCAAGACAGAAAACCAAAAGGTCAGGTCGTTTTCTGCTGATGCTGTGGAAGACAGGGTGACGTCATGAACCAGTTCTTCATCTCGTGCATCACCGTACTGCTTCTCAACGTCACGGGTAAGAAACACTGGAGAGAGGGGTGGGTGGGTGTTTGTGAGTTTAACGTCCTTTTCCACCACGTAAGGGTGACATCAAAGACGGGGCAACGAGACAAAGGCCAGCACAAATATTTGGCCCCAGTCGGGATTCGAACTCACGACCCGAGCATTGAAAGTCCAACGCTCTACCGTTCGGCCACCCCGGCTCCCCAAGAAAGACTGCAGTGGTTTTTGCTCGAAACGTGTGGGTGTTCCACAGACAGGTTTTAGAGAGGTCTGAGAGTGGACTCTGTGTGTGTGTGTGTGTGTGTGTGTGTGTGTGTGTGTGTGTGTGTGTGTGTGTGTGTGTACCCGGTGTGTGCGTGCTTGCGTGTTTGTTTGTGTTTGCGTGTGTGTGTGAAAGAAGGGGGGGGGGGCGTGCGTGCGGGCGTGTTTGCTTGTGTGTGTGCGTGCGTGCGTGCGTGCGTGCGTGCGTGTGTTCGTGCACTGAAATCGTTTCATGCGATGTTTGTGTTGATTCTTAAAACATAATAAAAGCCTTAGTCTCAAAGGAATTTCGTGGATGGCACGGTAAGGGTACGAGATGTAATGATTAAGTTTGCCCTATTGCGATCCTGGTTTCTATTGCAGGCAAAGTGCCGGCAATTCTCTTTTACCTGTTTGTGATTTACTATCGTCTTATCGTAAGATAAACTTTGTAACAAGGCCAAAAGAACAACACGAGTTTGAAAATAAAAAAGAAAGGAAGGACCTCTTATGGCTGTATTACATCCAAAATGTGTATGCAAAGTAGAGCAGCGAGAGATGACGCTGGCCAGCCTTTGTGCCTGGGTTCATGTGCCCTCGGGCAGGGGAGACGGGGTGGGTTGGTGGGGGTTTGGGAGTTTAACGTCCTTTTCCACCACGTAAGGGTGATATCAAAGACGGGGCAACGAGAAGAAGAGTCCAACGCTCTACCACGGGCAGGGGAGACGACTACCGTTAACCTCTGAGTAGATCGTCTGCTACACATGACCGCCAATGTGTCGAGTGAAAAGACGAGAGTCCTCACACAAAATTAATCATTTACAATAATTTTCATTGAATATGAAATACGTGACAAGCGAAAACTACAATGCGTTTTGTTGCAAATCGACAGCCAAACACCCAAGTTTCTTTCGTTCATTTGAGACTGACTCTTTTCACCCCTCACAGTGTCACGGGCCGTGCAGTGGTCGCCATCTCCTCCAGACGAGACCATCGTGCAGACGTGTGTCGGTGATGACGTCACGTTGCCATGGAACTTCACGTTGGAACCTGGAGAAAATCTGAGAGACATCAAATGGTATTACGCAGACGACAAGTCCAGTCAGCTGATCGCTTTGTGGGAGGGCAGCTTTATCGTACTTCCCACCTACTCTGGGCGCGTGCAGCAACTTGAAAGCGCGGGTCTCGTTCTAGGTCACGTGGTCGAGAGTGATAGCGGTAATTATTCCGTTCAGGTCAGCGTGGATCATGGAACAGCCGGAATCCTGGTTACTAGTGGGCGGGAGGCCATTCTACGCGTGGCAACAGGTGTGTGTGTGTGTACCCGGTGTGTCTGTGTGTGTGTGTGTGTGTGTGTGTGTGTGTGTTGTGTGTGTACCCGGTGTGTGTGTGTGTGTGTGTGTGTGTGTGTGTGTGTGTGTGTGCGTGTGTGTGTGTGTGTGTGTACCCGGTGTGTGTGTGTGTGTGTGTGTGTGTGTGTGTGTGTGTGTGTGTGTGTGTGTGTGTGTGTGTGTGCGTGTGCGTGTGTGTGTGTACCCGGTGTGTGTGTGTGTGTGTGTGTGTGTGTGTGTGTGTGTGTGTACCCGGTGTGTGTGTGTGTGTGTGTGTGTGTGTGTGTGTGTGTGTGTGTGTGTGTGTGTGTGTGTGTGTGTGTGTGTGACACTTGACGTGTGTGTGTGTGTGTGTGTGTGTGTGTGTGTGTGTGTGTGTGTGTGTGTGTGTGTGTGTGTGAAATTTGACGTCTGTGTGTGTGTGTGTGTGTGTGTGTGTGTGTGTGTGTGTGTGTGTGTGTGTGTGTGTGTGTGTGTGTGAAACTTGGCGTGTTGTGCATAATGATGAATTTTGCAATAATGTTCAGTTTCTTGTAAGTTCCCTACCCCCCGCCCCGGAATAGAACCACAAAGAACACACACACATCAGTATGTTTGTTTGGGTTTGTTTGTTTGTTTGTCTGGTTGTTGTTGCTGCTGCTGTTTGTTTGTTCGTTAGTTTGTCTAGCTGTTATGACGGGGGAGGGGCCTTGTTTCGTGTTGTTATTATTGTTGTTGTTTTGGTCTTATTTTGTTTTGTTGGTGGTGGTGGTGGTGGTGATGTTGTTGCTGCTGCGTTGCTTCACCATTTAATGGGCCTCTATTTCATTTCTGTCTCGTAGCCCCACTGTTGACAGATATTGACAACATCACGGTGATTCAAAGTCGCACGGCAGTTTACAACAACCTGACAGACGCCTGGCACGTGCAACTGACGTGTGGGACATTCCTTAACCAGGAGAGTCTGCCAGCTGACGTTGTGTGGAAGGTGATTTAACACGAGGCAGACCGCTTAAAACAGTAGTTCGTAGCGGACAAACTTGTATCTGGCAAAAAAGATGTTTGCCGTTTAATAACACGGACATCACAGCGGAGGGTAGGTGGGGAAGAGAAGCATGCCTCAGTATTTTCGTGCAATTATATCTTTCCTACAGATTTTCTCTCCTGCCAGTCTTAGATTACATATCGTAGTCTTCAAATCTGGACAATGCCAAAGTCATAATCACGAAAAATGGAGTTTGTATCATCTGTGTCATTACTCTATTCTTTTTGTTGCTGGCTTTTGTAGTTTTACAACCACACAACGTTAACATTGTCGTTGGTAAATTTAAATGTAATAAAGTCTGTCACATTACAGACCCCGTCCGGCGTGTTGCTGCCAAGCACATCGTCAAAGGGAGGGAACTTCCATCTGCTTCTGGAAAACCCGCCAGAAGGGGGAAGCTACTCATGCAGCCTTTCGCCGGACTCCCCAGCCGCCGTGTGTCTCAAAGATGGCGACCCCAGGCTACGGGAGATAACTGTGACTGTGGAAGAAGTGAAAGCGAGGCTGACCCTTCTGGAGGCGTATCAAACAGGCCCCGGGGAGCTGATAGCGGAAGTGGCCAAACAGAAAGTGCAGATAGCGGAACTGACGCAGAAAAATGCGGACCTGACGAAGCAGGTGGGGAATCTGACCGACGACGTTCAGAGCCTGGAGTCTGAAGTCAATGCATTACATGGTGAGCGTCGTTTGTGACTGCATCCATTCATAGCAAACAAACACACGGAAATCAAACAAGCACGCATCAAAACGAAAATAAAACAGTCACGCTAAGCTCAGACAGTCTAATAGGAACAACTACGCCGGAGAGAGAGAGAGAGAGGGGGGGGGGGGAGGGGGGGAAGGGGGGTTGTTGGGGTTATTGTCCTTTTCCACCACGTAAAGGTGATATCAAAGACGGGCAAAGAGAAAAAAGAGCAGAGCAAATATTTGGCCCCAGCCGGGATTCGGTCGAGAGAGAGAGAGAGAGGGGGGGGGGGGGGGTTAGCAGCATCAAAACCTGAAAAGTAGGAACAGCACCACAAATTTTCGCACAAATGAGTTAGACTGTAATAGTTTCAGATTTGCCGGTTTAATGTTGATTAATAAGCAGCCAAGGGTCGTTAATCTACCTTTATCATCGTTTTTTTTTTTTTTTTTTTTTTTGGTCTGTTTATTTGGGGTTGGTTTGTTCATTTGTTCTTGTTTGTTTGTTTGTTTGTTTGTTTGTTTGTTTGTTTGTTTTGTGTTTTTTGCGGGTCTTTTTGTTGCCACTTCTTTTGTTCTAAAAACACACAATGTGAAACACACACACACACACACACACACACACACACACACACACACACACACACACACACACACACACACTGCACCCCACCGCACCGCACCGCACCACACCATATTCCGATCCACAATCAGAGTATTGTTTCAAAACCTGTTCCTCTTCCGTACAGAACTGGCATCCAAACGCGTCAGCTTCCACGCTGGGCTGACTTCCCACCAGCATATAGACGGATTTCGTACGCTAGTCCTGGGCCACGTCTACACGAACGAAGGAGGAGCGTACGACCCGACAACAGGCTTCTTCACTGTACCCCTCAACGGTACGTACGCGCTCTTTGTCACTATAGGCGCTGGCTTGTCCGATGGAATGATGGGGTCCCTGAATATGCTGGTGGACGGAGACCAGGTTTGCTACACCCAGAGCAACACGGCGGAGGGACTTCAGGGCGCCAGTTGCCCGGCTGTTGTTCGCCTGGTGAAGGGACAGCGGGTGTGGTTGACGACTGATGCGAGTATTACTGACTACTGGAGAGGCATGACCTACTTTGGGGGCTTCCTTGTGAAAGCTGATGATTAGTGGGACGTGCAAAGGACTCTTGGTCACGGCTGTCCGATGCATGTTCGGGGACTCTACGTCAGTCCTGGATAAGAGAGGGTCACCAGGACTAAGCTCGTTTTGATAATCCGTTTGTTTTCAACATTATTTCATTAAAACTGACAGCTCCTGTCCATCCTTTCTTTTTTATTTTTTTTTTTAACTCAAATTGGTCTTTTCTTTCTTGTGGCTGTTTCTTGTGTACCTGTACTGCTACCTTGTTATGTTATGTCTACGCATGTACTAGTCTTCCATGTCAGTAAGTCTACTTGTCTTGATGTCTCTGTATTTCTACTTTACCATGTCACTATGTTCCTGTTCTTGTATCATGAAAAAAAAAAAAAAAACCTGCACAAATATAATATAAAAAAACTTGACGGCTGAAAACACGACTCCACTCCTGTCAACCAAACGGGGCGAGCCCCAAAATTCAGCCAATCGCGTGCCGTGGCATAATGAACACAACACTTAGCATGGTCTGGCAAATTTTCTTGTCTGACACCACAAAAGATGGAAGCTCATGTAATTTGGTAACACTGAAACGTGGAAAGAAAGCAGTAAGTCCATCGAAGACATTTAATAATAATAATAATAAAATTGTACTTATATAGCGCAAAATTCTCACAGAGTGACTCATTGCGCGTACTCCCGCACTCATACCAACAAATACACACACACACACACACACACACACACACACACGACAAGAAGTGTGATTGACAAACAGGTCGGGTTACCCTTTCACTGCTTAGGAATGATTTATAGCTGTTCGGGCGATTTTAAGTATTACATATGACAAAATGCAACAGCTGCAGCAGCAGCAACAGCAGCAAAAGAAAAGAGCAACCCTGCCCCCCCCCCCCCCCCCCCCCCCCCCCCCCCCCCCCGACGCACACACACACACACACTGCCCCTTCCCTGCCCTCCGTCCGATCACACACAGAACAAAAGAAAGAGCGGTCTCACAGTAACCTTGTACATCTCACAAACTACCTTCCGACGTTAACATGGCTAGGCACACTTGATCTTCAGTCTTCTGCTGTTGGAGTCGCACGCATGAAGTGGTCTTTGCTAGGTCTACCTTATTATCTTGCATTAAGCGTTTCCGTGTGGCCAATATAAATTTCATCATTATTAGGATTCGTCTCGTTGTTGTTGGTGTTGTTGTTGTTGTTGATGATGTTGTTTTTTTGTTGTTATTGTCGTTGTTGCTGTTGATGATGATGTTGATGTTTCTGTTGGGTGTTGGTTGTTTTCTTTTTGTTGTTGTTTATATTGGTCAGTTTTGTTGTTGTTGTTGTTGTTGTTGTTTTTCTTTGTTTTGGGGTTTGTTGTTGTTGCTGTTGTTGTTGTTCGTTTTGTTCTGTTTTGTGGGGTTTGGGGTTTGTTGTTGTTGTTTTGTAGTTTTTGTTGTTTTTGTTTGGTTGTTGTTGTTTGGTTTTGTTTGTATGTTTGTTTGTTTGTTGTCTTGTTGTTGTTGTTTTTGTTGTTGTTGGCTATTATTAGATTTTTATCCTGTCTCCACCCCCACCCCCCTAAAAAAAGGCAGCACACAAGAAATCCTGCTAAAAACAACCAGACATTTTCACCGCTACTATCCCCGTTCATACACCTCAGTCGTCCACAACAGCACCACTTAGTCCAACTGTCGTAATCTCGCAAGGCCACACTCAAGTGTGCTTCCTTGTCGCCAGTTAACACTTGAGCCAGAATGACTGTCAAGTACACTGCTCAGTCAGTCTGCACTGCCTAGACAGCTCAGGAAAGGAAGAGAGTGGTAGGTGTATTGACCTACACCGACTGTTGTAACACTCAGACTGGAACGATGGTGCGACTAAGCCTTGTTGCGGCGATCTTCGTTTGTTTCTTGTTCGTTAACGGTGAGTTTGACTGTTTCTTGTTAGTCAACGGCGAGTTTGATGTTTCTCGATAGTTAACGATGACCTTCGTGTCTGTTTCTTGTTAGTTAACGACGACCTTCGTGAGTATCTTTTCAGCTAACTGTGAGTTTGATATTGTTAAATAATCCCTTGCTCATTTCAGCTACAAGGAGGGGGCCTTTTGAAATGTGTTTGTCTGTTCGTCTGTCTTTTGGACTGGTTGGCTCTCTCTCTCTCTCTCTCTCTCTCTCTCTCTCTCTCTCTCTCTCTCTCTCCCCCCCCCCCCCGTGTGCCAGCATCTGTTGAAATTTCAGGTCAGGAGATACATTTGCAATTTACTTGAACAATTACAATTGCTCCTTGTTGTAGATTGCGTTGTACAGCGTCCATATGTATGTTAACCGTTGCTGTCTTGCATCTGACAAGACGACATCTTATTGTCGTTTATTTTGCTGTCGTTGGGGTGGCGGTGGTGGCGATGATGATCGTGGTGATACACTGTTTTGGTCGTTAAGGTTGTCGTCGTCGTCGTTAAAATTATTATAATTGAGTCAAAGTCCAAACTTCATATAATAATAATAATGATAATGATAATGATGAGGATTTTTATAGCGCCGAATCTTTAAAGCCGGGGCTGTAGGCACTTTACAAATATATATATAAAGGTGGTGGATGGGTGGGTGTTTGGGAGTTTAACGTCCATGAAAAAGGTGGTACTTGATACATTAATAACAGATAATCAATTAAATAAATACGAATAAAGCATATACATACATACATACATACATACATACATACATACATACATTTATACATACATTGTATGTGGCCAATGTAGGGCAGGGCGGACTTGTCCACTGGCATACAGGGCACACATCTCCTAGATCTAGATCTAGGGAGCGCTTTCTCGGCTTTACTTGCTTCCCCTACATACATACATACATACATACATACATAGTATGATATATACATACATACATACATACATACATACATACATACATACAGACTGTATTTGCCATAAATTCACAACCTCAGTACTTTTAAAAACTGAAGCTTTAATAGTGAAAGAGTATGTTGTGAGAGATGTCGCACACACTCCCTACCGTAGCTTTAAATCAACAACAGCAGCACTAACATCCAAGGAAAACAAAAAAGGGATTGTTAATTCGTCCTTCTGCGACAAGAAGCGTGTAAACTGATCAGATCTTTTTTTTTTTTTTAGATGGGCTGGCCCAGTCGGACCGTCGACAATCATGGCGGGACAAACAAAGGAGACGTCTAGATGAACTGTCCCGTGCTACGTCATGGTTCGGTGTCAACCTCTTCCGGCGGCTGGCGTCCAGCAGTGACGATAACCTCATCTTCTCCCCGCTCAGTGTCTACACGGCCTTAAGTATGACTCTGCTGGGTACACATGGCGACACCAAGCGACAGCTAAAGGTGAGACAATGTTCAGTATTTTCATTTGTTTTTGAGTTTCCTGTTGGCCAGTCCCAAGATGCAATCGCTGTATTATGACCCGAAATGATTATTTTGCATGCATGTGCTAACTGCGCAAAAACGAAAAACCGGGATTTCACTTTGAGAAAAACAGTAATGTGTTTCACTGCTATGAAGGTCATCCCAGGATCTACAATCTTACTGGTCATATTTCATGGCGATGTCGTCATACTGATATTTCGAGGTCATTGCGAGGTCGGCCAGCATTGGACCCTGACTTTTGGGGCTGGGGTATGTTAACTGAATGTGTACCATCTAAAACGTTTGCAAAGTGTCATTTCATTGTTGTGTCCTTCTGCATTTTTGTGTGCAACGTCCCCTAAACGTTTCAAACTTCAGCACACACACACACACACACACACACACACACACACACACACACACACACACACACACACACACACACACACACACACACAGAGAGAGAGAGAGAGAGAGAGAGAGAATTTACGCTCGCACCGCATCAAATACAAGGATGACTGATCTACCAGTAATGATGAGTTTCTCAATCTCGGCGCCAGACGGTGCTCTCGTTCAGACGAGGACAGGGAGTCCATCGTGCTCTGCACGCCATCTTTGCCTCGTTCCCGACCTCACCGGATGCCAACGTCACTCTGCGCGTGGCCAACGCCGCCTATTATGACGCCGCGCAGGTCACCTTGGCCGACAGGTATGGGTCATGTGACATTGTCTGCCTGCTTTGAGTGATTCAGTATTGATGACGACAACCATTACCAGCAATTGCTTCCATTTTCACACGTGCTGGTCCGTTGTTGTTTTTTGTTTGTTTGTTTGTTTGTTTGTTTGTTTGTTTTGTTTTGTTTTTTAATTTATTATTACACCTAAGTTTTCTATTCGTAATCTGTCCGCTTTACTCTACACGTTGTCATTCGTTCAGTGTAAGCTGAGAGAAAGTGGTATTCTATGGTTTGTTTGTTTGTTTGGGTTTTTTGTTTTGTTTGTTTGTTTGTTTGTTTGTTTTTACTTAAATTCTTTACCGTTAAAAAAATTTAAGCACTTAGAGTTTGATCCCCTGGGATAGGCGCCTTACAAGCGTTATTATGATTACTATGCTTATTATCATATTCATTATGATTAATATTATGTTTATTATTATTATTATATTCATTATGATCATTATTATCATCATGGCCTTTAAGCGTTTCATTGTGTTTTGCTACATCGACCAGGTTTCTAAGAGATGTGCGTCGGAGTTACGGAGCGTCACCTCGGCCGTTCCAGAGACCTGAGCCGGAGACCGCCATCAATGAGTGGGTGTCATGCGCCACTGGGGGAATGATTCCCGACTTTCTGGATGCAGGGGCCATCACTCCTGACACGGTCCTCATGCTGCTGAATGCAGTATACTTTCAGGTGTTTCGATACGCTTTCACTTTATGAATGGGAGTGGAGGAGGGGGCGGGGGGGGTTGGTTGGTTGACTGTTCAAGCGTTTACGGCCCTTTTCGACCACATACGGGTGATCTTGAAGACGGGACAACGAGGGAAATCTAATGGGCAGTGGTGGTGTAGTGGTTAAGAGACCAATGCTAGAGGTTAGGTTCGAGTCCCACTCGGGGAGAAAGAAATATTCATTCGGGCCGACAGTCGGGGCTTCTCTCCAAGTACTCAATCCCCCCACCCCCCCACCCCCACCCCACTCTGCTTTGGAAATGTTTAGCCCACAAAATTTGAAAAATAAATGCTACTCTAAATTCCGAAACTTAAATTGCTGAGCTGACCCTTCGCACAACGTGATTGTAATGTGTTCGTGTCCAGCGTGTGTGAGAGAATACCTGATTCATGTGAGCGTGCGCGTTGGGTTCAGTTCGCGGCGCTTTGAGCCGATTCATGCAATTGGGGGGTGAAGCGCCTTTACAATACTCTTTTATTAATCATTAGTTATGATCATGAACTGCAAAGCGCCTGAGCCCATTAGCACGTGAAAAACTAGCAATGTTCTGTGAAAGGTTGCGAGACTTTTTGACTCGTGTGTAGAACATGTACGTGTAGTAGTGAAGGTAGTTGTACTTTGTGTTGTTGTTGTTGTGTGTGGGGGGTGGGTGTGTGTGTGTGTGTGTGTGTGTGTGTGTGTGTGTGTGTGTGTGTGTGTGTGTGTGTGTGTGTGTGTGTGTAGCGCGCACTGAGTGCTCTCTTGGGCAGATTGTCTGCGCAATATAAGAACAATTTATTATTATTATTATAATTATGATTGTTGGTGCTTTGGGGAATGTTGTGTTTGTTGCTGTTGTTGTTGTTGTCGTCGTCGTTTGCTGAAATGGCTGCTTGACGGGGCATTCTTTTTGTTTCTTTGTTTGTTGTTGTTGGTGGTGGTGATGGTGGTGGTCGTGGTGGTGGTGCTGGTGATGGTGGTGGGGGGAGTGGTGGCGGTGGTGGGGGTGGCTTTGTTTTGCTTTTTTCGGAAGGGGGGGGGGGGGGGTATGTCTGGTTTTATAGTTGGTTGGTTGTTGTGTTGTTCTTGGTGATGGATTTTGTTGTTGTTGTTGTTGTTTGGTTGATTTTGTTTGTGTGATTGTTTGTGTGTGTCTTTGTCTTATGCAGAATGGGGAAAGCGGGACAGCCGAATGGTAGGGCTTTGGACTTTCAGTGCTCGGGCCCTGAGTTCGAATCCTGGCTGTGGCCAAAATATCTGTGCTGGCCTTTTTTCTCATTGGCCCGTCTTGGGTATCACCATGCCATAATCAGAACACACACACACACACACACACACACACACACACACACACACACACACACACACACACACACACACACACACACACTGAATACTCAGCATAAATCTTTACAATGCTGACCATAACCACTCACCATTTCTGTTTCCACTTTACAGGGGACATGGGAAGAGATCTTCGACGAGAGGGCGACGAGGGAAGCAAACTTCACAACCTTTGGCGGTGCCACTGTGCGCGTGCCCATGATGAACCTGGACAGTCAGTTCTCCGTGAAGGACGTGGCGGAGCTGGAGGCGCGTGTCCTGGAGCTGCCCTACAGGGAAGGACGCTTCAGTCTGTTTGTCATTCTGCCGAATGCTGTGGACGGGCTGAGAGATGTGGAGGGACGCCTCACCAGCCAGGTCTGTATACTATTATTTCCCTGGTGTTTCATTTTTGTTCATTTTCGATTTTTCTTTGTGTTTGGTCTTTGTTTTTTTGGGAGGTTTTCTTTTTATTCGTTTGTGCTTTGTCTCTGCTGGTTCTTTTTCTTATTTCACCTACGTTTTCTGTTCTTAATTTGTGCTTTTTTAAGTTTTAGCAAAATAGCACGAAGTTAGGAGAAACAACGTGTGTGTGTGTGTGTGTGTGTGTGTGTGTGTGTGTGTGTGTGTGTGTGTGTGTGTGTGTGTGTGTGTGTGTGTGCGCGTGCGTGCGTGCGTGTGTACACAGCAAATTTATGAGTGGGCTGAGTCTGGCAGGCATACCCTTGAAGCGAGCTAAAGCCATAGCTAAATACTGTTCAGTCAGCGCCGTGATCGGATCCCAAAAAAAAAATCTGGAAACAAAGATACAAAAACTTGACTCGCATAACTATAACTTAGACATAACATGATAATATCCTGATTAATTGATTGATGCTGTATGCTTTGATTGTTAGCGGACGTTGCGTCTGTGCCGAGGCGGCGTCATGGTAACCTGATTACGTCCGAACTGAAGTGTTCCCTTTTGCATAGTACTGAGTAAAGAATAAGAGAGTAAAGTCTTATTGGTGTGTGTGCACGCAGGTGCTGGAAGAAGCCCTGAGCAACATGCCCCAGCGCTACCGTTACGACGTGTCCATCCCCAAGTTCAAGATGTCCACGAAGAAGACACTGAACGACATCCTCAAGTCCTTGGGCCTGACCTTGCTCTTTGACCGCCAAAACGCTGACCTGAGTCGCATGGTCTCTGACTCTACGAGCGGCATGAACCTGTACGTGGACAAGGTTCAGCATGAAGCCGTCATTGAGGTAATGTACCAAGAAGCATTTTCGTCTAAACTTTTCCAGGGTTGGTGTGGGTGCGGCGGATGTTAATAATAATAATAATGATAATGAGTATTGTATAGGCGCTTTACCCAATTTCGTGAATCGGCTCAAAGCGCCGCGAACTGAACCCAACACGCACGCTCACGTGAATCACACGCATTCTCTCACACACTGGACATGAACACATTACAATCACGTGGTGCGAAGGGTCAGCTCAGCTCGAGGTGTTTGTTTTTAAAGTCCCTCTCCACCACATAGGGGTGATATCAAAGATGGGGCAACGAGATTTTGCTCCAACCGGAGCATTGAAACTCTACGGCTCGGCTATTCGAACTCGCCCTGAAATTGCCTAAGGTCAAGAACGTTTTATGTGCTAATTGCAGTAATTGGTGCAGGAAGACAAGAATTTTATGCCCTAATTTCTCGTCCGATAGTCAAGATGGCCGAAGAAATTACACCCATTCAAACATTTTTGGAGACAATTACCCTATTCGGTCAATCCGTCCTTTTGAAACATGACCCTGTAAAATTAATTTTAGGATAATTGATTGATTGATTGATTGATTGATTGATTGATTGATTGATTGATTGATTGATTGATTGATTGATTGATTGATTGATTGATTGATCGCATTCTTTACACGTGTAGATAGTAATTCTTTTCTGCATGCTCAGGTGAACGAGCGTGGAACCAAAGCGGCCGCCGTGACGTCAGTGGGAGTATCAGTCGTTTCACTTCCACCGCAGTTCCGTGCGAACCACCCTTTCCTTGTGGTGCTGCGAGACAAGACGGCTAAGATGAACATCTTTATGGGCAGACTCAACGATCCTTCTTCCAGCAGCCAGTAAAGTTGTGCTTCAGCAGTGCAGAAAAATATTGTCGTCTGCTCGTTGTTCCGAGAGACATTATACTTTCAAAGCTTTCAGAACTGTCCCTGAGTACGTTACACCGTTACAATACAACTGTATATGCGTTGTTGAAGTGAATGAGCAAAGAATCAAA
>JACVVK020000139.1:255000-267500 GCA_018292915.2 Batillaria attramentaria
AAGATGACAATGATGCTTAAGGACTAACAATACACGTGCTAACAAATACGTCAAAGACTAAGCACTACCGCACACACAAATTCTAGCTTAAAAAATAAAGTGTACATGGCAGCAGCATAACGTCTGTTAACAGCAAACTATCAAAAATACTCACGGATATAGAATGACGTCAGCAGTGAGTAGTACACACCAGAGTCAAAAGAAACTCTCTGTCTCTACTTCTACATGGACGGGAAACATCGCACACCTGGTGCTTTGATCACGAAAAAGGGTTATGACAGAGCTGGTGCACCATACATTTCCACCTTCTCCCCCAAGCAGACCTGCGTCAACAACTCGAAGCGTATCCCCCCCACCCCCCACCCCCCCCCCCCTCTTCCCAAAAAATCATGCAGACGTGATCTTTGTACAATGCGGGATCCATCGCGCACTTAGTTAACAAGAAATATCATTACTGATTCCTGGTAAGAAATTTTGCAGAATACCTGACTGAAAAAACAACAACTTGGTTTCTTCTTCTGGTTTGATGTACAACCGAAAAGAGTTCCCAGTTTATGAATGTACGGATATGAATAAGTGGCACACTGCGTCATCGTGTTAAATCAGTTAAACCAGTCAATTATGAATTCAGTTGTAAGAATTTTGTTAACCACTCCAATTCTCAAAACATTTCGAATTCCTGTTTTGTTTTTTGTTTTTGTGCCGAGTTCGGTCAAGGTCGCTCTCTAGTTTGAAGGTTTAGCGTTCTTAGTGCAGAAGTCAGAGATCAAGAGGTCAAGGCGCGGTGCTTGCTGACGCAGTTCTTGACCTTCTGTTGCGTCACGCATGCGTCGTCGATAAACAGATAGTTGGTCATCTCATTGCCCTCCACGTCGCTGTAAATGTGGAAGCGATGATCTTCGATCCCAAAGAAAAGGTCAAGGTCGAACCCCTCATCCGTGATGTACGCCTTAAAAAAAAAAATCAGAAACATTCTTGAAGAAAAGATCAAAGTACAACTGGCAGGCTAAACAAGGAGATTCTGCAGGTAACCTAGAGACCATTCAAATAATCATGACTTTATTCCGGGGCGGTCTGTGGTGTAGTGGTTAAGCGACTTCGTCACGTAACCAGTGCGAGTTGTAAGGTTCGAGTCCCGCTCGGGCAAAAAAAAGTTTCCTTCTCGTACGTGGCACCGTTCATTCGGTGGATTCAAGGGGATTGGGTCTAGTGGTTAAGATATCCGACTTCGGATCCTGAGCCGCCAGGTTTAAATCCCGGGTGGGCAGAAATTTGGATGGATTTTTCCTTTCCAAATCGAGTTAAAATCACGTGCAGACTTGCTTACGGTGGCTGTCCCGCCCTCGTGCACACACGCACGCACAAATATCAAGTGTGCACGCTCAACCTCCCACGTCCGTCTATCGAATAAGAGTAGGCTGTGGCCGTTGGCGTGGAACCAGGGTGAATAGCAGGGTGGAGGTTTGCACATAAAGTAGCGCTTAGCGGTAGCAGGCTTTCATTGCTTCGTCCTCCAGCCCTGCGGCGCCATAAACATTTCTGAAGAGATGGATATGTGAGCCGAGGAGAAGTCTACCACACCATACCACACCTTAACACCCCCATCCGCCCCCTCCCCCCCCCCCCCCCCGACATCCCCCAACCCCCCACCTCCCAAAAAAATAAAAAGAGAAGGGGGGGGGGGGGTCTACGTCAATTATTTTTCACTCACCGTGCATTCTGTATCGACATCGTCAACGTACACGTGCATCGAGTCTCTGGCTGCAAAACAGAAAGTAGGCCATTAGAATATTGTACCTTTAATTACAGTCATCTTTAATCTTCCCATCATAGGCTGAGCTGTCAGTCTTGACCTTGTTTCAACCTGTGCTGCGCATACGACTTAGAGTAAAGGAGATGGGAAGGTGAACTATGTTGTCTGGCAATCGCATCGGTCCCCAGGGGTTAAACTCTGGCCAGCATTGTTCTAGCTTGAATCTACCCTACTTTGTTAACTTCTGAGGGTAGAAGTTACAGGCATATACATACCATTTAAAACTTGCCGTTGCTACACTACATGAGCTAATACTACTGTCAAATAAAAGAGGAGGTACTAAATAAGGACAGCACACACACACACACACACACACACACACACACACACACACGACAAGAAGTTTGGTTGATAAACAGGTCGGGTTACCCTTTCACTGCTTAGGAATGATTTATAGCTGTTCGGGCGATTTTAAGTATTACATATGACAAAAGGCAACAGCAGCAAAAGAAAAGAGCAACCCTGCCCCCCCCCCCTCCCCACACCCCCCCCCCCCCCGACGCACACACACACACACACACACTGCCCCTTCCCTGCCCTCCGTCCGATCACACACAGAACAAAAGAAAGAGCGGTCTAACAGTAACCTTGTACATCTCACCAACTACCTTCCGACGTTAACATGGCTAGGCACACTTGATCTTCAGTCTTCTGCTGTTGGAGTCGCACGCATGAAGTGGTCTTTGCTAAGTCTACCTTATTATCTTGCATTAAGCGTTTCCGTGTGGCCAATATAAATTTCATCATTATTAGAAGGATTCGTCTCGGTGTTGTTGTTGTTGTTGATGATGTTGTTGTTGTTGATGTTGTTGTTGTTTTGTTGTTATTGTCGTTGTTGCTGTTGATGATGATGTTGATGTTTCTGTTGGGTGTTGGTTGTTTTCTTTTTGTTGTTGTTTATATTGGTCAGTTTTGTTGTTGTTGTTGTTGTTGTTGTTTTTCTTTGTTTTGGGGTTTGTTGTTGTTGCTGTTGTTGTTGTTCGTTTTGTTCTGTTTTGTGGGGTTTGGGGTTTGTTGTTGTTGTTGTTTTGTAGTTTTTGTTGTTTTTGTTTGGTTGTTGTTGTTTGGTTTTGTTTGTATGTTTGTTTGTTTGTTTGTTTGTTGTCTTGTTGTTGTTTTTGTTGTTGTTGGCTATTATTAGATTTTTATCCTGTCTCCACCCCCACCCCCCTAAAAAAAGGCAGCACACAAGAAATCCTGCTAAAAACAACCAGACATTTTCACCGCTACTATCCCCGTTCATACACCTCAGTCGTGCACACGACACCACAACAGCACCACTTAGTCCAACTGTCGTAATCTCGCAAGGCCACACTCAAGTGTGCTTCCTTGTCGCCAGTTAACACTTGAGCCAGAAGGACTGTCAAGTACACTGCTCAGTCAGTCTGCACTGCCTAGACAGCTCAGGAAAGGAAGAGAGTGGTAGGTGTATTGACCTACACCGACTGTTGTAACACTCAGACTGGAACGATGGTGCGACTAAGTCTTGTTGCGGCGATCTTCGTTTGTTTCTTGTTCGTTAACGGTGAGTTTGACTGTTTCTTGTTAGTCAACGGCGAGTTTGATGTTTCTCGATAGTTAACGATGACCTTCGTGTCTGTTTCTTGTTAGTTAACGACGACCTTCGTGAGTATCTTTTCAGCTAACTGTGAGTTTGATATTGTTAAATAATCCCTTGCTCATTTCAGCTACAAGGAGGGGGCCTTTTGAAATGTGTTTGTCTGTTCGTCTGTCTTTTGGACTGGTTGGCTCTCTCTCTCTCTCTCTTGTGTATGGGTGATGGGGTATGATGTGTGTGTGTGTGTGTGTGTGTGTGTGTGTGTGTGTGTGTGTGTGTGTGTGTGTGCTGTCCTTACTCTTTTTTTTTTCTTCTTTTTTTAAGTTTTCAGTAGTATTAGCTCATGTAGTGTAGCAACGGCAAGTTTTAAAATTGGTATGAATATGCCTGTAACTTCTACCGTTGTAAAATAAAGGTTCTTGTTCTTCTTGTTCTTGTTCTCCCTCTCTCTCTCTCTCTCTCTCTCTCTCTCTCTCTCTCTTGTTGTAGATTGTGTTGCACAGCGTCCATATAGGTATGTTTACTGTTGCTGTCTTGCATCTGACAAGACGACATCTTATTGTCGTTTATTTTGCTGTAGTTGTGGTGGTGGTGGCGATGATGATCGTGGTGATACACTGTTTTGGTCGTTAAGGTTGTCGTCGTCGTCGTTAAAATTATCATAATTGAGTCAAAGTCCAAACTTCATATAATAATAATAATGATAATGATGAGGATTTTTATAGCGCCGAATCTTCAAAGCCGGGGCTCTAGGCACTTTACAAATATATATAAAAAGGTGGTGGATGGGTGGGTGTTTGGGAGTTTAACGTCCATGAAAAAGGTGGTACTTGATACATTAATAACAGATAATCAATTAAATAAATACGAATAAAGCATATACATACATACATGCATACATACATACATACATACATACATACATACATACATACATACATACATACATACATTGTATGTGGCCAATGTAGGGCAGGGCGGACTTGTCCACTGGCATACAGGGCACACATCTCCTAGATCTAGATCTAGGGAGCGCTCTCGGCTTTACTTGCTTCCCCTACATACATACATACATACATACATACATACATACATACATACATACATACATACAGACTGTATTTGCCACAAATTCACAACCTCAGTACTTTTAAAAACTGAAGCTTTAATAGTGAAAGAGTATGTTGTGAGAGATGTCGCACACACTCCCTACCTTAGCTTTAAATCAACAACAGCAGCACTAACATCCAAGGAAAACAAAAAAGGGATTGTTCGTTCGTCCTTCTGCGACAAGAAGCGTGTAAACTGATCAGATCTTTTTTTTTTTTTTTAGATGGGCTGGCCCAGTCGGACCGTCGACAATCATGGCGGGACAAACAAAGGAGACGTCTAGATGAACTGTCCCGTGCTACGTCATGGTTCGGTGTCGACCTCTTCCGGCGGCTGGCGTCCAGCAGTGACGATAACCTCATCTTCTCCCCGCTCAGTGTCTACACGGCCTTAAGTATGACTCTGCTGGGTACACATGGCGACACCAAGCGACAGCTAAAGGTGAGACAATGTTCAGTATTTTCATTTGTTTTTGAGTTTCCTGTTGGCCAGTCCCAAGATGCAATCGCTGTATTATGACCCGAAATGATTATTTTGCATGCATGTGCTAACTGCGCAAAAACGAACAAGATGGCCACTGACCAGCCCAATATGTTGTTTCCATTTAATCACCTGCTGTCGTCACGGTCGTTCTTTTGTAATGCCATGTATACGGGAGGACACACACACACACACACACACACACACACACACACACACACACACACACACACACACACACACACACACTCTCTCTCTCTCTCTCTCTCTCTCAATGGAAACAACTGACCGGGCTTGTCAGACCAATCTTGGTTTTGGAAGAGAGACGTCAAGTTGTTTTCTTTGAAATCTATGACGTTTTCCTCATTGGGATGACGCATAATACATTTGACGTAATAACTTTGACTCGGATACAATTCTTGCAATGAAAGCAGCCCCATGAAAATTGAAGTGTTGCTGCTGCGCAGTGTAAAGATCGAATTTATACCGGCTCAATGTGTTTAACAGACAAGTCTGCGCGGCGAACGATTTTTCACTATGTGTTATGTCTGCTGCGCGCGCGCGCACACAGACACACACAGACATACGCGCGCGCGCGCGCACGCACGCAGACTTGCGCGAGCCGCGTTTGTGCATGTGCTCCATTGAGACCTATGTGGTGTTCTCTCACTCTACTATGCTATTGAGTGAGAGTCAGTGGGAAAAACAAAGCTCACTACATCAATGAAACTCCCGCTTTCCCCGTCTACAAATAGAGAACTTCCGAAAAGTGACGACACACCCCCACGTCAATCAAACATGACGTCGGCAAACTGACGCTGATACAGTTTTGCGTCAGTGCGCGTGTGCCTTTTCTGCGATGTTTGTGAGGCGTGTGGCTTGTGTAAAGGAAATGTGCTTCGAGTACAAATTTTCGAGTCAACTGACGACAACGGCTGCAGTGAATTTTTCTAATTTTTTTGTATATTTTTTATGGCACCCCAGGCTCATTATCTATGTATAGTAGGAGCGATTTTGAGATCTAAAGTGTGTTCACCAGCACTTTCATCAGGTACGGCTTACGCCAAAAGTATAAAAGCGACAACCTCCAAAATTCACTCAGTTAAGAGTCCGTATTCATGCTATCTATGTCCCAAAAATGGAGTGGTTTAGGTAAATATTACGCCTTTAAACGCCAGAAAGCCACTTTTTTTGAAAAGGGCGATAACTCGCAAATCATGTGTGCAATCGTACCTGGATCGGGCCTTCTATTCAAAAATCTTGATTCATTTAGAAACCCCAAATTTGAAATCGATCGGTTTAGTATTTTCGGAGAAATAGGCATCTGAACTGGGTTCACATGCAATGTCAACTCAGGCTCGGTTTACATGAAAACTATAAGAGCGACCATTTTCTAGTAGTGAGTCAATTCAGAGTCCGTATTCAAGCTATCTACTGCCAAAAAATTGAGTGATTTAAATAAATATTACGCATGTACACGAAAGACAACCAACTTGTCTCAAAAGGGCGATAACTCCCAAATCACTTAAGCAATCATCACACGCTTGAATCGTCTAATGTAACATTTTGATAAATTTGGATACCCCAAATTTGAAGCCATTCGGTTAAGTATCTTCGAAGAAACGGGCCCGGACACAATTCACACACGCACACACATCCGCACAGACGGCACTCAGTGAGGAGGAGAAGCGCGTTCGGAACAGCATACATGCCAGCATCGATGACGCAGGTTTTCTTACGTCATTGTCAGAGTTACACTTGCATAATCGTCTCTGCGGGAGATCGGCAGTGACGTGCGTTTGTACCACAGATGCTTGCCTATGAACGTGGAAATTTTAGCCCGTCCTATTATGTTGTTTCCATTACTATGGAAACAACATAAAAACCGGGATTTCACTTTGAGAAAAACAGTAATGTGTTTCACTGCTATGAAGGTCATCCCAGGATCTACAATCTTACTGGTCATGTTTCATGGCGATGTCGTCATACTGATATTTCGAGGTCATTGCGAGGTCGGCCAGCATTGGACCCTGACTTTTGGGGCTGGGATATGTTAACTGAATGTGTACCATCTAAAACGTTTGCAAAGTGTCATTTCATTGTTGTGTCCTTCTGCATTTTTGTGTGCAACGTCCCCTAAACGTTTCAAACTTCAGCACACACACACACACACACACACACACACACACACACACACACACACACACACACACACACACACACACACACACAGAGAGAGAGAGAGAGAGAGAGAGAGAGAGAGAGAGAGAATTTACGCTCGCACCGCATCAAATACAAGGATGACTGATCTACCAGTAATGATGAGCTTCTCAATCTCGCCGCCAGACGGTGCTCTCGTTCAGACGAGGACAGGGAGTCCATCGTGCTCTGCACGCCATCTTTGCCTCGTTCCCGACCTCACCGGATGCCAACGTCACTCTGCGCGTGGCCAACGCCGCCTATTATGACGCCGCGCAGGTCACCTTGGCCGACAGGTATGGGTCATGTGACATTGTCTGCCTGCTTTGAGTGATTCAGTATTGATGACGACAACCATTACCAGCAATTGCTTCCATTTTCACACGTGCTGGTCCGTTGTTGTTTTTTGTTTGTTTGTTTGTTTTGTTTTGTTTTTTAATTTATTATTACACTTAAGTTTTCTATTCGTAATCTGTCCGCTTTACTCTACACGTTGTCATTCGTTCAGTGTAAGCTGAGAGAAAGTGGTATTCTATGGTTTGTTTGTTTGTTTGGGTTTTTTGTTTTGTTTGTTTGTTTGTTTGTTTTTACTTAAATTCTTTACCGTTAAAAAAATTTAAGCACTTAGAGTTTGATCCCCTGGGATAGGCGCCTTACAAGCGTTATTATGATTACTATGCTTATTATCATATTCATTATGATTAATATTATGTTTATTATTATTATTATATTCATTATGATCATTATTATCATCATGGCCTTTAAGCGTTTCATTGTGTTTTGCTACATCGACCAGGTTTCTAAGAGATGTGCGTCGGAGTTACGGAGCGTCACCTCGGCCGTTCCAGAGACCTGATCCGGAGACCGCCATCAATGAGTGGGTGTCATGCGCCACTGGGGGAATGATTCCCGACTTCCTGGATGCAGGGGCCATCACTCCTGACACGGTCCTCATGCTGCTGAATGCAGTATACTTTCAGGTGTTTCGATACGCTTTCACTTTATGAATGGGAGTGGAGGAGGGATGGGGGGTGGGGGTTGATTGGTTGGTTGACTGTTCAAGCGTTTACGGCCCTTTTCGACCACATACGGGTGATCTTGAAGACGGGACAACGAGGGAAATCTAATGGGCAGTGGTGGTGTAGTGGTTAAGAGACCAATGCTAGAGGTTAGGTTCGAGTCCCACTCGGGGAGAAAGAAATATTCATTCGGGCCGACAGTCGGGGCTTCTTTCCAAGTACTCCTGCCCCCCGCCCCCCCCCCCCCCCCCACTCTGCTTTGGAAATGTTTAGCCCACAAAATTTGAAAAATAAATGCTACTCTAAATTCCGAAACTTAAATTGCTGAGCTGACCCTTCGCACAACGTGATTGTAATGTGTTCGTGTCCAGTGTGTGAGAGAATACCTGATTCATGTGAGCGTGCGCGTTGGGTTCAGTTCGCGGCGCTTTGAGCCGATTTATGCAATTGGGGGGTTAAGCGCCTTTACAATACTCTTTTATTAATCATTAGTTATGATCATGAACTGCAAAGCGCCTGAGCCCATTAGCACGTGAAAAACTAGCAATGTTCTGTGAAAGGTTGCGAGACTTTTTGACTCGTGTGTAGAACATGTACGTGTAGTAGTGAAGGTAGTTGTACTTTGTGTTGTTGTTGTTGTGTGTGTGGGGTGTGTGTGTGTGTGTGTGTGTGTGTGTGTGTGTGTGTGTGTGTGTGTGTGTGTGTGTGTGTGTGTGTGTGTGTGTGTGTGTGTGTGTGTGTGTGTAGCGCGCACTGAGTGCTCTCTTGGGCAGATTGTCTGCGCAATATAAGAACAATTTATTATTATTATTATAATTATGATTGTTGGTGCTTTGGGGAATGTTGTGTTTGTTGCTGTTGTTGTTGTTGTCGTCGTCGTTTGCTTAAATGGCTGCTTGACGGGGCATTCTTTTTGTTTCTTTGTTTGTTGTTGTTGTTGGTGGTGATGGTGGTGGTCGTAGTGGTGGTGCTGGTGATGGTGGTGGGGGGAGTGGTGGCGGTGGTGGGGGTGGTTTTGTTTTGCTTTTTTCGGGAAGGGGGGGGGGGTATGTCTGGTTTTATAGTTGGTTGATTGTTGTGTTGTTCTTGGTGATGGATTTTGTTGTTGTTGTTGTTGTTGTTGTTGTTCTTTGGTTGATTTTGTTTGTGTGATTGTTTGTGTGTGTCTTTGTCTTATGCAGAATGGGGAAAGCGGGACAGCCGAATGGTAGGGCTTTGGACTTTCAGTGCTCGGGCCCTGAGTTCGAATCCTGGCTGTGGCCAAAATATCTGTGCTGGCCTTTTTTCTCATTGGCCCGTCTTGGGTATCACCCATAAGTGGTGGAAAAAGACGTTTAACCCCCAACCATCCACCCACATGCCATAATCAGAACACACACACACACACACACACACACACACACACACACACACACACACACACACACACACACACACACACACAAACGCACACTGAATACTCAGCATAAATCTTTACAATGCTGACCATAACCACTCACCATTTCTGTTTCCACTTTACAGGGGACATGGGAAGAGATCTTCGACGAGAGGGCGACGAGGGAAGCAAACTTCACAACCTTTGGCGGTGCCACTGTGCGCGTGCCCATGATGAACCTGGACAGTCAGTTCTCCGTGAAGGACGTGGCGGAGCTGGAGGCGCGTGTCCTGGAGCTGCCCTACAGGGAAGGACGCTTCAGTCTGTTTGTCATTCTGCCGAATGCTGTGGACGGGCTGAGAGATGTGGAGGGACGCCTCACCAGCCAGGTCTGTATACTATTATTTCCCTGGTGTTTCATTTTTGTTCATTTTCGATTTTTCTTTGTGTTTGGTCTTTGTTTTTTGGGAGGTTTTCTTTTTATTCGTTTGTGCTTTGTCTCTGCTGGTTCTTTTTATTATTTCACCTACGTTTTCTGTTCTTAATTTGTGGGTGTTTTTTTAAAGTTTTTTAAGTTTTAGCAAAATAGCACGAAGTTAGGAGAAACAACGTGTGTGTGTGTGTGTGTGTGTGTGTGTGTGTGTGTGTGTGTGTGTGTGTGTGTGTGTGTGTGTGTGTGTGTGTGTGTGTGTGTGTGTGTGCGTGCGTGCGTGCGTGTGTACACAGCAAATTTATGAGTGGGCTGAGTCTGGCAGGCATACCCTTGAAGCGAGCTAAAGCCATAGCTAAATACTGTTCAGTCAGCGCCGTGATCAGATCCCAAAAAAAAATCTGGAAACAAAGATACAAAAACTTGACTCGCATAACTATAACTTAGACATAACATGATAATATCCTGATTAATTGATTGATGCTGTATGCTTTGATTGTTAGCGGACGTTGCGTCTGTGCCGAGGCGGCGTCATGGTAACCTGATTACGTCCGAACTGAAGTGTTCTCTTTTGCATAGTACTGAGTAAAGAATAAGAGAGTAAAGCCCTATTGGTGTGTGTGTGCACGCAGGTGCTGGAAGAAGCCCTGAGCAACATGCCCCAGCGCTACCGTTACGACGTGTCCATCCCCAAGTTCAAGATGTCCACGAAGAAGACACTGAACGACATCCTCAAGTCCTTGGGCCTGACCTTGCTCTTTGACCGCCAGAACGCTGACCTGAGTCGCATGGTCTCTGACTCTACGAGCGGCATGAACCTGTACGTGGACAAGGTTCAGCATGAAGCCGTCATTGAGGTAATGTACCAAGAAGCATTTTCCTCTAAACTTTTCCAGGGTTGGTGTGGGTGCGGCGGATGTTAATAATAATAATAATGATAATGATAATGAGTATTGTATAGGCGCTTTACCCAATTTCGTGAATCGGCTCAAAGCGCCGCGAACTGAACCCAACACGCACGCTAACGTGAATCACACGCATTCTCTCACACACTGGACATGAACACATTACAATCACGTGGTGCGAAAGGTCAGCTCAGCTCGAGGTGTTTGTTTTTAAAGTCCCTCTCCACCACATAGGGGTGATATCAAAGATGGGGCAACGAGATTTTGCTCCAACCGGAGCATTGAAACTCTACGGCTCGGCTATTCGACCTCGCCCTGAAATTGCCTAAGGTCAAGAACGTTTTATGTGCTAATTGGTGCAGGAAAACAAGAATTTTATGCCCTAATTTCTCGTCCGATAGTCAAGATGGCCGAAGAAATTACACCCATTCAAACATTTTTGGAGACAATTACCCTATTCGGTCAATCCGTCCTTTTGAAACATGACCCTGTAAAATTAATTTTAGGATAATTGATTGATTGATTGATTGATTGATTGATTGATTGATTGATTGATTGATCGCATTCTTTACACGTGTTGATAGTAATTCCTTTCTGCATGCTCAGGTGAACGAGCGTGGAACCAAAGCGGCCGCCGTGACGTCAGTGGGAGTATCAGTCGTTTCACTTCCACCGCAGTTCCGTGCGAACCACCCTTTCCTTGTGGTGCTGCGAGACAAGACGGCTAAGATGAACATCTTTATGGGCAGACTCAACGATCCTTCTTCTAGCAGCCAGTAAAGTTGTGCTTCAGCAGTGCAGAAAAATATTGTCGTCTGCTCGTTGTTCCGAGAGACATTATACTCTCAAAGCTTTCAGAACTGTCCCTGAGTACGTTACACCGTTACAATACAACTGTATAATTATGCCTTGTTGAAATGAATGAGCAAAGAATCAAAGCGTCTGCCATTGTAATAAGCAAGATGCACCCCTCGACTCGATCGACGCGAGCACACCTCCTGCCTCAGGTTGCTTAAACCCGGGGCACCTCCTGCCTCAAGCTGCTTAGGGTGGGTGTTTGGGAGTTTAACGTCCTTTTCCACCACGTACGGGTGATATCAAAGACGGGGCAACGATGAAAAAGCCAGCATAATATGTGGCCCCAGCGGGGATCGACCTTACGACCCGAGCATTGGAGGGCCAACGTTCTTACCATTCGGCCACCCCGGCTCCCCTCAAGCTGCTTAGACCCGGGGCATTTCCAGCCTCAAGTTGCAATATCCTTGGACATTTCTACCCTCAAGCTGTTTAGACCCGGGGCATTTCCAGCCGCAAGCTGCTTAGACCCGCTGCACTTCCATCCTCAAGCTGCCTAGACCCGGGGCACTTCACGCCTCAAGCTGTTTAGACCCGGGGCACTTCCAGCCGCAAGCTGCTTAGACCCGCTGCACTTCTATCCTCAAGCTGCCTAGACCCGGGGCACTTCACGCCTCAAGCTGTTTAGACCCGGGGCACTTCCAGCCGCAAGCTGCTTAGACCCGCTGCACTTCCATCCTCAAGCTGCCTAGACCCGGGGCACTTCACGCCTCAAGCTGCTTAGACCCGGGGCACTTCACGTCTCAAGCTGCTTAG
>JACVVK020000139.1:272500-315000 GCA_018292915.2 Batillaria attramentaria
TTTATGAATGTACGGATATGAATAAGTGGCACACTGCGTCATCGTGTTAAATTAGTTAAACCAGTCAATTATGAATTCAGTTGTAAGAATTTTGTTAACCACTCCAATTCTCAAAACATTTCGAATTCCTGTTTTGTTTTTTGTTTTTGTGCCGAGTTCGGTCAAGGTCGCTCTCTAGTTTGAAGGTTTAGCGTTCTTAGTGCAGAAGTCAGAGATCAAGAGGTCAAGGCGCGGTGCTTGCTGACGCAGTTCTTGACCTTCTGTTGCGTCACGCATGCGTCGTCGATAAACAGATAGTTGGTCATCTCATTGCCCTCCACGTCGCTGTAAATGTGGAAGCGATGATCTTCGATCCCAAAGAAAAGGTCAAGGTCGAACCCCTCATCCGTGATGTACGCCTTAAAAAAAAAAATCAGAAACATTCTTGAAGAAAAGATCAAAGTACAACTGGCAGGCTAAACAAGGAGATTCTGCAGGTAACCTAGAGACCATTCAAATAATCATGACTTTATTCCGGGGCGGTCTGTGGTGTAGTGGTTAAGCGACTTCGTCACGTAACCAGTGCGAGTTGTAAGGTTCGAGTCCCGCTCGGGCCAAAAAAAGTTTCCTTCTCGTACGTGGCACCGTTCATTCGGTGGATTCAAGGGGATTGGGTCTAGTGGTTAAGATATCCGACTTCGGATCCTGAGCCGCCAGGTTTAAATCCCGGGTGGGCAGAAATTTGGATGGATTTTTCCTTTCCAAATCGAGTTAAAATCACGTGCGGACTTGCTTACGGTGGCTGTCCCGCCCTCGTGCACACACGCACGCACAAATATCAAGTGTGCACGCTCAACCTCCCACGTCCGTCTATCGAATAAGAGTAGGCTGTGGCCGTTGGCGTGGAACCAGGGTGAATAGCAGGGTGGAGGTTTGCACATAAAGTAGCGCTTAGCGGTAGCAGGTTTTCACTGCTTCGTCCTCCAGCCCTGCGGCGCCATAAACATTTCTGAAGAGATGGATATGTGAGCCGAGGAGAAGTCTACCACACCATACCACACCTTAACACCCCCATCCGCCCCCTCCCCCCCCCCCCCGACATCCCCCAACCCCCCACCTCCCAAAAAAATAAAAAGAGAAGGGGGGGGGGGGGTCTACGTCAATTATTTTTCACTCACCGTGCATTCTGTATCGACATCGTCAACGTACACGTGCATCGAGTCTCTGGCTGCAAAACAGAAAGTAGGCCATTAGAATATTGTACCTTTAATTACAGTCATCTTTAATCTTCCCATCATAGGCTGAGCTGTCAGTCTTGACCTTGTTTCAGCCTGTACTGCGCATACGACTTAGAGTAAAGGTGGTGAGAAGGTGAACTATTTTCAGTCTGGCTATCGCAGCGGTCCCCAAGGTTACACTCTGACCAGCATTGCTTTAGCTATCATCTACCCTACTTTGTTAACTTCTGAGGGTAGAAGTTACAGGCATATACATACCATTTAAAACTTGCCGTTGCTACACTACATGAGCTAATACTACTGTCAAATAAAAGAGGAGGTACTAAATAAGGACAGCACACACACACACACACACACACACACACACACACACACACACGACAAGAAGTGTGATTGACAAACAGGTCGGGTTACCCTTTCACTGCTTAGGAATGATTTATAGCTGTTCGGGCGATTTTAAGTATTACATATGACAAAATGCAACAGCTGCAGCAGCAGCAACAGCAGCAAAAGAAAAGAGCAACCCTGCCCCCCCCCTCTCCCCCCCCCCCCCCGACGCACACACACACACACACTGCCCCTTCCCTGCCCTCCGTCCGATCACACACAGAACAAAAGAAAGAGCGGTCTAACAGTAACCTTGTACATCTCACCAACTACCTTCCGACGTTAACATGGCTAGGCACACTTGATCTTCAGTCTTCTGCTGTTGGAGTCGCACGCATGAAGTGGTCTTTGCTAAGTCTACCTTATTATCTTGCATTAAGCGTTTCCGTGTGGCCAATATAAATTTCATCATTATTAGAAGGATTCGTCTCGGTGTTGTTGTTGTTGTTGATGATGTTGTTGTTGTTGATGTTGTTGTTGTTTTGTTGTTATTGTCGTTGTTGCTGTTGATGATGATGTTGATGTTTCTGTTGGGTGTTGGTTGTTTTCTTTTTGTTGTTGTTTATATTGGTCAGTTTTGTTGTTGTTGTTGTTGTTGTTGTTGTTTTTCTTTGTTTTGGGGTTTGTTGTTGTTGCTGTTGTTGTTGTTCGTTTTGTTCTGTTTTGTGGGGTTTGGGGTTTGTTGTTGTTGTTGTTTTGTAGTTTTTGTTGTTTTTGTTTGGTTGTTGTTTGGTTTTGTTTGTATGTTTGTTTGTTTGTTTGTTTGTTGTCTTGTTGTTGTTTTTGTTGTTGTTGGCTATTATTAGATTTTTATCCTGTCTCCACCCCCACCCCCCCTAAAAAAAGGCAGCACACAAGAAATCCTGCTAAAAACAACCAGACATTTTCACCGCTACTATCCCCGTTCATACACCTCAGTCGTGCACACGACACCACAACAGCACCACTTAGTCCAACTGTCGTAATCTCGCAAGGCCACACTCAAGTGTGCTTCCTTGTCGCCAGTTAACACTTGAGCCAGAAGGACTGTCAAGTACACTGCTCAGTCAGTCTGCACTGCCTAGACAGCTCAGGAAAGGAAGAGAGTGGTAGGTGTATTGACCTACACCGACTGTTGTAACACTCAGACTGGAACGATGGTGCGACTAAGTCTTGTTGCGGCGATCTTCGTTTGTTTCTTGTTCGTTAACGGTGAGTTTGACTGTTTCTTGTTAGTCAAGGGCGAGTTTGATGTTTCTCGATAGTTAACGATGACCTTCGTGTCTGTTTCTTGTTAGTTAACGACGACCTTCGTGAGTATCTTTTCAGCTAACTGTGAGTTTGATATTGTTAAATAATCCCTTGCTCATTTCAGCTACAAGGAGGGGGCCTTTTGAAATGTGTTTGTCTGTTCGTCTGTCTTTTGGACTGGTTGGCTCTCTCTCTCTCTCTTGTGTATGGGTGATGGGGTATGATGTGTGTGTGTGTGTGTGTGTGTGTGTGTGTGTGTGTGTGTGTGTGTGTGTGTGTGTGTGTGCTGTCCTTACTCTTTTTTTTTTCTTCTTTTTTTAAGTTTTCAGTAGTATTAGCTCATGTAGTGTAGCAACGGCAAGTTTTAAAATTGGTATGAATATGCCTGTAACTTCTACCGTTGTAAAATAAAGGTTCTTGTTCTTCTTGTTCTTGTTCTCTCTCTCTTCTCTCTCTCTCTTGTTGTAGATTGTGTTGCACAGCGTCCATATAGGTATGTTTACTGTTGCTGTCTTGCATCTGACAAGACGACATCTTATTGTCGTTTATTTTGCTGTAGTTGTGGTGGTGGTGGCGATGATGATCGTGGTGATACACTGTTTTGGTCGTTAAGGTTGTCGTCGTCGTTAAAATTATCATAATTGAGTCAAAGTCCAAACTTCATATAATAATAATAATGATAATGATGAGGATTTTTATAGCGCCGAATCTTCAAAGCCGGGGCTCTAGGCACTTTACAAATATATATAAAAAGGTGGTGGATGGGTGGGTGTTTGGGAGTTTAACGTCCATGAAAAAGGTGGTGGATGGGTGGGTGTTTGGGAGTTTAACGTCCATGAAAAAGGTGGTACTTGATACATGAATAACAGATAATCAATTAGATAAATACGAATAAAGCATACATACATACATACATACATACATACATACATTGTATGTGGCCAATGTAGGGCAGGGCGGACTTGTCCACTGGCATACAGGGCACACATCTCCTAGATCTAGATCTAGGGAGCGCTCTCGGCTTTACTTGCTTCCCCTACATACATACATACATACATACATACATACATACATACATACAGACTGTATTTGCCACAAATTCACAACCTCAGTACTTTTAAAAACTGAAGCTTTAATAGTGAAAGAGTATGTTGTGAGAGATGTCGCACACACTCCCTACCTTAGCTTTAAATCAACAACAGCGGCACTAACATCCAAGGAAAACAAAAAAGGGATTGTTCGTTCGTTCGTCCTTCTGCGACAAGAAGCGTGTAAACTGATCAGATCTTTTTTTTTAGATGGGCTGGCCCAGTCGGACCGTCGACAATCATGGCGGGACAAACAAAGGAGACGTCTAGATGAACTGTCCCGTGCTACGTCATGGTTCGGTGTCGACCTCTTCCGGCGGCTGGCGTCCAGCAGTGACGATAACCTCATCTTCTCCCCGCTCAGTGTCTACACGGCCTTAAGTATGACTCTGCTGGGTACACATGGCGACACCAAGCGACAGCTAAAGGTGAGACAATGTTCAGTATTTTCATTTGTTTTTGAGTTTCCTGTTGGCCAGTCCCAAGATGCAATCGCTGTATTATGACCCGAAATGATTATTTTGCATACATGTGCTAACTGCGCAATAACGAAAAACCGGGATTTCACTTTGAGAAAAACAGTAATGTGTTTCACTGCTATGAAGGTCATCCCAGGATCTACAATTTTACTGGTCATGTTTCATGGTGATGTCGTCATACTGATATTTCGAGGTCATTGCGAGGTCGGCCAGCATTGGACTCTGACTTTTGGGGCTGGGATATGTTAACTGAATGTGTACCATCTAAAACATTTGCAACGTGTCATTTCATTGTTGTGTCCTTCTGCATTTTTTGTGTACAACGTCCCCTAAACGTTTCAAACTTCAGCACACACACACACACACACACACACACACACACACACACACACACACACACACACACACAGAGAGAGAGAGAGAGAGAGAGAATTTACGCTCGCACCGCATCAAATACAAGGATGACTGATCTACCAGTAATGATGAGCTTCTCAATCTCGCCGCCAGACGGTGCTCTCGTTCAGACGAGGACAGGGAGTCCATCGTGCTCTGCACGCCATCTTTGCCTCGTTCCCGACCTCACCGGATGCCAACGTCACTCTGCGCGTGGCCAACGCCGCCTATTATGACGCCGCGCAGGTCACCTTGGCCGACAGGTATGGGTCATGTGACATTGTCTGCCTGCTTTGAGTGATTCAGTATTGATGACGACAAGCACTACCAGCAGTTGCTACTATTTACACATGTGCTGGTCCGTTGGTGTATTTTTTTTTAAATTTATTTATTATTACACCTAAAGCAAATAAAAGCGACACAAAAGGGACAGAAACCACTTAACTTTGACAAAGGACGGCACAGGTCGACGTTTCGGCTTTCGCCTTCTTCAGGACGTAAACAAATGGGACATAACTTCAACAAACAAGCAAAAGGTAACTCTGCGGACGTACTGACATGCCGTGTATGTCAGTACGTCCGCAGAGTTACCTTTTGCTTGTTTGTTGAAGTTATGTCCCATTTGTTTATGTCCTGAAGAAGGCGTAAGCCGAAACGTCGACCTGTGCCGTCCTTTGTCAAAGTTAAGTGGTTTCTGTCCCTTTTGTGTCGCTTTTATTTGCTTAACTTGTAACCACTTCGCAGTCATTACCGTTTCCGTTTCTATTACACCTAAGTTTTCTGTTCGTAATCTGTACGTTTTACTGTATACGTTGTCATTCGTTCAGTGTAACTTGAGAGAAAGTGTTGTTCTATGATTTGTTTGTTTGTTTGTTTTTTTAACTTAAATTCTTTACCGTTTTAAAATTATAAAGCACTTAGAGCTTGATCCCCAGGAATAGGCGCCTTACAAGCGTTATTATGATTATTATCATACAGCCTTCACAAAAAGTGTCAACTTTTGTCGTGGTGGCATGCTGGTGTAGTGCTGAACATCACTGAAACGGCGGCTTATGTAGGCAAACAAATGAGCACAGTTCATAACCAGGGATGCATTCTTTGACCTGCATCTCATTTTTGCCGTGCAGAAAGCCCCAGGTATAGCTCACTGAACACTCAAACTCGGTCTAGATTTGCCGAAATTGCAGATTTTCAAACGCGCCAAGTATGCTGTGTGACGCGCACGTGCCATCCAAACAGAGGTCGCCATGTTCACTAATTACCCCTTAACCTTGCTACCGAATTTTACGGGAAAAATCTTATTCGTTTATTTTTTCTGATTTATTGAAACTGTCACCCATTATGCTGACTGGTCCTTAACTTTTAGTGAAGATTGTATTTATTACGATTAATATTATAATTATTTATACTTATTTATTATGATTATTGTTATATTTATCATGATTATTATTATATTTATCATGATTATTATTATCATCATGGCCTTTAAGCGTTTCATTGTGTTTTGCTACATCGACCAGGTTTCTGAGAGCTGTGCGTCGGAGTTACGGAGCGTCACCTCGGCCGTTCCAGAGACCTGAGCCGGAGACCGCCATCAATGAGTGGGTGTCATGCGCCACTGGGGGAATGATTCCCGACTTCCTGGATGCAGGGGCCATCACTCCTGACACGGTCCTCATGCTGCTGAATGCAGTATACTTTCAGGTGTTTCGATACGCTTTCACTTTATGAATGGGAGTGGAGGAGTGGGGGTTGATTGGTTGGTTGACTGTTTAAGCGTTTACGGCCCTTTTCGACCATATACGGGTGATCTTGAAGACGGGACAACGAGGGAAATCTAATGTGCGGTCGATGGTGTAGTGGTTAAGAGACCAATGCTAGAGGTTAGGTTCGAGTCCCACTCGGGGAGAAAGAAGTATTCCTTCTCGTCCGTGGCACTGTTCATTCGGGCCGACCGTCGGGGCTACTCTCCGGGTACTCCGGCTTCCTCCACCTCTACTTTGGAAATGTTCAGCCCACAAAATTTCAAAAAGAAATGCTGCTCTAAATTCCGAAACTTAAATTGCTGAGCTGACCCTTCGCACAACGTGATTGTAATGTGTTCATGTCCGGTGTGTGAGAGAATACCTGATTCAGGTGAGCGTGCGTGTTTGGTTCAGTCCGCTGCGCTTCGTGAAATTGGGTTAAGCGCCTTTACAATACTCACTTATTGATTATTAGTTATGATCATGAACTGCAAAGTGCCTGAGCCCATTAGCAGGCAAAAAACATGCAATTTTCTGTGAAAGGTTGCGAGACTTTTTGACTCGTGTGTAGTACGTGTAGTAGTGAAGGTAGTTGTACTTTGTGGTGATGGTGCTTTGGGGGAATGTTGTGTTTGTTTGTTTGTTGTTGTTGTTGTCGTCGTCGTTTGCTTGAATGGCTGCTTGACGGGGCATTCTTTTTGTTTCTTTGTTTGTTGTTGTTGGTGGTGGTGGTGGTGGTGGTGGTGCTGGTGGTGGTGCTGGTGGTGGTGGTGGGGGGAGTGGTGGCGGTGGTGGTGGTGGTTTTGTTTTGCTTTTTTCGGGAAGGGGGGTGGGTCTGTCTGGTTTTATAGTTGGTTGGTTGTTGTGTTGTTGGTGGTGATGGATTTTGTCGTTGTTGTTGTTGTTGTTGTTGTTGTTTGGTTGTTTGGTTGATTTTGTTTGTGTGTTTGTTTGTGTGTGTTTTTGTCTTATGCAGAATGGGGAAAGCGGGACAGCCGAATGGTAGGGCTTTGGACTTTCAGTGCTCGGGCCCTGAGTTCGAATCCTGGCTGTGGCCAAAATATCTGTGCTGGCCTTTTTCTCATTGGCCCGTCTTGGGTATCACCCATAAGTGGTGGAAAAGGACGTTTAACCCTCAACCATCCACCCACATGCCATAATCAGAACACACACACACACACACACACACACACACACACACACACACACACACACTGAATACTCAGCATAAATCTTTACAATGCTGACCATAACCACTCACCATTTCTGTTTCCACTTTACAGGGGACATGGGAAGAGATCTTCGACGAGAGGGCGACGAGGGAAGCAAACTTCACAACCTTTGGCGGTGCCACTGTGCGCGTGCCCATGATGAACCTGGACAGTCAGTTCTCCGTGAAGGACGTGGCGGAGCTGGAGGCGCGTGTCCTGGAGCTGCCCTACAGGGAAGGACGCTTCAGTCTATTTGTCATTCTGCCTAATGCTGTGGACGGGCTGAGAGATGTGGAGGGACGCCTCACCAGTCAGGTCTGTATGTCTTTATATCCCTGGTGTTTCATTTAATCGGGGGGGGGGGGGGAGGGTTTGTTTGTTTGTTTTTTGAGGGTTGTTTTGTTTTGTTTTGTTTTGTTTTGTTGTTGTTTGTTTTGTTTTTGTTTTTTGTTGGTTTTTTGTTGTTGTTGTTGTTGTTTTGTTTTTGTTGTTGTTTTGTGGGTTTTTTTTGTTTTTTGTTGTTGTTGTTTTTTTTGTTTTTTTTTTGGGGGGGGGGGGGGGGGTTGGGGGGGATTTTTGTTTGTTTTTTTGTTTGTTTGTTTGTTTTTTGTTTTGTTTTGTTGTTTTTGTTTTTTTTGTTTTTTGTTTTTTTTTTTGGGGGGGGGGGGGCGGGGGGGGGGGGGGGTATTCGTTTGTGCTTGGTCTCTGCTGGTCCTTTTTTATTATTTCACCTTCGTTTTCTGTTCTTAATTTGTGCTTTTTTAAGTTTTAACAAAATAGCACGGATTTAGGAGAAAAAAAATCGTTATGGGATGGTGCCATTCCTCCTTGTTTTTACTCTATAACTTATTATTTTGTCTAGTGTAAGTTGAAAGAATGCGTTGTTTTATGTTTTTACTTGAAGGGGGGTTTTCCGGGTTTTCAAAAAAGCAGTGAAATATGGATTTACGCGTTTCCCGCAAGCTAGCTGTGTGTCTGGGCATAATTTCCTTTGAGTCCTGCAGCTGGAGAGTAGGGTGGTTCTCACACTCGGGATCGAAGGGTCCGGGTTTGAATCCTTACAGAGGCAGAAATTTGTACTTGCTTTTCCAGTGCCCCTGTCCGCGTCTTAAACGATCCAGCCTTTGCTTTATACGTCTCGTGTGTGTGTGTGTGTGTGTGTGTGTGTGTATGTGTGTGCGTGCGTGCGTGCGTGCGTGCGTGCGTGCGTGCGTGCGTGCGTGCGTGCGTGCGTGCGTGCGTGTGTGCGTGCGTGTGTGTGTGTGCACAGGAAATTTGTGAGTGGGCTGAGTCTGGCAGGCATACCCTTGATGCGAGCTAAAACCATAGCTAAATACTGTTCAGTCAGTGCCATGATCGGATCCAAAATAATCTGGAAACAAAGGTGTACAGACACCTAACTTTGACTGGCGTACCTATAACTTAGACATACAGTCGAACCTGCCAAGGCGGTCACCTGTATAAGCTATGCCACTGTCTAACCTGGTCACCCCAGAGGATCCCCTGACATGCTAGCTGTTGACCTGCCACCCTGGATACACCCGGTCACCTGTCTAAGGCGGTCAGTTTGACCCGGTCCCTTGGGTGACCGCCTTACACAGGTTTGACTGTAACATGATAATATGTTGATTGATTGTATGCTTTGATTGTTAGCGGACGTTGCGTCTGTGCAGAGGCGTCATGGTAACCTGATTGTGTCCGAACTGAAGTGTTTCTCTTTTGCATAGTACTGAGTAAAGAATAAGAGAGTAAAGCGCTATTGGTGTGTGTGCACGCAGGTGCTGGAAGAAGCCCTGAGCAACATGCCCCAGCGCTACCGTTACGACGTGTCCATCCCCAAGTTCAAGATGTCCACGAAGAAGACACTGAACGACATTCTCAAGTCCTTGGGCCTGACCTTGCTCTTTGACCCCCAGAACGCTGACCTGAGTCGCATGGTCTCTGACTCTACGAGCGGCATGAACCTGTACGTGGACAAGGTTCAACATGAAGCCGTCATTGAGGTAATGTACCAAGAAGCATTTTCCTCTAAACTTTTCCAGGGTTGGTGTGGGTGCGGCGGATGTTAATAATAATAATAATGATAATGAGTATTGTATAGGCGCTTTACCCAATTTCGTGAATCGGCTCAAAGCGCCGCGAACTGAACCCAACACGCACGCTAACGTGAATCACACGCATTCTCTCACACACTGGACATGAACACATTACGATCACGTGGTGCGGAGGGTCAGCTCAGCTCGAGGTGTTTGTTTTTAAAGTCCCTCTCCACCACATAGGGGTGATATCAAAGATGGTGCAACGAGATTTTGCTCCAACCGGAGCATTGAAACTCTACGGCTCGGCTATTCGACCTCGCCCTGAAATTGCCTAAGGTCAAGAACGTTTTATGTGCTAATTGGTGCAGGAAGACAAGAATTTTATGCCGTAATTTCTCGTCCGATAGTCAAGATGGCCGAAGAAATTACACCCATTCAAACATTTTTGGAGACAATTACCCTATTCGGTCAATCCGTCCTTTTGAAACATGACCCTGTAAAATTAATTTTAGGATGATTGATTGATTGATTGATTGATTGATTGATTGATTGATTGATTGATTGATTGATCGCATTCTTTACACGTGTAGATAGTAATTCTTTTCTGCATGCTCAGGTGAACGAGCGTGGAACCAAAGCGGCCGCCGTGACGTCAGTGGGAGTATCAGTCGTTTCACTTCCACCGCAGTTCCGTGCGAACCACCCTTTCCTTGTGGTGCTGCGAGACAAGACGGCTAAGATGAACATCTTTATGGGCAGACTCAACGATCCTTCTTCCAGCAGCCAGTAAAGTTGTGCTTCAGCAGTGCAGAAAAATATTGTCGTCTGCTCGTTGTTCCGAGAGACATTATACTCTCAAAGCTTTCAGAACTGTCCCTGAGTACGTTACACCGTTACAATACAACTGTATATGCCTTGTTGAAGTGAATGAGCAAAGAATCAAAGCGTCTGCCATTGTAATAAGCAAGATGCACCCCTCGACTCGATCGACGCGAGCACACCTCCTGCCTCAGGTTGCTTAAACCCGGGGCACCTCCTGCCTCAAGCTGCTTAGGGTGGGTGTTTGGGAGTTTAACGTCCTTTTCCACCACGTACGGGTGATATCAAAGACGGGGCAACGATGAAAAAGCCAGCATAATATGTGGCCCCAGCGGGGATACGAACTCACAACCCGAGCATTGGAGGGCCAACGCTCTTACCATTCGGCCACCCCGGCTCCCCTCAAGCTGCTTAGACCCGGGGCATTTCCAGCCTCAAGTTGCAATATCCTTGGACATTTCTACCCTCAAGCTGTTTAGACCCGCCGCACTTCCAGCCGCAAGCTGCTTAGACCCGCTGCACTTCCATCATCAAGCTGCCTAGACCCGGGGCACTTCACGCCTCAAGCTGTTTAGACCCGGGGCACTTCCAGCCGCAAGCTGCTTAGACCCGCTGCACTTCTATCCTCAAGCTGCCTAGACCCGGGGCACTTCACGCCTCAAGCTGTTTAGACCCGGGGCACTTCCAGCCGCAAGCTGCTTAGACCCGCTGCACTTCCATCGTCAAGCTGCCTAGATTCGGGGCACTTCACGTCTCAAGCTGCTTAGTCCCGGGGCACTTCACGCCTCAAGCTGCTTAGACCAGAGGCACTTCTCGCCTCAAGCTGCTTAGACCCGCGGCACTTCACGCCTCAAGCTGCTTAGACCCGGGGCACTTCGCGCTTAGGAATACATCCCGCGTGTAACACCGTGACGTCAGTTGGAGACATGACGTCATTTCCACCCCAGTTCTGTGCAAACTGACCTTTCCTGGCGGTACTTCAAGACAGCTTATAGCTTCACAGCTTGAGATTCCCCAAGTTTACTTCCGGCAGCCAGTAACATTGCATTTGGTTCAGCAAGAAAGATCCAGGGAGGGTTGTCGTCCGTTTACGCTAAAGGCAGTGACCGAAAAGTCTTTCGTTATAACATCAGTTCAATTTGGAAGATGTATTCTTGCATGGTCGTTTCTATACGCTCTTCAAAATATTTTTGATCAGGTGAACGAGCGTGGAACCAAAGCGTCCGCCGTGACGTCAGTGGGAGCTACAGTCCTGTCGCTTCCACCACAGTTCCGTGCGAACCACCCTTTCCTTGTGGTCCTGCGAGACAAGACGGCTAAGATGAACATCTTCATCGGCAGACTCAGTGATCCCACAACTGACATGGTGTAGAATAAGCTCTGTACTTTGCAAACAAGCAGTGACTAATTCGGATTGGTTTTGAAGTGTAAAGCAGTAAGTGCATACAGATACTAGTAAGAAGTTCAGTCGCTTGTGATGGTTGCCTGTGTGTCGGAACTTCGCGTGCATCTCCACAAGTCCTTCATAAACTTCATGTTGCCTTTCATATTAAACTTACGTGGTTGAATAGGACGTAAAACTCCCAAACACCCACCCACCTACCTTCCTTCTGTAATCACCAATTTCATGCTTTTATGTATGGGATATTGAGGTGCTTGGGGACATCTTTATTTTGTCAGTGGCACATCTGAATAATTTAGTATTTGAGAAGTGTGAAATCTGGAATTTCAAAATTCTGACAACAGTAGGTACACAGTTTGGGGGTCTCCTACTTCAGTATATTCTTAACGGTAAGAGTACATGTCTCCAGTCTTTGGTCTTGTATGGTTAGTTGAAGGTCTGACTGACATGGTTAACATTTGAAAGCTGCCCACTTTCTAGTTTCAAGCGCATGTTTCCTGACGCTGTCTGTATCAGTAACTGTACCTACAATTGTAACCGTATTCAGTATAAAGTTTATCAAAATAAATAATACAAACATAATTCTGCATCGTTTGTTTTCTTTTAAATAATGCTGATTTTTAAACTCCTATGTATGTCATTCTACATTACATTTACGACACAGGGGCGCCGGAAGATGTTGGGGGGAGGGGGGGCAGAATCTCAGAGGGGGGGGGGGGAAACGACGCCACAGCTAGTGAAAGGAAGGACGTTGCCCGGAGAAAGTGAAAAGCGGGGGGGGGGGGGGGGGGGGGGCGATCAGATGCTGCGCAGACAAAAACCTTTACGAACCAGGGAGCCACTGAAAGGTAGGACGTGGCCCAAAGAAAGTGAAAAGCGGGGGGGGGGGGGGGGGGGATTATCAGACGACTTTCTGCCAAGTCGTTTTGATATTTCATGCAACGGCTAAACTGAGTTCTGTGTTGGGTGGGATCAGGGAGAGAGCAGGAACAGGGAGAGGGAGGGGGGGGCAAGACCATGGCTTTGCCCCCCCCCCCCCCTCTTGCCATAGTCACCTGATTTTCCAGGGGGGGCAAAAAGATACTCTTGCCCCCCCCCCCCCCGCTTGGGTACAGGGGGGGCAGCTGCCCCCCCTGCCCCCTCGGTTCCGGCGCCCCTGCGACATAATCACTTTCACTCTCAGCAACGTTATTTTCCAGCTCGTCCTACGCGTATCCTAAGACTGATAGTACTGGGAAGGGAAATAACTTCACTGTTCCAGATCTTGCAACTGAGTTGCTCCCCTTCCTTGTGAAATTTTATTTTGTTACACAATGCGAAGCACGGTTCCATTAGAAAGCGTATATTTTCCAGAAGCATGGGATTGTAGTGTGCCCCCCCCCCCCCTCTCTCTCTCTCTCTCTCTGCTTTTTTTTTTTTTGGGGGGGGGGGGGAGGGGGGACTATTTTTTAATTCTTCTAATGCCTATTGTTTTGGATGTAAACATCTCATATACGTCTGAATTCTGCCGTGGTTGACTACCAGTAATATGCATTAACTGAGTTAACAACACACACACACACACACACACACACACACACACACACACACACACACACACACACACACACACACACACACACACACGCACGCACGCACGCACGCCGGCACGCATGCGCGCGCACACACACACACACACACACACACACACACACACAGAGGCGTAGATCCGCTTTATTTTGGTTTTGACCTAAACACACTTAAACAGTTTCTAATGTGCGTACTGCTTATGACGTTTTACATAACACGGAATATAGCAGTGTAACACATAACATCAACACGGCCACAAAATAAAGAGAAAGTAGACAGGCGTTCAGTGAAGCTAACATATAATTCGAAACAAAACTCCCATTAGTAATCTGATTTAAATTACAACAACGACACTGTTGGTTGCATATGACTTTGGAAATGTCTTCAAAATCTGTCTTGTCTCGCACAACGACCAGGACCTAAATTAGGGTTCATTGCTGAGTCTGAGGAGAAGACAAGTGTTTTCATTTTGTGCACTGCTTTGTTGAAAGTTCTACAGTATTACAGCTATCATTTCTTCTTCTTCTTTCAGAAGCAGTGTGGATGAGAAAAGAAATGCTTGAGCCATGTCCGCATGTTAGGGGAAAAGGCGGAGTCAAATAACAGCAACCCATGAGTGAATTTCATGTTGATGTATGTTTATATTTTACATTTAGGTGCCATGAGAGGCCACCAAACGCCTTTGAAATTGCTCAAATTCATTTTCGTCGCAGAAGGCTTTGCCATCCATGCCCCCCACCCCCACCCCAACCCACCCCCCTACCCCCCTCCACCCCCCACCCCCCTGCCACTGGACCCCGGCCTAGGTTTCAGTTTTTTGTCCAAAATATCTGAGTGTCACCCATGCAACAGCAAGACGACCAACAACAAATCAGCGAATTACAACCACGACACAGCTCTACAACACGCTCTACTCCTCCTTCACCTACGTCACTTTCTCTTACGTCATTGACACTTACGTAATTTCCTATTACACTTTATCACAATAATAATTGCGAGGTCCCCGTTCATAAACTAAAATATCAACGCAAGGAGCTTTAAGAGGATGAAGTAAAGGGAATGTAAAGGAAACCAGTGTAAGTATTTATAACTGTCAGAGGTACATGCAATATAAAAACAAACTTACTGTCGACTCGTCGATAGCGTAAAACTAAACTCGAAACCACAAGAGAAGTCTTACATACGTGCATCTAGTTTACACAATCAATTAAGTCCTAACACACAATCGATGTTGTTGATGAGTACAGTACAAGTTCAACGGAGAAAAAGAACATGGTGATTAGCAAAGTCGACCACAGAGATAACACTAGATCGGTAGATATGCATGCGTGCGTGCGTGCGTGCGTGTGTGTGTGTGTGTGTGTGTGTGTGTGTGTGTGTGTGTGTGTGTGTGTGTGTGTGTGTGTGTGTGTGTGTGTGCCAGTGTGTGTGTGTGTGTGTGTGTGTGTGTGTGTGTGTGTGTGTGTGTGTGTGTGTGTGTGTGTGGCGCGCATGCAATACATGTTTCGGCAAAAAGATGACAATGATGCTTAAGGACTAACAATACACGTGCTAACAAATACGTCAAAGACTAAGCACTACCGCACACAAAAATTCTAGCTTAAAAATAAAGTGTACATGGCAGCAGCATAACGTCTGTTAACAGCAAACTATCAAAAATACTCACGGATATAGAATGACGTCAGCAGTGAGTAGTACACACCAGAGTCAAAAGAAACTCTCTGTCTCTACTTCTACATGGACGGGAAACATCGCACACCTGGTGCTTTGATCACGAAAAAGGGTTATGACAGAGCTGGTGCACCATTCATTTCCACCTTCTCCCCCAAGCAGACCTGCGTCAATAACTCGAAGCGTATCCCCCCCCCCCCCCTTCCCAAAAAAATCATGCAGACATGATCTTTGTACAATGCGGGATCCATCGCGCACTTAGTTAACAAGAAATATCATTAGTGACGCTACGCCACGAAATGAGTCGGAAGTTACATGCAGCTGAATAGTGCAACACCCGATTTTCCGACCGAGGTGGCTATTTTGTTTCATGGGGTACGTCATTTCAACAGATCATAACTTCAAAAATAATTATCCGATTTTAATCTGGTTTTCACCATTGGATTCAGCATTAAAAAACCTGTAAGATCATATCAAAACCTCAAAAACTTCAAAAAGTGACTTCAGACTCAAATCGTGGGGGGGGGGGGGGCGTCACAAATTTATTTACTGATTCCTGGTAAGAAATTTTGCAGAATACCTGACTGAAAAAACAACGTGTTTTCTTCTTTTGGTTTGATGTACAACCGAAAAGAGTTCCCAGTTTATGAATGTACGGATATGAATAAGTGGCACACTGCGTCAACGTGTTAAATCAGTTAAACCAGTCAATTATGAATTCAGTTGTAAGAATTTTGTTAACCACTCCAATTCTCAAAACATTTCGAATTCCTGTTTTGTTTTTTGTTTTTGTGCCGAGTTCGGTCAAGGTCGCTCTCTAGTTTGAAGGTTTAGCGTTCTTAGTGCAGAAGTCAGAGATCAAGAGGTCAAGGCCGGTAGGTCAAGACTTGCTGGCGCGGTGCTTGCTGACGCAGTTCTTGACCTTCTGTTGCGTCACGCATGCGTCGTCGATAAACAGATAGTTGGTCATCTCATTGCCCTCCACGTCGCTGTAAATGTGGAAGCGATGATCTTCGATCCCAAAGAGAAGGTCAAGGTCGAACCCCTCATCCGTAATGTACGCCTTAAAAAAAAAATCAGAAACATTCTTGAAGAAAAGATCAAAGTACAACTGGCAGGCTAAACAAGGAGATTCTGCAGGTAACCTAGAGACCATTCAAATAATCATGACTTTATTCCGGGGCGGTCTGTGGTGTAGTGGTTAAGCGACTTCGTCACGTAACCAGTGCGAGTTGTAAGGTTCGAGTCCCGCTCGGGCCAAAAAAAGTTTCCTTCTCGTACGTGGCACCGTTCATTCGGTGGATTCAAGGGGATTGGGTCTAGTGGTTAAGATATCCGACTTCGGATCCTGAGCCGCCCGGTTTGAATCCCTGGCGGGCAGGAATTTGGATGGATTTTTCCTTTCCAAATCGAGTTAAAATCACGTGCAGACTTGCTTACGGTGGCTGTCCCGCCCTCGTGCAGACACGCACGCACAAATATCAAGTGTGCACGCTCAACCTCCCACGTCCGTCTATCGAATAAGAGTAGGCTGTGGCCGTTGGCGTGGAACCAGGGTGAATAGCAGGGTGGAGGTTTGCACATAAAGTAGCGCTTAGCGGTAGCAGGCTTTCATTGCTTCGTCCTCCAGCCCTGCGGCGCCATAAACATTTCTGAAGAGATGGATATGTGAGCCGAGGAGAAGTCTACCACACCATACCACACCTTAACACCCCCATCCGCCCCCTCCCCCCCCCCGACATCCCCCAACCCCCCACCTCCCAAAAAGATAAAAAGAGAAGGGGGGGGGGTGTCTACGTCAATTATTTTTCACTCACCGTGCATTCTGTATCGACATCGTCAACGTACACGTGCATCGAGTCTCTGGCTGCAAAACAGAAAGTAGGCCATTAGAATATTGTACCTTTAATTACAGTCATCTTTAATCTTCCCATCATAGGCTGAGCTGTCAGTCTTGACCTTTTTTCAACCTGTGCTGCGCATACGACTTAGAGTAAAGGAGATGGGAAGGTGAACTATGTTGTCTGGCTATCGCATCGGTCCCCAGGGGTTAAACACTAGCCAGCATTGCTCTAGCTTGAATCTACCCTACTTTGTTAACTTCTGAGGGTAGAAGTTACAGGCATATACATACCATTTAAAACTTGCCGTTGCTACACTACATGAGCTAATACTACTGTCAAATAAAAGAGGAGGTACTAAATAAGGACAGCACACACACACACACACACACACACACACACACACACACACACACACACACACACACACACACACACACACACGACAAGAAGTTTGGTTGACAAACAGGTCGGGTTACCCTTTCACTGCTTAGGAATGATTTATAGCTGTTCGGGCGATTTTAAGTATTACATATGACAAAAGGCAACAGCAGCAAAAGAAAAGAGCAACCCTGCCCCCCCCCCCTCCCCCCCCCCCCCCGACGCACACACACACACACACACACTGCCCCTTCCCTGCCCTCCGTCCGATCACACACAGAACAAAAGAAAGAGCGGTCTAACAGTAACCTTGTACATCTCACCAACTACCTTCCGACGTTAACATGGCTAGGCACACTTGATCTTCAGTCTTCTGCTGTTGGAGTCGCACGCATGAAGTGGTCTTTGCTAAGTCTACCTTATTATCTTGCATTAAGCGTTTCCGTGTGGCCAATATAAATTTCATCATTATTAGAAGGATTCGTCTCGGTGTTGTTGTTGTTGTTGATGATGTTGTTGTTGTTGATGTTGTTGTTGTTTTGTTGTTATTGTCGTTGTTGCTGTTGATGATGATGTTGATGTTTCTGTTGGGTGTTGGTTGTTTTCTTTTTGTTGTTGTTTATATTGGTCAGTTTTGTTGTTGTTGTTGTTGTTGCTGTTGTTTTTCTTTGTTTTGGGGTTTGTTGTTGTTGCTGTTGTTGTTGTTCGTTTTGTTCTGTTTTGTGGGGTTTGGGGTTTGTTGTTGTTGTTGTTTTGTAGTTTTTGTTGTTTTTGTTTGGTTGTTGTTTGGTTTTGTTTGTATGTTTGTTTGTTTGTTGTCTTGTTGTTGTTGTTTTTGTTGTTGTTGGCTATTATTAGATTTTTATCCTGTCTCCACCCCCACCCCCCTAAAAAAAGGCAGCACACAAGAAATCCTGCTAAAAACAACCAGACATTTTCACCGCTACTATCCCCGTTCATACACCTCAGTCGTGCACACGACACCACAACAGCACCACTTAGTCCAACTGTCGTAATCTCGCAAGGCCACACTCAAGTGTGCTTCCTTGTCGCCAGTTAACACTTGAGCCAGAAGGACTGTCAAGTACACTGCTCAGTCAGTCTGCACTGCCTAGACAGCTCAGGAAAGGAAGAGAGTGGTAGGTGTATTGACCTACACCGACTGTTGTAACACTCAGACTGGAACGATGGTGCGACTAAGTCTTGTTGCGGCGATCTTCGTTTGTTTCTTGTTCGTTAACGGTGAGTTTGACTGTTTCTTGTTAGTCAACGGCGAGTTTGATGTTTCTCGATAGTTAACGATGACCTTCGTGTCTGTTTCTTGTTAGTTAACGACGACCTTCGTGAGTATCTTTTCAGCTAACTGTGAGTTTGATATTGTTAAATAATCCCTTGCTCATTTCAGCTACAAGGAGGGGGCCTTTTGAAATGTGTTTGTCTGTTCGTCTGTCTTTTGGACTGGTTGGCTCTCTCTCTCTCTCTTGTGTATGGGTGATGGGGTATGATGTGTGTGTGTGTGTGTGTGTGTGTGTGTGTGTGTGTGTGTGTGTGTGTGTGTGTGTGTGTGTGTGTGTGTGTGCTGTCCTTACTCTTTTTTTTTTCTTCTTTTTTTAAGTTTTCAGTAGTATTAGCTCATGTAGTGTAGCAACGGCAAGTTTTAAAATTGGTATGAATATGCCTGTAACTTCTACCGTTGTAAAATAAAGGTTCTTGTTCTTCTTGTTCTTGTTCTCTCTCTCTTCTCTCTCTCTCTTGTTGTAGATTGTGTTGCACAGCGTCCATATAGGTATGTTTACTTTTGCTGTCTTGCATCTGACAAGACGACATCTTATTGTCGTTTATTTTGCTGTAGTTGTGGTGGTGGTGGCGATGATGATCGTGGTGATACACTGTTTTGGTCGTTAAGGTTGTCGTCGTCGTCGTTAAAATTATCATAATTGAGTCAAAGTCCAAACTTCATATAATAATAATAATGATAATGATGAGGATTTTTATAGCGCCGAATCTTCAAAGCCGGGGCTCTAGGCACTTTACAAATATATATAAAAAGGTGGTGGATGGGTGGGTGTTTGGGAGTTTAACGTCCATGAAAAAGGTGGTGGATGGGTGGGTGTTTGGGAGTTTAACGTCCATGAAAAAGGTGGTACTTGATACATGAATAACAGATAATCAATTAGATAAATACGAATAAAGCATACATACATGCATACATACATACATACATACATACATACATTGTATGTGGCCAATGTAGGGCAGGGCGGACTTGTCCACTGGCATACAGGGCACACATCTCCTAGATCTAGATCTAGGGAGCGCTCTCGGCTTTACTTGCTTCCCCTACATACATACATACATACATACATACATACATACATACATACATACAGACTGTATTTGCCACAAATTCACAACCTCAGTACTTTTAAAAACTGAAGCTTTAATAGTGAAAGAGTATGTTGTGAGAGATGTCGCACACACTCCCTACCTTAGCTTTAAATCAACAACAGCGGCACTAACATCCAAGGAAAACAAAAAAGGGATTGTTCGTTCGTTCGTCCTTCTGCGACAAGAAGCGTGTAAACTGATCAGATCTTTTTTTTTTAGATGGGCTGGCCCAGTCGGACCGTCGACAGTCATGGCGGGACAAACAAAGGAGACGTCTAGATGAACTGTCCCGTGCTACGTCATGGTTCGGTGTCGACCTCTTCCGGCGGCTGGCGTCCAGCAGTGACGATAACCTCATCTTCTCCCCGCTCAGTGTCTACACGGCCTTAAGTATGACTCTGCTGGGTACACATGGCGACACCAAGCGACAGCTAAAGGTGAGACAATGTTCAGTATTTTCATTTGTTTTTGAGTTTCCTGTTGGCCAGTCCCAAGATGCAATCGCCGTATTATGACCCGAAATGATTATTTTGCATACATGTGCTAACTGCGCAATAACGAAAAACCGGGATTTCACTTTGAGAAAAACAGTAATGTGTTTCACTGCTATGAAGGTCATCCCAGGATCTACAATTTTACTGGTCATGTTTCATGGTGATGTCGTCATACTGATATTTCGAGGTCATTGCGAGGTCGGCCAGCATTGGACTCTGACTTTTGGGGCTGGGATATGTTAACTGAATGTGTACCATCTAAAACATTTGCAACGTGTCATTTCATTGTTGTGTCCTTCTGCATTTTTTGTGTGCGACGTCCCCTAAACGTTTCAAACTTCAGCACACACACACACACACACACACACACACACACACACACACACACACACACACACACACACAGAGAGAGAGAGAGAGAGAGAGAGAGAGAGAGAGAGAGAGAGAGTGAATTTACGCTCGCACCGCATCAAATACAAGGATGACTGATCTACCAGTAATGATGAGCTTCTCAATCTCGCCGCCAGACGGTGCTCTCGTTCAGACGAGGACAGGGAGTCCATCGTGCTCTGCACGCCATCTTTGCCTCGTTCCCGACCTCACCGGATGCCAACGTCACTCTGCGCGTGGCCAACGCCGCCTATTATGACGCCGCGCAGGTCACCTTGGCCGACAGGTATGGGTCATGTGACATTGTCTGCCTGCTTTGAGTGATTCAGTATTGATGACGACAAGCACTACCAGCAGTTGCTACTATTTACACATGTGCTGGTCCGTTGGTGTATTTGTTTTTAATTTATTTATTATTACACCTAAGTTTTCTGTTCGTAATCTGTACGTTTTACTGTATACGTTGTCATTCGTTCAGTGTAACTTGAGAGAAAGTGTTGTTCTATGGTTTGTTTGTTTGTTTGTTTTTTTAACTTAAATTCTTTACCGTTTTAAAATTATAAAGCACTTAGAGCTTGATCCCCAGGAATAGGCGCCTTACAAGCGTTATTATGATTATGATTATTATCATACAGCCTTCACAAAAAGTGTCAACTTTTGTCGTGGTGGCATGCTGGTGTAGTGCTGAACATCACTGAAACGGCGGCTTATGTAGGCAAACAAATGAGCACAGTTCATAACCAGGGATGCATTCTTTGACCTGCATCTCATGTTTGCCGTGCAGAAAGCCCCAGGTATAGCTCACTGAACACTGAAACTCGGTCTAGATTTGCCGAAATTGCAGATTTTCAAACGCGCCAAGCATGCTGTGTGACGCGCACGTGCCACCCACACAGTAGTCGCCATGTTCACTAATTACCCCTTAACCTTGCTACCGAATTTTACGGGAAAAATCTTATTCGTTTATTTTTTTCTGATTTATTGAAACTGTCACCCATTATGTTGACTGGTCCTTAACTTTTTGTGAAGACTGTATTTATTACGATTAATATTATAATTATTTATACTTATTTATTATGATTATTGTTATGTTTATTAGGATTGTTATATTCATTATGATTATTGTTATATTTATCATGATTATTATTATCATCATGGCCTTTAAGCGTTTCATTGTGTTTTGCTACATCGACCAGGTTTCTGAGAGCTGTGCGTCGGAGTTACGGAGCGTCACCTCGGCCGTTCCAGAGACCTGAGCCGGAGACCGCCATCAATGAGTGGGTGTCACGCGCCACTGGGGGAATGATTCCCGACTTCCTGCATGCAGGGGCCATCACTCCTGACACGGTCCTCATGCTGCTGAATGCAGTATACTTTCAGGTGTTTCGATACGCTTTCACTTTATGAATGGGAGTGGAGGAGGGATGGGGGGTGGGGGTTGATTGGTTGGTTGACTGTTTAAGCGTTTACGGCCCTTTTCGACCATATACGGGTGATCTTGAAGACGGGACAACGAGGGAAATCTAATGTGCGGTCGATGGTGTAGTGGTTAAGAGACCAATGCTAGAGGTTAGGTTCGAGTCCCACTCGGGGAGAAAGAAGTATTCCTTCTCGTCCGTGGCACTGTTCATTCGGGCCGACCGTCGGGGCTACTCTCCGGGTACTCCGGCTTCCTCCACCTCTACTTCAAAAAGAAATGCTGCTCTAAATTCCGAAACTTAAATTGCTGAGCTGACCTTTCGCACAACGTGATTGTAATGTGTTCATGTCCGGTGTGTGAGAGAATACCTGATTCAGGTGAGCGTGCGTGTTTGGTTCAGTCCGCTGCGCTTCGTGAAATTGGGTTAAGCGCCTTTACAATACTCACTTATTAATTATTAGTTATGATCATGAACTGCAAAGTGCCTGAGCCCATTAGCAGGCAAAAAACATGCAATTTTCTGTGAAAGGTTGCGAGACTTTTTGACTCGTGTGTAGTACGTGTAGTAGTGAAGGTAGTTGTACTTTGTGGTGATGGTGCTTTGGGGGAATGTTGTGTTTGTTTGTTTGTTGTTGTTGTTGTCGTCGTCGTTTGCTTGAATGGCTGCTTGACGGGGCATTCTTTTTGTTTCTTTGTTTGTTGTTGGTGGTGGTGGTGGTGGTGATGGTGGTGGGGGGAGTGGTGGCGGTGGTGGTGGTGGTTTTGTTTTGCTTTTTTCGGGAAAGGGGGGGGGGGGTCTGTCTGGTTATGTTGTTTCCATAGTAATGGAAACAACATAATAGGACGGGCTAAATTTTCCACGTTCATGGGAAAGCATCTGTGGTACAAACGCACGTCACTGCCGATCTCCCGCAGAGACGATTTTGCAAGTGTAACTCTGACAATGACGTAAGAAAACATGCGTCATCGATGCTGACGCCGAACGCGCTTCTCCTCCTCAGTGAGTGCCGTCTGTGCGTATGTGTGTGCGTGTGTGCGGCTGTGCGGCTGTGTGTGTGTGAATTGTGTCCAGGCCCGTTTCTTCGAAAATACTCAACCGAATGGCTTCAAATTTGGGGTATCCAAATATATCAAAATGTTACATTAGACAATTCAAGCGTGTGATGATTGCTTAAGTGATTTGGGAGTTATCGCCCTTTTGAGACAAGTTGGTTGTCTTTCGTGTACAGGCGTAATATTTATTTAAATCACTCAATTTTTTGGCAGTAGATAGCTTGAATACGGACTCTGAACAGAGTCACTACTAGAAAATGGTCGCTCTTATAGTTTTCATGTAAACCGAGCCTGAGTTGACATTGCATGTGAACCCAGTTCAGATGCCTATTTCTCCGAAAATACTGAACCGATCGATTTCAAATTTGGGGTTTCTAAATGAATCAAGATTGTTGAATAGAAGGCCCGATCTAGGTACGATTGCACACATGATTTGCGAGTTATCGCCCTTTTCAGAAAAAGTGGCTTTTTGGCGTTTAAAGGCGTAATATTTACCTAAACCACTCCATTTTTTGGGCATAGATAGCGTGAATACGGACTCTCAACTAAGTGAATTTTGGAGGTTGTCGCTTTTATACTTTTGGCGTAAGCCGTACCTGATGAAAGTGCTGGTGAACACACTTTAGATCTCAAAATCGCTCCTACTATACATAGATAATGAGCCTGGGGTGCCATAAAAAATATACAAAAAAATTAGAAAAATTCACTGCAGCCGTTATCGTCAGTTGACCCGAAAATTTGTACTCACAGCACATTTCCTCTACAAGCCACACGCCTCACAAACATCGAAGAAGAGACGCACGCGCACTGACGTAAAGTAAGTGCGTCATGTTTGATTGACGTGATGCTGTTTTTTCTTGGGGGTGTCTCGCCAAGTTCTTTCCGAATTCCTCTGTTTGGAGACGTGGTGTATTTTACTTCTACTATGTCGCCATCTTCGTGCAATCGCAGAGAAGACACGGGATATAACAGAATACAACTCCAATACTTTATGAACAGAATATGCACGGAGAACAAATTCATGAAAGAAGAAGAACCCAGAACGCTGTGCAGGGCTGCTTACGTACTGAACAGGTCAGATCCATCGCAGAAAAGGCACGCGCGCACTGACGCAAAAGGCAGTATCAGCGTCATTTTTCCGACGTCATGTTTGATTGACGTGATACTGGCATTTCTTGGGGATGTGTCGCCACTTTTTGGACGTTCTCTATGTGTAGACGGGGAAAGCGGGAGTTTTATTGATGTAGTGTGCTTTGTTTTTCCCACTGACTCTCACTCAATAGCATAGTAGAGTGAGAGAACACCACATAGGTCTCAATGGAGCACAAACGCGGCTCGCGCGAGTCTGTGTGTGTGTGTGTGCGTGTGCGCGCGCGCGCGTGCGTGTGAGTGTGTGCGCGCGCGCGTGTGTATGTCTGACATAACACATAGTTAGAAAACGTTCGCCGCGCAGACTTGTCTGTTAAACATATTGGGTCGGTATTAATTCGATCTTTACACTGCGCACGCAGCAGCAACACTTCAATTTTCATGGGCCTGCTTTCATTGCAAGAACTGTATCAAAGTTATTACGCCAAATGTATTATGCGTCATCCCAGTGAGGAAAAACGTCATAGATTTCAAAGAATACAACTTGACGTCACTCTTCCAAAAAACAAGATTGGTGTGACAGCCCGGTCAGTTGTTTCCATTCAGAGAGTGAGAGAGAGAGAGAGAGAGAGAGAGAGAGAGAGAGAGTGTGTGTGTGTGTGTGTGTGTGTGTGTGTGTGTGTGTGTGTGTGTGTGTGTGTGTGTGTGTGTGTGTGTGTGTGTGTGGATACATGGCATTACAAAAGAACGACCGTGACGATAGCAGGTGATCAAATGGAAACAACATATTGGGCTGGTGGCCATCTTGTTTTATAGTTGGTTGGTTGTTGTGTTGTTGGTGGTGATGGATTTTGTCGTTGTTGTTGTTGTTGTTGTTGTTGTTTGGTTGTTTGGTTGATTTTGTTTGTGTGTTTGTTTGTGTGTGTTTTTGTCTTATGCAGAATGGGGAAAGCGGGACAGCCGAATGGTAGGGCTTTGGACTTTCAGTGCTCGGGCCCTGAGTTCGAATCCTGGCTGTGGCCAAAATATCTGTGCTGGCCTTTTTCTCATTGGCCCGTCTTTGGTATCACCCATAAGTGGTGGAAAAGGATGTTCAACCCCCAAACATCCACCCACATGCCATAATCAGAACACACACACACACACACACACACACACACACACACACACACACACACACACACACTGAATACTCAGCATAAATCTTTACAATGCTGACCATAACCACTCACCATTTCTGTTTCCACTTTACAGGGGACATGGGAAGAGATCTTCGACGAGAGTGCGACGAGGGAAGCAGACTTCACAACCTTTGGCGGTGCCACTGTGCGCGTGCCCATGATGAACCTGGACAGTCAGTTCTCCGTGAAGGACGTGGCGGAGCTGGAGGCGCGTGTCCTGGAGCTGCCCTACAGGGAAGGACGCTTCAGTCTGTTTGTCATTCTGCCTAATGCTGTGGACGGGCTGAGAGATGTGGAGGGACGCCTCACCAGCCAGGTCTGTATGTCTTTATATCCCTGGTGTTTCATTTTATCAATTTTTCTTTGTGTTTGGTCTTGGGGGGGGAGGGTGTTTGTTTTGTTTTGTTTTGTTTTGTTTTGTTTTGTTTTGTTGTTTGTTTCGTTTTTGTTTTTTGTTGGTTTTTTGTTGGGTTTTTTTTTTTTTGGGGGGGGGGGGGGGGGGGGGTTGGTGGGGGTTTTTTGTTTGTTTTTTTGTTTGTTTGTTTGTTTGTGTTTTTTTGTTGTTGTTGTTGTTGGTTTTTTTTTTGTTGTTGTTTTTTTTTGGGGGGGGGGCGGGGGGGGGGGTATTCGTTTGTGCTTGGTCTCTGCTGTTCCCTTTTTATTATTTCACCTACGTTTCCTGTTCTCACTTTGTGCTTTTTTAAGTTTTAGCAAAATAGCACGAAGTTAGGAGAAAACTTTATGGGACGGGGCCATTCCTCCTTGTTTTTACTTTATAAGTTATTATTTGTCCAATGTAAGTTGAAAGAATGCGTTATGTTATGTTTTTATTTGAATGGGGGTTCTCGGGTTCTACAAAAAAGCAGTGAAATATGGATTTACCCATTTCCGCAAGCTGTGTATGTGAGCACAATTTCCTTTGAGTCCTCCAGCTGGAGAGTAGGCTGGTTCTCACACTCGGGATCGAAGAGTCCGGGTTTTAATCCTTACGGATGCAGAAATTTGTACTTGCTTTTCCAGTGCCCCTGTCCGCTTCTTAAACGTCTTTATACGTCTTGTGTGTGTGTGTGTGTGTGTGTGTGTGTGTGTGTGTGTGTGTGTGTGTGTGTGTGTGTGTGTGTGTGTGTGTGCACGCAGGTGCTGGAAGAAGCCCTGAGCAACATGCCCCAGCGCTACCGTTACGACGTGTCCATCCCCAAGTTCAAGATGTCCACGAAGAAGACACTGAACGACATCCTCAAGTCCTTGGGCCTGACCTTGCTCTTTGACCCCCAGAACGCTGACCTGAGTCGCATGGTCTCTGACTCTACGAGCGGCATGAACCTGTACGTGGACAAGGTTCAGCATGAAGCCGTCATTGAGGTAATCTACCATGAAGCATTTTCGTCTAAACTTTTCCAGGGTTGGTGTGGGTGCGGCGGATGTTAATAATAATAATAATGATAATGAGTATTGTATAGGCGCTTTACCCAATTTCGTGAATCGGCTCAAAGCGCCGCGAACTGAACCCAACACGCACGCTAACGTGAATCACACGCATTCTCTCACACACTGGACATGAACACATTACAATCACGTGGTGCGAAGGGTCAGCTCAGCTCGAGGTGTTTGTTTTTCAAGTCCCTCTCCACCACATAGGGGTGATATCAAAGAGATTTTGCTCCAACCGGAGCATTGAAACTCTACGGCTCGGCTATTCGACCTCGCCCTGAAATTGCCTAATAGGCGAGTCTAATTAGGCATTTCATATAGCGGAAGGTAGAACAAATTTGATCCTAACTTTTTATTACAGAAATCAGTAGAGCACAGGCCCCTAATGCTGTGGTGGTCTCCGTGAATTTTTTCTCCGTCCGCGTCACCGTTAAAAACGACCGTTTCTCTTGCCATTTTCACTATATGAGCCTTATAAATGGGCTTTTGAGGGTGTGCACAAAGTATGCGTGTTTGCGGGTACAGAAATGCGCAGAACTCCACTCTAAATACGGTTACTGTTAGACAAGACATGCATTGTTGACATACTGAAATTTTACCCCAATCAGAATGATGCTTCCTGGAAAATTGCGGCCATCAGTTTGGCCGTTGATTCAAAGGACCCTGTAAAACGGCAGTATTTGATGCTTGTGCACTTATCAGGTCACTGCAGGTGACATGTATCGCGGAAAACATTTACGAACATTGAACAATTTAGTCAGGAAACGCTTCTTTGGTGTTGTGAAGTTCCCTTGTCACCGCATGTCCAGGTATGTATGAAATATGATATCCACGTGAGCACTTTTTTCGGTAGCGATATTTTGGGGGTGTACTTACTAAAGTAGTTGCTGCTTTGTTAGTAGTGAACGGTTTTTCTCAAGGAGCAGTGCACACTCAAGAAGAGTATCCCAGTTGTGTCATATCAAAAGTTCATTGAAATCGCTTTTGTACTTTTGTCACAAACAGCCAACGAAAGTGCAACCTGTTTAATAATGGCTGAATATGCGTAATGATGGGAGTAGGGACACTTGATTGGTTGCTTTGATAAGGTGTATCCGCGAAAACAAGTATAATATGATGCAAATATTCGGGCACATGGTCGGTGTTTCAGAAGTATCTTCAAGAACTTGTATGAGAGATTTTTGCTTATAGATGGCCGTTAATTGAAGCTATCAGTTCCCTATAAGGGCTGAAAGCGGTGCTTACCAAAAGAGCCTGCCATAATTGCTACACTTGATGCAATTTCCTTTTATACATTTGTCTTGGAGGAAAAGACAATGACTAGTCGTATGAAGAAAGATCCCTGAATCTAAACAAGCACGTCTTCTTTACAGCGGTCATTATTTTACCCATTTTTTTCCCATTTCCTTCATTACATGCTGCGTGGGGGGTAGGTTTATATTTTGCTGCTAGCAGCCACCAGTTTTAACTTGTCATTGTTTTACATATTGGAAAAAGTAGAGTGATTCCAGGAGAAGGAAAACGTGCATCCCACATCAAATTTGATGAACTCTTCACTGCTTGAAATAGGTGACTTAAATCACCTTTTTCTAATTAAACGGAGCATTAACTGCTACGAGGGTAGGTTACCAAGTAGCCAGATATGACGGCCACAGTGTACACAGCGTTTTTTGTTACTGACCAACTTTTAGAGGAGAGGCTTGGCACTTACGTGTTACTAGCCCATCCACTATGTCCTTTTGGCTGTGAGGGGAAATGACGGGAATCCATATTGTGGTTGGGTTCAAAAACTGACTATACACAGCAAAGATTACAAATGACGCCGCTGCAGCAGGTATTGTGCACACACTTCAAGTTTGACTACTGGATATGTTAGGCCAGACACCCTGTGGTGGTCCAACGAAATGACGACAGATTTGCCTGTAGAAGCTCTCAGTTATCAAATCTTCCTTTTTCCATATAGACGCCAATTCTCTTACTGATGGGGACCGGGCTGACATATTACGCTGCTGCAGCTGCTACGCTTGACAGATCATTTGCAGACGCACATCATGCTTTAGAGAAATGGTCCAGCAACCCTAAAATACTATTACAAGTATACCTTTTTGCCTCAAATTCTAACGCACTCAGAAACTGTCGGACATTTTCATTAATTCCTGTTTTGAGGTACAGGTACAGAAATTAGACAAACTTAATATGAAACGTCCAGAAAAATAATATCACACGAATGCAAATGAAAAACAATAGACACAAAAGCAAATCTGTGAAATCTCTTTTATTTTCAACGTGTTTTTCCTTGGGAACAAACGCCGTTATTTTGCCTCTTTTTTTGGACATTCATAAGTTTACAAATGAAAATCACTGGCATACATTACTGGCAAAATGTGATGGAGGGTATGTAGAACACAACATCAAGTCTACAGTAGTAAGTGGCTGAATTCATTTCAAGTGTTATGAGGTATGTTAATCACACGGCAAACATGTTTACAAGGTCAAGGTCATCGGTTCGTCTGTTTACTCCCAAACATTTTCTTTCATCGCTGTGTTAGAATAAGCAAACGAACAAGCAGTCACAAGCACCAGGCAAAACAAAATTAGCGCAAACGATGTTTGTATGAGAAGATTTCTTGTGGACAACTTTGGTGATCTTGACCTTGGGAGTAAAGGTCATAGAGACTGGGTGAAAATTTTGTAAATACAACTTTTGGCATAACATTTGCCTAATATGCATTGATAAGAATGCCTTTCTGGTGACCTCTAGTAAAGGTCAAGGTCACGCTTGAGTTATGAAGATTTTGCAGTCATATTTTTATTCTGAGGATGTTGTGAACTCACCAAACCATGGGGACAAAAGTTAGCAGCACCAAAATGCTTATTCTGAGCGATGAAGTAAAATGTTTTGGAGTAAACAGACAAACCAATGACCTTGACCTTGAAAACATGTTTGCCGTGTGATTAACATACCTCATAACACTTGAAATGAATTCAGACACATACTACTATAGACTTCAGGTTGTGCTCTACATAATTTCCATTGCACTTTGCTAGTACTGAACTAGCAGCCATTATTAAATAGGTTGCACTTTCGTTGGCTGTTAGTGACAAAAGTACAAAAGCGATTTCAATGAACTTTTGATATGACACAACTGGGATACTATTCTTGAGTGTGCACTGCTCTTTGAGAAAAATCGTTCACTACTCACAACGCAGCAACTACTTTAGTAAGTACACCCCCAAAATATCGCTACCGAAAAAAGTGCTCACTTGGATATCATATTTCATACGTACCTGGACATGCGGTGACAAGGGAACTTCACAACACCAAAGAAGCGTTTCCTGACTAAATTGTTCAATGTTCGTAAATGTTTTCCGCGATACATGTCACCTGCAGTGACCTGATAAGTGCACAAGCATCAAATACTGCCGTTTTACAGGGTCCTTTGAATCAACGGCCAAACTGATGGCCGCAATTTTCCAGGAAGCATCATTCTGATTGGGGTAAAATTTCAGTATGTCAACAATGCATGTCTTGTCTAACAGTAACCGTATTTAGAGTGGAGTTCTGCGCATTTCTGTACCCGCAAACACGCATACTTTGTGCACACCCTCAAAAGCCCATTTATAGGGCTCATATAGTGAAAATGGCAAGATAAACGGTCGTTTTTAACGGTGACGCGGACGGAGAAAAAATTCACGGAGACCACCACGGCATTAGGGGCCTGTGTTCTACTGAAATCTGTAATAAAAAGTTAGGATCAAATTTGTTCTACCTTGTTCGGCAATTTTCCTAGCCTATAAGGTCAAGAACGTTTTATGTGCTAATTGGTGCAGGAAAACAAGAATTTTATGCCCTAATTTCTCGTCCGATAGTCAAGATGGCCGAAGAAATTACACCCATTCAAACATTTTTGGAGACAATTACCCTATTCGGTCAATCCGTCCTTTTGAAACATGACCCTGTAAAATTAATTTTAGGATGATTGATTGATTGATTGATTGATTGATTGATTGATTGATTGATTGATTGATTGATTGATTGATTGATTGATTGATTGATCGCATTCTTTACACGTGTAGATAGTAATTCTTTTCTGCATGCTCAGGTGAACGAGCGTGGAACCAAAGCGGCCGCCGTGACGTCAGTGGGAGTATCAGTCGTTTCACTTCCACCGCAGTTCCGTGCGAACCACCCTTTCCTTGTGGTGCTGCGAGACAAGACGGCTAAGATGAACATCTTCATGGGCAGACTCAACGATCCTTCTTCCAGCAGCCAGTAAAGTTGTGCTTCAGCAGTGCAGAAAAATATTGTCGTCTGCTCGTTGTTCCGAGAGACATTATACTCTCAAAGCTTTCAGAACTGTCCCTGAGTACGTTACACCGTTACAATACAACTGTATATGCCTTGTTGAAGTGAATGAGCAAAGAATCAAAGCGTCTGCCATTGTAATAAGCAAGATGCACCCCTCGACTCGATCGACGCGAGCACACCTCCTGCCTCAGGTTGCTTAAACCCGGGGCACCTCCTGCCTCAAGCTGCTTAGGGTGGGTGTTTGGGAGTTTAACGTCCTTTTCCACCACGTACGGGTGATATCAAAGACGGGGCAACGATGAAAAAGCCAGCATAATATGTGGCCCCAGCGGGGATCGACCTTACGACCCGAGCATTGGAGGGCCAACGCTCTTACCATTCGGCCACCCCGGCTCCCCTCAAGCTGCTTAGACCCGGGGCGTTTCCAGCCTCAAGTTGCAATATCCTTGGACATTTCTACCCCTTCTAGACCCGGGGCACTTCCAGCCGCAAGCTGCTTAGACCCGCTGCACTTCCATCCTCAAGCTGCCTAGACCCGGGGCACTTCACGCCTCAAGCTGTTTAGACCCGGGGCACTTCCAGCCGCAAGCTGCTTAGACCCGCTGCACTTCTATCCTCAAGCTGCCTAGACCCGGGGCACTTCACGCCTCAAGCTGTTTAGACCCGGGGCACTTCCAGCCGCAAGCTGCTTAGACCCGCTGCACTTCCATCCTCAAGCTGCCTAGACCCGGGGCACTTCACGCCTCAAGCTGCTTAGACCCGGGGCACTTCCAGCCGCAAGCTGCTTAGACCCGCTGCACTTCCATCCTCAAGCTGCCTAGACCCGGGGCACTTCACGCCTCAAGCTGCTTAGACCCAGGGCACTTCTCGCCTCAAGCTGCTTAGTCCCGGGGCACTTCACGCCTCAAGCTGCTTAGACCAGAGGCACTTCTCGCCTCAAGCTGCTTAGACCCGGGGCACTTCTCGCCTCAAGCTGCTTAGACCCGGGGCACTTCTCGCCTCAAGCTGCCTAGACCCGGGGCACTTCACGCCTCAAGCTGTTTAGACCAGAGGCACTTCACGCCTCAAGCTGCTTAGACCCGGGGCACTTCTCGCCTCAAGCTGCTTAGACCCGGGGCACTTCTCGCCTCAAGCTGCTTAGTCCCGGGGCACTTCACGCCTCAAGCTGCTTAGACCCGGGGCACTTTTCGCTCGTCTCAAGCTGCTTAGTCCCGGGGCACTTCACGCCTCAAGCTGCTTAGACCCGCGGCACTTCTCGCCTCAAGCTGCTTAGACCCGGGGCACTTCTCGCCTCAAGCTGCTTAGTCCCGGGCACTTCTCGCCTCAAGCTGCTTAGACCAGAGGCACTTCTCGCTTCAAGCTGCTTAGACCCGGGGCACTTCACGCCTCAAGCTGCTTAGACCCGGGGTACTTCACGCCTCAAGCTGCTTAGACCCGCTGCATTTCCATACTCAAGCTGCCTAGACCCGGGGCACTTCACGCCTCAAGCTGTTTAGACCCGGGGCACTTCCAGCCGCAAGCTGCTTAGACCCGCTGCACTTCCATCCTCAAGCTGCCTAGACCCGGGGCACTTCACGCCTCAAGCTGCTTAGACCCGGGGCACTTCACGCCTCAAGCTGCTTAGACCCGCGGCACTTCGCGCTTAGGAATACATCCCGCGTGTAACACCGTGACGTCAGTTGGAGACATGACGTCATTTCCACCCCAGCTCTGTGCAAACTGACCTTTCCTGGCGGTGCTTCAAGACATGACAGCTTATAGCTTCACAGCGTCAGATTCCCCAAGCTTACTTCCGGCAGCCAGTAACATTGCATTTGGTTCAGCAGTAAAGATCCAGGGAGGACTGTCGTCCGTTTACGCTAAAGGCAGTGACCGAAAAGTCTTTCGTTATAACATCAGTTCAATTTGGAAGATGTATTCTTGCATGGTCGTTTCTATACGCTCTTCAAAATTTCTTTGATCAGGTGAACGAGCGTGGAACCAAAGCGTCCGCCGTGACGTCAGTGGGAGCTACATTCCTGTCGCTTCCACCACAGTTCCGTGCGAACCACCCTTTCCTTGTGGTCCTGCGAGACAAGACGGCTAAGATGAACATCTTCATCGGCAGACTCAGTGATCCCACAACTGACATGGTGTAGAATAAGCTCTGTACTTTGCAAACAAGCAGTGACTAATTCGGATTGGTTTTGAAGTGTAAAGCAGTAAGTGCATACAGATACTAGTAAGAAGTTTAGTCGCTTGTGATGGTTGCCTGTGTGTCGGAACTTCGCGTGCATCTCCACAAGTCCTTCATAAACTTCTTGTTGCCTTTCATATTAAACTTACGTGGTTGAATAGGACGTAAAACTCCCAAACACCCACCCACCTACCTTCCTTCAGTAATCACCAATTTCATGCTTTTATGTATGGGATATTGAGGTGCTTGGGAGCATGTTTATTTTGTCAGTGGCACATCTGAATAATTTAGTATTTGAGAAGTGTGTAATCCGGAATTTCAAATTCTGACAACAGTAGGTACACAGTTCGGGGGTCTTCTACTTCAGTAAATTCTTAACGGTATAAATACGTGTCTCCAATCCTTGGTCTTGTGTGGTCAGTTGAAGGTCTGACTGACATGGTTAACATTTGAAAGCTGCCCTCTTTCTATTTTCAAGCGCATGTTTCCGGACGCTGTCTGTATCAGTAACTGTACGTACAATTGTAACCGTATTCAGTATAAAGTTTATCAAAATAAATAATGCAAACATAATTTTGCATCGTTTGTTTTCTTTTAAATAATGCTGATTTTTAAACTCCTATGTATGTCATTCTACATTACATTTACGACATAATCCCTCTTACTCTCGCCAACGTTATTTTCCAGCTCGTCCTACACATATCCTAAGACTGGTAGTACTGGGAAGGGAAATAACTTCACTGTTCCAGATCTTGCAACTTAGTTGCTCCCCTTCCTTGTGAAATTTTATTTTGTTACACAATGCGAAGCACGGTTCCATTAGAAAGCGTATATTTTCCAGATGCATGGGATTGTAGTGTGGCGCTTTTTTTCTCAATTCCTCTAATGCCTATTGTTTTGGTTGTAAACATCGCATAATATTATATGTCAGTGCTGACTATCAGTACTAGGCATTAACTGAGTTAACAACACACACACACGCACACGCACGCGCACGCACGCACGCACGCACACACACACACACACACACCCACGCGCGCCGCATACACACACACGCACATGCACACACACACGCACACGCGCGCACACACACACACACACACACACACACACACACACACACAGGCGTAGATCCGCTTTATTTTGGTTTTGACCTAAACACACTTAAACAGTTTCTAATGTGCGTACTGCTTATGACGTTTTACATACCACGGAATATAGCTGTGTAACACATAACATCAACACGGCCACAAAATAAGGAGAAAGTAGACAGGCGTTCAGTGAAGCTAACATATAATTCAAAACAAAACTCCCATTAGTAATCTGATTTGAATTACAACAACGACACTGTTGGTTGCATGTGACTTTGGAAATGTCTTCAAAATCTGTCTTGTCTCGCACAACGACCAGGACCTAAATTAGGGTTCATTGCTAAGTCTGAGGAGAAGACAAGTGTTTTCATTTTGTGCACTGCTTTGTTGAAAGTTCTACAGTATTACAGCTATCTTTTCTTCTTCTTCTTCTTCTTCCTCTTCCTCTTCTTCTTCTCTCAGAAGCAGTGTGGATGAGAAAAGAAATGCTTGAGCCATGTCCGCATGTTAGGGGAATAGTTGGGGTCAAATAACAGCAACCCATGGGTGAATCTCACGTTTATATTTTACATGTAGGTGCCAGGAGAGGCCGCTAAATTCTTTGAAATTGCTCAAATTCATTTTCGTTTCAGAAGGCTTTGCCATCCCTGCCCCCCACCCCACCCCCACCCACCCCCTACCTCCCCCCACCCCCACCCCCACCCACCCCCTACCTCCCACTCCCCCCCCCCCTCTCTCCACTAGACCCTGGCCTAGGTTTCATTTTTTGTCCAAAATATCTGAGTGTCACCCATGCAACAGCAAGACGACCAACAACAAATCAGCGAATAACAACAACGACACAGCTCTACAACACGCTCTACTCCTCCTTCACCTACGTCACTTTCTCTTACGTCATTGACTCTTACGTGATTTCCTATTACACTTTATCACAATAATAATTGCAAGGTCCCCGTTCATAAACTAAAATATCAACGCAAGGAGCTTAAAGAGGATGAAGTAAAGGGAAAGTAATGGAAACCAGTGTAAGTGTCTATAACTGTCAGAGGTACATGCAATATAAAAACAAACTTACTGTCGACTCGTCGATAGCGTAAAACTAAACTCGAAACCACAAGAGAAGTCTTACATACGTGCATCTAGTTTACACAATCAATTAAGTCCTAACACACAATCGATGTTGTTGATCAGTACAGTACAAGTTCAACGGAGAAAAAGAACATGGTGATTAGCAAAGTCGACCACACAGATAACACTAGATCGGTAGATATGCATGCGTGCGTGCGTGCGTGCGTGCGTGCGTGTGTGTGTGTGTGTGTGTGTGTGTGTGTGTGTGTGTGTGTGTGTGTGTGTTGTGTGCCAGTGTGTGTGTGTGTGTGTGTGTGTGTGTGTGTGTGTGTGTGTGTGTGTGTGGCGCGCATGCAATACATGTTTCGGCAAAAAGATGACAATGATGCTTAAGGACTAACAATACACGTGCTAACAAATACGTCAAAGACTAAGCACTACCGCACACAAAAATTCTAGCTTAAAAATAAAGTGTACTTGGCAGCAGCATAACGTCTGTTAACAGCAAACTATCAAAAATACTCACGGATATAGAATGACGTCAGCAGTGAGTAGTACACACCAGAGTCGAAAGAAACTCTCTGTCTCTACTTCTACATGGACGGGAAACATCGCACACCTGGTGCTTTGATCACGAAAAAGGGTTATGACAGAGCTGGTGCACCATACATTTCCACCTTCTCCCCCAAGCAGACCTGCGTCAATAACTCGAAGCGTACCCCCCCCCCCCCCTTCCCAAAAAATCATGCAGACATGATCTTTGTACAATGCGGGATCCGGAACATCGCGCACTTAGTTAACAAGAAATATCATTACTGATTCCTGGTAAGAAATTTTGCAGAATACCTGACTGAAAAATCAACAAGGTGTTTTCTTCTTTTGGTTTGATGTACAACCGAAAAGAGTTCCCAGTTTATGAATGTACGGATATGAATAAGTGGCACACTGCGTCATCGTGTTAAATCAGTTAAACCAGTCAATTATGAATTCAGTTGTAAGAATTTTGTTAACCAATCCAATTCTCAAAACATTTCGAATTCCTGTTTTGTTTTTTGTTTTTGTGCCGAGTTCGGTCAAGGTCGCTCTCTAGTTTGAAGGTTTAGCGTTCTTAGTGCAGAAGTCAGAGATCAAGAGGTCAAGGCCGGTAGGTCAAGACTTGCTGGCGCGGTGCTTGCTGACGCAGTTCTTGACCTTCTGTTGCGTCACGCATGCGTCGTCGATAAACAGATAGTTGGTCATCTCATTGCCCTCCACGTCGCTGTAAATGTGGAAGCGATGATCTTCGATCCCAAAGAGAAGGTCAAGGTCGAACCCCTCATCCGTGATGTACGCCTTAAAATAAAAAAAATCAGAAACATTCAGTCTTGAAGAAAAGATCAAAGTACAACTGGCAGGCTAAACAAGGAGATTCTGCAGGTAACCTAGAGACCATTCAAATAATCATGACTTTATTCCGGGGCGGTCTGTGGTGTAGTGGTTAAGCGACTTCGTCACGTAACCAGTGCGAGTTGTAAGGTTCGAGTCCTCCTGGGGCCAAAAAAAGTTTCCTTCTCGTACGTGGCACCGTTCATTCGGTGGATTCAAGGGGATTGGGTCTAGTGGTTAAGATATCCGACTTCGGATCCTGAGCCGCCCGGTTTGAATCCCTGGCGGGCAGGAATTTGGATGGATTTTTCCTTTCCAAATCGAGTTAAAATCACGTGCAGACTTGCTTACGGTGGCTGTCCCGCCCTCGTGCACACACGCACGCACAAATATCAAGTGTGCACGCTCAACCTCCCACGTCCGTCTATCGAATAAGAGTAGGCTGTGGCCGTTGGCGTGGAACCAGGGTGAATAGCAGGGTGGAGGTTTGCACATAAAGTAGCGCTTAGCGGTAGCAGGCTTTCACTGCTTTGTCCTCCAGCCCTGCGGCGGCATAAACATTTCTGAAGAGATGGATATGTGAGCCGAGGAGAAGTCTACCACACCATACCACACCTTAACACCCCCATCCGCCCCCTCCCCCCCCCCCCGACATCTCCCCCAACCGCCCACCTCCCAAAAAGATAAAAAGAGAAGGGGGGGGGGGGGTGTCTAAGTAAATTATTTTTCACTCACCGTGCATTCTGTATCGACATCGTCAACGTACACGTGCATCGAGTCTCTGGCTGCAAAACAGAAAGTAGGCCATTAGAATATTGTACCTTTAATTACAGTCATCTTTAATCTTCCCATCATAGGCTGAGCTGTCAGTCTTGACCTTTTTTCAACCTGTGCTGCGCATACGACTTAGAGTAAAGGTGATGGGAAGGTGAACTATGTTGTCTGGCTATCGCATCGGTCCCCAGGGGTTAAACACTAGCCAGCATTGCTCTAGCTTGAATCTACCCTACTTTGTTAACTTCTGAGGGTTGGGGGAAGGCAGAGGGGAGGGGGGGGGGTGGAGGGGGGAGGGTGGTGTAAAAGAAGAGGGAGTGTAGCTCATTCAATCTTCCATCAGATCATTGGGGGGCGGTCGGTGGTCTAGTGGTTAAGCGACTTCGTCATCAATGCGAGAGGTCAGGTTCGAGTCCCACTCGGGGCGAAGAATTTTTCCTTCTCGTACGTGGCACCGTTCATTCGGAACAATCGTCGGGGGTTCTCTCCGGGTACTCAGGCTTCACCCTCTCCCCCCCCCTCCCCCATACACACACTGCACTGAAAATGTTTAGCCCACAAAACAAATGCAATTCTAAATTCCGAAACTTAAATAGCTGATCCGACCTTTCGCACCACGTGATTTTAATGTGTCCAATTTGTAAGAGAATGCGTGTGATTCACGTGAGCGTGCGTGTTGGACCGATTCAAGACATTGGGTAAAGCGCCTACACAATACTCAGTTATCATTACTGATTATCTGCTTTCAAACACGTGAGTCGGCAGTTATCTAGATCAACGATCGATATGTTGACAACATGCATCTGTAATATGAATCGCGAAGCTAGAGAGAGAGAGAGAGAGAGAGAGAGAGAGAGAGAGAGATGATGATGATGATGATGATGATGATGAAACTTTATTTATCAACGGTAAAAGTTTTGACAGAAATTCGCCAGTTTGCAAACTTGCCGTTGCTAATACTACAAAGACTATCTACTAAGGAAAAAAAAAAGAAAAAAAGGGAGCAAAATATAAAAAGGTATTATGCACTAAACTACAAGAAACAAAACCATAGAGAAAATCGTCCATCAGGTCAAACGCATTCACACACACGTACGACCTTTGTAAACACAAATCACTGATATAAAACTGAATTGATGTAAAATAGAAAATCAAAATAACAGGTTGCCGCGTAACGTACGTTACGTGCGATCCATCAGGTACTGTTTGAGTGCACGCTTAAACGTAGAAGTAGATATATTTAGTTCCAGGTGTGAAGGGAGGGAATTCCATTGTAATGCTCCAGCGAAGGAAAGACTTGTTTTGAAGAGAGAGAGAGAGAGAGAGAGAGAGAGAGAGAGAGATGTACTTAAACAATGGCATTGTTAAGAGCATAATTTCAGGGTGATTATGGGGGTACCACAAGCTTCAACAGACCTGTACATACTTTGTACACAAAGAAGAAAGTTTACCACCAGTTCTGTTTTTCTGTAAGATCGGCCATAGGATAGGACGTGACACAGAGTCAAATGCCTTTTGAAAGTCTATGAAAGCAGCCTACAACTTCCGGTAAGAGCGAGAATCAGAATCAGAATTATTTATTGATAGGCCTTAGGCCCATTCAAAGTTGAGAGTGACATCCAGACATTCTTATACACAACAATACTTGTACTTGAAAGTATGTCAACTCAGCTGAGCAACTGTTGTCTTTTTCTTAAAGCTAGAAAAATATATAATGCCAGGTTCTTAACTGTATAACAGTTACTTGAGGCCATTAGCAAAGTGACTCGAAAGCTGTTTGGGTGGTTCCAGTATTTTCTCGGAATGAACCGGGTACGTATGTCAGAAAGACTGGGGACAGTATGAAAGAAAATGTAGCTCGTCCTAAATACCAATCTGACACAGTGGGCATAACTTACTCAGGGGTAAGAGAGAGAGAGAGAGAGACAGACAGACAGACAGAGAGACAGAGAGAGACAGAGACAGAGAGAGAAAGAGAAAGAGAGGGGGGAGCAGGCTTACTTAACAATGGCACTGTTAAGAGCATAATTTATGGGTAATTATGGGTTCACGGGAGCGGGACAATGCTGCAGTACGGTAGCCGCATTTACAGCCAAATGAACTCACAAACTGTGCCTAATGAAGCGAGAACAGCTTCAGAGAAGGCGAAAGAAAACAGGTCTGATATTCGATTTTGTTTTGCTAGCTTCACGGTTGAGCGAGGACAGCGGCAACAAGTCTTTCACGCCTCTGATCCCGCTACCACGCGTTGAATAAGCTTCCTCCCACTCTCTTCCCCCCCCCCCCCCCCCCCCTTGTTTCCTTGGCTAGACCCCCTCCCTCCCCTCTCCCTCCTCTCTCCCTCCCCCGCCTTCAGTTCAGTTCTGCCAACTACCCACATAACTACACCCCTTTACTGGCGCCATCGCGTCTTTTATCAAAGCTGTCTCCGACTTCCGGTCCAATAGAACCCAAACCGGAAGTAGTTAAGGAACGGCCCGCAACGAAAATGGAAAACAGCCAGGAGTACCCGGCTGCAAATTGATACTTTTTTGGGGTGGAGAAATTTGGAGGGAGGGGAGAGGGGGGAGGTTATGTGCCACAAATGGAAATTTGTATCGAACGGGAGAGAGATTCATTCATGCGGAAACTAGGGGGGCCGTGTACTTTTGGGTGGGTGATGTGAATTTTGCGTGACGGGACAAAGAAAAGCGATTGATTACTCAAATCATTGTTGTCCATCAGTTAATTTTGATAAGTGGCCCAGACCTCGAAACTTGACAATAGTTATTATTCATTAGAGGCGCAGAATTACTCGAAATCCGCTGGCGTGGAGGCAATCACGTAGCGTGTGCTTGACACATCAGTCATAGCCTCATGATTATTCATGACCGCAGTAAATAATTAATTGACAAAACCAGAGAATGGAGTTTATGAAGTGTGTGAACAATTAATATCCCGGACTTTCGCGGGGGTCTCTGGTAAATAAATTAGAGAGAAGCAAACGCAAGGTAGCACACCCACTCACTCACTCATCCACTCACTCGCTGTCTTATTCATTCACTCACTCACTCACTCGCTGTCTTATTCATTCACTCACTCACTCACTCGCTGTCTTATTCATTCACTCACTCACTCACTCACTCGCTGTCTTATTCACTCAATCAATCACTCACTCACTCACTCGCTGTCTTATTCATTCACTCACTCACTCACTCGCTGTCTTATTCACTCACTCACTCACCCGCGGAGCCGGAATAGCCCAATGGTAGAGCATTGGACGTTCAGTGCTCGGGTCTTGAGTTCGTATCCAGGCTGTGAGCCGAATATTAGTGCTGGCTTTTTTATCCTCGTTGCCCCGTCTTTGATATCAGCCGTATGTGGCGGAAAAAGGACGTTAAAGCCTCTATGTTCGTAAAGCGTATGGTTACACGACTGCCAGTCAGCATGTTGCCGTACTCGGCTGGTTGCTGCGGCGTTGCAAGGTTTGGGCAGTGATTGGTCAGTTGGCTGTACGGGCTGCCTGTGGCTAGCTGGCTGCCAGGACAAACAGGACGGCTTTCTTTTGCCGCGCTGGCACCGGCAAGGGGGATATGCCAGCTGACCGCCAGTGATTTCATTAGGGTTTCCAGCGTTTCCAGCCCTGCAAGTGCCGATCCAGGCAACGTGTAGCAGCGGCCCTAACGCCGCTGAGGTGATAAACTGCCGCTTTCGAAACTGTCAGGCTGTTTGCCAGACAGAAGGATGTTTGCCAGACAGAAGGATGTTTGCCAGACAGAAGGATGTTTGCCAGACAGAAGGATGTTTGCCAGACAGAAGGCTGTTTGCCAGACAGAAGGCTGTTTGCCAGACAGAAGGCTGTTTGCCAGACAGAAGGGATGCTTCATTTGCCGTTTGGCCATTGCGACTGTTTCCGTGACTTTGTGGCTTGTAATAATAGAGACTTTCTTTGAGCCTACAGTCCGTTTATGAACAAGGTGAGACTCGGGGAAAAACTCCTCAAAAATATCCACCAATCAGCGCAGTTTAGCCGGTCCTCAGTCCGCAACCAAATAACGTCGTCTGCTCAGTCCGCGGTACACTTCTAGAACAACTTATACGCCGACCAGAGTCACCACAATGGTTTCAGATGTTATACTGTGCCCCAAGTGATTGATTCTGATGTACAGAGTCAGAGCATTCGATGAAAAGTTTTCCACACACTGTTGTAAGCTTGTCATACGTATTGAGACCTTAAACAATCCACTCACTCACACAATCACACGCTCGCTCGCTCGTGATGTTGTTTGTGTATGGGTGATGGGGTGTGTGTGTGTGTGTGTGTGTGTGTGTGTGTGTGTGTGTGTGTGTGTGTGTGTATGTGTGTGTGTGTGTGTGTGTGCTGTCCTTACTTAGGGTTGTTTTTTTGGGTTTTTTTTCAAATTTTACAGTAGTATTAGCTCATGTAGTGCAGCAACGGCAAGTTTTAAAATTAAAAAATGCCTGTAACTTCTACCGTTGTAAAATAAAGGTTCTTGTTCTTGTTCTTGTTCTTGCTCGCTCCGTCCACCACTCACAAAGGCTACGTACCAGAGATGCAAATTTGGAGGAAAACGCTATATATTCCTCTTACGTATAACGTTGCAGATGACACCCTAGAAATGCTTAGAAATTCACCCCCCAAAATCACAAAAATCAGGCAGCCATAGACTCATGTGTAGAGTAAATTTCAACAAATTCTAATGTTCCGTTATTTGGCAATGTTGGCAGCAACCACATACCCCCTCATTCCACGGTCGTCTGCTGGCTCCTGTGCCAGCCGCGCATGAATACAAATAGTC
>JACVVK020000139.1:320000-382500 GCA_018292915.2 Batillaria attramentaria
TGTAGGTCCACCATCGCTACCGTATTTGTGCTCAAACAATAGTCCATTTTGCCTCAAACGGTATTGCGTGTAGTGGTTTGTCCCGATAAAGATCTGATATTTAAACAAAACGCGGCGAAGTATTTTGATGTCTCTCGCTTCGCGCTGAATGAAAGGTGTCGGTTAGAATGGTGGAAAAGGGCCGTTTTTTACCAACCAGAACCCGACTTATACGTTACTAATACAGGCATATTTTCCAGTTGCTGTACTATGCACCATACCAGTAATGTTTATGTTCTCAATGTTTAGGTATGTGTGTGAGAGGGTGGGTGGGTGTTCGGGGGTTTAACGCCCTCCTCCACCACATACGGGTGATATCAAAGACGGGGCAGCGATGAAAAAGCCAGCACAAATAGTTGGCCCCAGCCGGGATACGAACTCACGACCCGAGCATTAGAAGTCCAACGCTTTTGGCATTGTTAGCAGCAACCACATACCCCCTCATTCCTCTGTCGTCTGCTGGCTCCTGTGCCAGCCGCGCATGAATACAAATAGTCCACAAGCCAGGCTCATTTTCCCCTAATTTTACTATTACCAGGCATGAAACTTATTTACAAAGCCAGCAAACAGCCCCAGATTGCCATTTTTTACTCTGCACACAAATTTTAAAAGGGGCAAAAATTTTGTACTATATTTAGCGTAGTTGTTACCACATGACCCGGAAGCTATCTGTGGTTAGTATCAGGTCTCATGCACGCGATTTCAATAAGAACGATCGTCGCCGATACTTTTGAAGCGGCGTAGAAAGGGGAAAAGGGTTCATCCATTTCGACAACCCCGCGTGCACGTGTGCAAAGGCTAACAGAAATAAATGCAAACTCAAGTACGTGTTTCAGGGGGCGAATCAGAAGCACTGAAAACTGCAAAAGTGGCAGCCTTTAACTGCGCATTGTCAAACGGTTTTCTACTTTCAATGCGCGATTTATAACTTTCATCGAGCAGACCTTTAAGAAGGAGAAGACTCCAGTGGAGTTTTTCTTTGTGTTGTACACTCAGCGCTTCCCCCCCCCCCCCCTCGCCTGTGTAAATATCGGACAGGTTCCAACCTTCGATCCTTCAGTAGAAAGCAACTGACTCAATATTGTGGCCATGGGAATACAGCAACACTCCCGCATAAACGTCAATCACCGGAAACTGCCCATGAAGCAGTTAGTTAGTTAGTTAGTTAGTTAGTTAGTTAGTTAGTTAGTTAGTGAGGGCTTAACGCCGCGCAAGCAACAAAGACCATTTCGCGGCTAATCAAGATCCTTCTTCGCCAAACTAAACTAAACAAGGAAGACAATAAAACAAGGTGTAAATATATATAAAAAATCTATCCGGTTTACACAATAAACATGTTTCACTTCTTTGTAGCCCATGAGGGGTTAAAGAGCTTTACTGAGAAGATCAAGCAATAATTGGATAAACAAAAACAGAAGAGAAATAAATACTACTAAATTATTCATCGACACAAAAGTCACAATACTCTGCCTGGGAATAAGAGAAATGTGCCCACTCTCTCTGTTTTTAAGAGCAATCTTAAAACGTTCCTATTCCGCAAAACCTTCCAGTCATTTTGTGTGTAACTTGTCAGTTTCACCAGTGTACGCCTGTCCATCTTTGTAAAATGTACGTGAGTGTCGGTGAGTGATCGCACATTGAGGTTTAGTCTGAAGAATGCACCTTACAAATACCATTTATTATTATTATTATTATTATTATTATTATTATTATTATTATTATTATTATTATTCTGTTTTTCTTTTCTTTTTTCACACTATACGTGAAGACATAGACAAAGAATGGATATTTACATAACAGGAACAGTTACGGATCGACAGTACAGATAGCCCTAGCCCATATACGTATATATGTTACAGTGAAAGCTGGAAATTAGTCATTCTCCGGGAATGCCTAAAATTTCAGTCATTCCCAAGAAATTCCTGTTTTGATCGGGCATTGGAATTTCTAGGGAATGACTGAACTTTCAGGCATTCCCGGAGAATGACTAATTTCCAGCTTTGACTGTAACATATACACACATAAACATACACAGCTCCCCCCCCCCCCCCACACACACACACATCCAAAGGTAACAGACATCTTCGCCCCCCCCTCCCCCATCACACACAAAGGTAATGACATCTTCGCCCTCCTCCCCCCCCCCCCACACACACACACCCTCCAACAAACTAGTACAACCAAGTATGTGGTGTATACATGAACCTGAGTCAACATACTACTACCCTGGTACATTAGCAGGATGTAATTTTGTAACTGAACAGGGATGTGAGTTTTATAGTACATTCAGCAATCTTTTGTATGGGAACCAGTCGATACTGAATTTAGCAAGCTTTCCATGCCAGAATACCATTTATTATTATTATCATCATCATTATCATCATCAAAAAATAAGCCATGCAAAGTTCCCTGTTCAGAGCTACTTGTCAAACGGTAAACGAGACACTTATCAAATACGTACATAGCACAAACGCCCTTCAACCAAATGACAGCGGAGAGCTTCCCTCTCATTCTGTGTGTGCATTATTGATTATTGTATATCATATAGGGGTGTTCGGTTTTACCGGTTTTCCGGTTAAAATCGGTCCGACTTTCTCACGGTTCGGTAATCCGGTTTGGCCTTAAAAAACCGGAAAACCGCGGTTTTTCTAAGGGACATCACTCGTCGTTTTTCAGCCCGTTACAAGACACCCTCCTCCCCCCCCCTCCTCCTTATCATCATCATCATCATCGTGTTGTTGTTGTTGTTGGCTGAACAGGGAAACCGGGGTGGCCGAATGGTAGAGCGTTGGACTTCCAACTTTCGGGTCGTGAGTTCAATTCCCGGCTAGGGCCAAATATTTGTGCTGGCTTTTTCATCGTTGCCTCGTCTTTGATATCATCCGTATGTGGTGGAAAAGGACGTTAAACTCCCAAACACCCACCCACCCACCCTTGTTGGCTGAACATTTCCAACGCAGGGGTACATGAAGCCGGAGTACTAGGAGACCCCCCACCCCACCCCCCTATTGGAAAAACCGGTTAAAAACCAGTTTGAGAAATCGTACCGGTTCCACCCTCTAATATCATATCCTACCAGTCCAAATCAATAAAGCTTGCACTTGCTTTTGGACATAGACACGTGCACGCTATTACGTAGCCTCTTTGTAGTGCCCCTACATTATTCATCGACACGAAAGTCGTTATGTGCACAGACCAGCCTTAGTTCCGGGGCCTGGTTTACATCGGGATATTTCTTTACAGGAAGCGTGGAATGCGGTTCTGTCCCGCAGTCACAAACCACACGGACCTCCATCATACCATCATCCTCATCTCTATCATCGTGTGTAAAAAAAAAAAAATGTCCCTACTTCCTAGCCCTGCGTGGATTCCACCCATGAGCTGGGAAGAACACCACTGGAGCTGGGGTAGAGTTGGGGCAGAAAAAAAATTAGGTGCACATAAAATAACGACAAAAACAAAACAAAAACACGTCCTTCTGTCACAGAAGACTAGGCTGTGGACGGAGGCGTGGAACACAGAAATTCTGTCGCACGGACCTGAGTGAATAGCAGATTGTAAGTGTGTACATCAACTAGCTCTTAGCAGCAACACGCTTTCGCAGCTTCGTCCTCCAGCCCTGCTGCGCTTGAGCGTCTCAAAAGATACGGATATGTGTGTCAGTGATTTCAGTGAAACAGGCCCGTAACTGTATTAGGCTAAACCGAGTGTTTCAGGGCCAAATGAGGGCTTGCTTTGCAGGTGTACAAAATACGCTTTCTATGATAGGCTGCAATTTCATCCTAGTTGGTATGATAACTGCTCTTAGCTGTTATTCAGGTTATGGTCATATGTCTTGTTTCTGGGATTCTGATTGGCTCGCATTGTGATGAAATAGGCTGGGTGTGTGGGTGAGGGTTTAACGTCCTTCTCCACCACATTATTCTGGGTGATTTCAAAGAAGAGGCAACGAGAAAAAGGTCAGCACAAATCCAGTCAGGATTCAACCTCAAGACCCGAACATTGAAAGTCCAGCGCTCTGGTTACCGCATCACTGTCTTGGGGTTACATGCGGAATGTACTCCCCCAGCGTGAAGTGCCCCGGGTCAACGCAGCTTGAGGCTGGAAGTGTCCCGGTCAATGTAGCTTGAGGCTGGAAGTGCCCCGGTCGATGTAGCTTGAGGCTGGAAGTGTCCCGGATCAATGCAGCTTGAGGCTGGAAGTGTCCCGGTCAATGTAGCTTGAGGCTGGAAGTGCCCCGGTCGATGTAGCTTGAAACTGGAAGTGTCCCGAGTCTATGCAGCTTGACGCTAGCAGTGCCCCGGAGTCAAACTAACCGGGGGGGGGGGGGGGGTGTATATCTGGCTTATTTCACCGGCTCCACTAATAATAATAACAATAATAATAATAATAATAATAATATTTACACCCTAATTTCCATAAGTTCGCGACTCTGCCTCCCTCAGATGCGTGTGTTTTCCGCTGAAGTGTGATATCAATCTAGATATGCACCAGAGAACTGCATGACGTAGTTTAGTGGACATGTTTCTTCCATCAAAGCATTGACAGCACCGGAATCGTAGGGATTAGAGCCCGTATTTATGAAAAAAAAATTAATGCATTTTTTTTTTTTTTTTTTTAATAGGGCGAGGAATAACCATTGACAAGAGTGCGCATACTCTTGCCCGAGATGACGTATTTTCCATGCGGCGAGGGAGGAACGTTCTAAATTTGAATGAAACTTGAACACCCAAGCTGACCTTTCGTGCTACATGGTTTTATAGGACCCGAACCATTTTTACGCTAACAGGTCGTGCTGGGCTGTGTCGGTGGTGTATATATAGCATGACCACACACACACACACACACACACACACACACACACACACATGCTCAAGTACATGCACAGACAGGTTTGCGGTGGCATGGTCGCCCTTGACAATCGACAAACATGGCGGATGTCGCATACGGACGGATGAACTTTCCTCGTTCGCGCGGCCATCAAACGTCAGTGTGTTGCATTCGGAGCTCTACTCATCTCTCAGACAGGCTACTTCCGGTGGACAGGGGCAGTCAGTCACAAGCGAAGCTGTTATGATACAGCATTTTCCTTGGATAAGGCCTTGTAAAGGTAGCAATGGTTTCTTTAATAAGTTGATGTCCTGACTGAGTGAATGCGTGTGATTCACGTGGGTGAGCACGCTGGGTTTCAACTCGCGACACTTTGAGCGAGGTAAAAGCATAAGGAAAGCGTCCACATTATCATCATCATCATCATCATCATCGTCGTCGTCGTCGTCGTCGTCGTCATCATCATCATCATTATTAGTATTATTAGTAGTATTATCTAAGGAGATATTTTGGTGTGTCATTCTCCGTGAAAAAGTAAATACGCGACCACAACTCACATAATACCATGGCCTACTTTTTCGGGAGTGCGGCACCGCATTAAGTGCGTAGAGAGAATGAAAGCTTTATTCTGCAATCGAATGGACATATTCTATACGAAGTGGCTGTCCATGCCTGTGAATCTACCTCACTCCCTCCCGCCCACAATGCGCTCTCTTGTTTCAGGAAATTAAACTCAGCGCAACTGCGTGACCGGGTGCTGGTGCCGACTGGACGCTTTCACAATAGGGACGATCGATTTTAGGGCAACGCCAGAAACCCTAGAGAGAATTTTAAACATAAAAAGACGGCGAAATACTGACGAGGCAAAAACACAATGGTGTGAGTTTGAAATGTAGCCGTTCGATCCAGACAACTGATGCAGTTTACCTAGCTCCCTGCTAGCAACCACAGACGTATAGAGATAGACGCACCGCGGTGCCGGAAAAGTGACGCCGCCGCGCGCCATGTTGCTAGTACCTGGAAGTGCCAGCTGTTCACATAGCGCGCATAGCATTGACCACACGCTATCAGCTGTTCACATAGAGCGCATAGCATTGGTCCGCTTTATCTTACGTCATATTTCTGATGACGTCTTTCTAAAGAACTTTGTATTTCGAACGAGGCGTCCTATACACAAAGCCTCTGAGTTCTGGTATTAGTAAAATGGCCGCGATAGCGACACTCGCGGTGGCAGCGTGCGGCGGTGCGTCTATCTCTTTACGTCTGTGCTAGCCACCCTTATGTCAGAACGAGGCTGCAGAGAGGAGAGTGGCTCCATCTCAGTTATGGCAAGATTTGCAGGAGAGGGGGGTGTTGTGTTTGTGAGGAGGAGAGAGCAGCCGAGTATCGACTGAACCAGTGAAAAGCGGTAAAAAATAAAGTAGAGAAGAAATGGCTGTCATAGCGATGCAAACAACGTGGTGGCGTATTGTCTGCCTGGATTTAGACTGCATCGGTCATATTGTCTAAAACCGTTCATGGTCACATCGCCAACCACCAGGCACAGTTGCATTCATTTTCAAACACGCGCACACACACACACACACACACACACACACACACACACACACACACACACACACACACAGACCTTTGCGGATTTTTGTTGCAAGTGCAGACCTTTTTAGAAAGCTTTACACAACGTACCACACATTTCGCACGTCTTTACGGTCTTTTGTTGCCATTGAAGACATTTAATCCGATCGATACATTCTGCAATTACCGCCTTCAGCATTGGCCCGTCTTGGTGACATTCTGAACTCACGCAAGGTTTTGCTATTTTTGCTGACAAATATGTGCCGCGTTTTTGAACTGGTTTCCGTGGTTAATCTTTTCTCATCAACAGTGACCTTATTCGGGTGGCATCGAAAGAATGCAAGGCGAGACACGTCTCTCTCGATGGCTAAGCTGATAGTTAAGTTGGTGGCGAGGAGTCGCGAGGAGGTGCCAATTGGCGTGTAGCCAGATTCTGACTGACACGTCAGTGCAGCCAATCACAGCGCACCAGTACTCCGACAGACAAATCACACGTGTGGGATTTTCTGTCGGAGTATTTGAGGGTTCCCTGGTAGAATGACCTATCTCTCTTCTTTCTGTCTGTATCGATGGCAGGGAACCCTCGATTTTCTTGACAAAGCTGCTCTGCAATGGCAAAACACAGTTAATCCATGACGTCATTTTCTGTTAAAAAATCATGACGTCATTCTCTGTGAAAAGATCATGACGTCATTTTCTGTTAACAGATCATGACGTCAATAACTTTCATCTAAAAATCACCCCATTTCCTATCAGACATCATGGACTTACCGTGTTATGCCATTGCACGGCGGAAAGAAATCAGATGGGTTGCCATGGAGGTCGTGACTGCGAGCCTGTGGACTACTACATGCTAATCCTAAAATGAATCGGCTTTACTTCCTGGCGCGAAGGTTTTTGTCGTTGATGACTCAGAACAGTGCGGCTGCAGCAAAATGTTGTAATAACGATGTCATTGTTATGTGGGGATTACAACTATGAGGAAGATCCAGACCTTCATCAACGCGTGTCTCCTTAGAATTCTTTGGGTTTGCTGGCCGAAGACCATCACCAACAGAGAACTCCGGCAGCGAACAAAACAGAAACCAGTGGAAGACGAAATAATAATAATAATAATGAGCATTGTTTAGGCGCTTTACCCAATTTCAGGAATCGGCTCAAAGCGCCGCGAACTGAACTCACGTGAATCACACGCATTCTCTCACACACTGGACATAAACAATCACGTGGTGCGAAGGGTCAGCTCAGCTATTTAAGTTTCGGAATTTAGAATTGCATTTATTCTTCAAATTTTGTGGGCTGAACATTTCCAGAACAGAGGGGGGGAAGAAGCCGGAGTACCTGGAGAGAACCCCCGACGATCGGCCCGAATGATTGGTGCCACATACGAGAAGGAAAAATTCTTTGCCCCGAGTGGGACTCGAACCCCTGACCTCTCGCATTGGTGACACGTCTCTTAACCACTAGACCACCGACCGCCAAATCCTGCAAAGAGGCTGAAGAGGGACTGGCCGCACCTTCCGAAACCCCACTTCCAGCACCACACGGCAAGCCCTCACTTGGATCCCACAGGGCAAGAGGAAGCGAGGCCGATCAAGAAACACCCGGCGCAGTGATATCTGGAGGCAGATGCAAAGAGTATGGGACACAGCTGGGGACAGCTGGAGAGACTGACCCTGGGTCGGGAGGCCTGGAGAACTCTCATCGGCGGCCTAGGTCCCAGAAGGGGCAAAAGGCAAGAGAGAGAGAGAGAGACAGAGGGGGTTTGGGGGTTTAACATCCTTTTCCACCACATACGGGTGATATCAAGGACGGGGCAACGATGAAAAAGCCAGCACAAATATTTGGCCGCAGCCAGGATCGAACTCACGACCCAAGCATTAGAAGTCCAACGCTCTACCATTCGACCACCCCGGCTCCCCAGCTGAGAATAGAGAAATCTATTTCTAACATCACCTCAAAGAATTACACCCAAACTGGGCAAAGGCTTTGTTTCAACTGAGTTTATTGATAGGCCTTAGGCCCATTCAAAGTTAAGAGTGACATCCAGACATTCTTATTCACATCAATACTTGTACAGGATATAACCAAAGTGCAAAATAAAATATATCAACTCAGCTGAGCAACTGTTGTCTTTTTCTTAACGCTAGAAAAATATATAATGCCAGGTTCTTAACAGTATAATAGTTGCTTGAGGCCATTAGCAAAGTGAGTCGAAAGCTGCTTGGATGGTTCCAAAATTTTCTGGGAATAAACCAGGTACTGAGCCACAGGAAATACGAGACAGAGTAAGGTGCGTGGACGTCACGACTTTGGAACACGGTGACTGACGTCATTTGGCATGTCGTCATCCCTTGTCATTGTTGTACGTAGATCAACGGTGTCTGTTACGTGTGGAGATGTGTTGGACAGCCCGTCGTCTTATCGAAGTTAAACGATGACACACAGGCGTACACTTCCTCACGTAGCGAGTTCTTGTGGACTGCACGTTGTCTCTCACTCACAGAAGACACGTGAGCGCGTAGAAAAGTTATAACCGTGTGGAGTTTATAACAGCACTTCTCTGGTGTTACACAGCACTTTCAAGCTTCGCAAATACAAGCTTCTCTCGTGCACACAACTTCTTCAGCATGGATTTCAAAGTTCCGTTGAACTTCTCCACCAGGCCGTTGCACATGGGATGGTACGGGGTCGTAGTCAATCGATGGATGCTCAGCAGGCGGTTGACTTCCTCCATGCAGTCTGAGATGAACTGAGTTCCTCGATCCGTTAAGAGTGTCATTAGTTTTGCCCTACTATTCTCTACATTCAGTGGCTTGGGTTCCTCTCAGTGAACTGGAGACGGTCTCTTACTGTCATTGGTTTACCTCAATGCCAGAATACTGTGCGGCGCTTGTCGTAAAATGCAAACTCATTGTCGTAAAGTTTTCGTTAGATAGCTACAGTCTTTCAGTTTATGATTCAGAGTAAAATCGTGTTGCAACGTGTAAATGTAATTCATTTTGATTGCTGCATTTAGTCAGCTTTGCGTTAGGGTGTACACGGAGGCGTAGAGGGTAGAAAGAGACGAGCAACCTTAACCACTATAGACCAAATCCCCCCCCCCCCCCCCCACTTTTCAATTTCGTGTCCAACAAATGTGACAAAGGGTCACACAGTGGGGTACCTCATGTTCTGCCACCCAGTAACTGAAAAATAGGATAGCAACTACCATATCGATTTTCTCGTGGCATTTCGAGAGAATGAAAATAATGCATAGAACCAATCACGGTCGCGACAAATGAATTCTCGCCAAAGGGAAATAACTAAGACATCAAAGGGGAGACAAAGCTTTGCGGGACATGCACACGGCAAGCGCGGATACAGACTGATAATTATAAAGTAACGAGATACGAGCTGACGGGAGGGGGTGGGGGAGGGGTGGGGGAGGGGGGAGTGTGAGGGCTCAACTTTTTATGCTCAAGCTAACCCGTTTGCGAACGAAGTTATGCTCCAGTTTGACATTGGGGGTGTGTTGCTGAGATCGCGAAAAGCCACTGCATTTCGATGGAATTTTCTATACTACCCCATGCTGGTGCAGTAACGTCAGTAGATTACGTCACCTTGGAAAGATTTCGAACTTGCCAGTAAGTTGAGGAATGTTCTAGATCTGACGTGTTTAGTGTATAAGCAGCCCTGCACAGCGTTCTGGGTTCTTCTTCTTTCATGAATGTGTCTCCGCGCATCTTCTGTTAGTAAAGTATTGGAGTTGTATTCTGTTGTATCCCGTGTCTTCTCTGCGAGTGCACGAAGAGAGCGTCATAGCAGGAGTAAAATACAACAAGGTGTTTAAATAATATCGCGGCACCTGATGTTGAAGACTAGAGGCGTTTTGTAACCCCAACGTATTTTTTCTTGGGGTGTGGTCCACGTTTTTGATATCACCCATAAAATTATGTGGTTGAAGACGACGTCAAAACTCCCAAACACCAGCCCACCCCCTCAAAACTCATGACCAGTATAGAGACTTTAAGGCTATCAACCTGAACAAGCACACACCTTTTTCACCGTCTCCGACCCATCCGTTGTGGGCCGAACATTTTCAAAGCATATAGAGGGAGGAAGCCGGAGTACCCGGAGAGAACCCCCGACGGTCGGCCCGAATGAACGGTGCCACTCACGAGAAAGAAAAATTCTCTCCCCCCCCCCCCCCAAGTGGGACTAAAACCTGACCTCTCGAAATGGTGACGAGGTCTTAACCACTTGACCACCCCAATTTTATTTCAGGGTGGATCTTATTTTGCTGTGATATTTTTTTTAAATCCACGGCAACTTACTGCATTGGGAGTGTCTGTATGGTATGGTATGGTATGGTATGGTATGGTATGGGAGACTTCTCCTCGGCGCACGTATCCATCTCTAATGAGATGCTCTAGGCGCCGCAAGGCTGGAGGACGAAGCAGGGAAAGCCTGCTGCCGCTAGGCGCTACTTTGTGTGCAAACCTCCACCCTGCTATTCACTCTGGTGCGTGCGACAGTATTTCTGTTTTACCACGCCACCGGCCACAGCCTACTCTTCTTCGAAAGATGAACGTGGGATTTTTAGCGTGCACACTTGATATTTGTGCGTGCGTGTGTACACGAAGGCGAGACAGGCACCGCAAACGGGTCTGCACATGGATTTGACTCGATATGGTATGAAAAAATCCAACCATATTCCTGCCCACCGGGGACTCGAACCAGGCAGCTCAGGATCCGAAGTCGGATGCCTTAACCACGCCTGTGACGGCGAATGCGTCATTTCTTCTTCGTGTGACTTATTGGCGCAATTTATCTTCTTATTACTACCACCACCGGCCTTCATTCCGCGTTACTGGCGTGCAAAGAATGGCAAACCATTTTCATGTACATGTTTTTTTTTTTTTTTTTTTTTTAAATTAATCACAGCAACCACAACGTTCCATATTTTGGACAATTAAAGTATTACTGAATTGAACCGAACTGAATAGCACTGGGTCCTTCTATAGTGTCCCGGGTGTGCAGAGCCTCGCTGTAGTCGCTAATGGAATTGGTCCGCGGAGTCCTGTGGTGACAAAACACCGCCACTTTGTTCCCCAAGTCTCGCGCACGGCCGCGCTTTCTTTGAAGTCTTCCCGGGCCGCGGTGAGCGATAGATGTGCGTGAGCACGAGAACAATTCGCCGAGCACGAAAGTAAACTTTGTCAACGGTTACTCCAGTCCAGACCGGCTCTGGTCTGCTCGTGCCAAAAAAAAAAAAAATAATAATAATAATAATAATAAATTAAAAAAATAAAAAAGGAGGCCTCGGGTTCATCGACAAAGCCTCGTTTCAAAAAAAAGACCTGCTGGATAATTAGAAAAGAACCTTGCCTGAAACATGGCCTCGGTTACACCGACAAAGCCTCGTTTTAGATAGAAAGACATCCGAGTGAGTGAAAAAGAAAGATTCGTAACAATGGGAGCCTCGTTTTCAATACTGAACACCCGTTTTGAATTGTTCAGTTTCTTTTTGGAATTAAAAGAAAAAGGCCCACTCGATTTTACTGGAAGAGTCTTTTTTAAGACCCGAGCCTCTGATGTCATTTCCGGCTCGGAATTCTGGAAGCGACTGAACTCTGGTGCATATTTGCAGATATGGAAATCCCATTTCCTTTGCCAAACACCGTCCTCAGGAGAAATTCAAACAGAGCAATTTCCTTTCAGTTTTCGAGCGCAAAAGTGCATAATGAAAAACTGGTGTTTTTCCAGCCCTGTCAACATGGAGAATGATTGGATTTTCAGGTCAGAGAGATATGAAGTGTAGAACTTGCAGACGCAGAAGTGGGGCTTGATGCCACTCTTGTGTAAAATAACTGAACGAGTTGATCTGAATTAGTAGAGTGAAGTTTGCTGAAAAAGGGTACTGGTGGAAGTTTGATTACAGTTAAACCTTGTATTCTTGCAAACCTCTCATAAAATGTGGGGCACTGACCGTCAGCACACACACACACACACACACACACACACACACACACACACACACACACACACACACACACATACACACACACACACACACACTTTTTTCTATTGGTCTGTCCTAGATATGGAGTATTTCGCAAAACGTACAGTCCTCTCTATTACCACCGTTTTCCGTTTACCTTTAAGGTACAGCTACTCCAACATGTCCACCTAACATGCCCGAACAAACTTTCGAAGTGGCAACGTATATCAATGAATGTTTGCAGATTAGACATTGAAGTAAGTATTTCTGCAAGGAATCATTGCTCGAGCTGTCTAGTCTAGGCATGTGTTTTTATCGAAACATAATCACTATCTTGCTGTGCATGAAGTATTGTTTTCTGCTTGTGATGTACGTTCAGTACACTCACTTCCTATTGTGACTTCTAATGCTCGGGTCGTGAGTTCGATTCCCGGCTGGGGCCAAATATTGTGCTGGCTTTTTCATCGTTGCCCCGTCTTTAATGTCACCCTATGTGGTGGAAAAGGACGTTAAACCCCTAAACACCCACCCTCGTATTGTGTATTTCTGTCGAAATTTTTCTCCTTGTTCATCTGGGCCGAATGGCCAGCAAAATCTGAATTATTATTATTATTATTATTATCATCATCATCATCATCATCATCATCATCATCGTCATACACACACACACACACACACACACACACACACACACACACACACACACACACACACACACACACACACACACACACACACACACACACACACACAGAGTCAATATTTATATCCAGGTCGATTAGAAATAGTGAAGTGAAGTATGACCACCAGTGTAAACATGTTTAATGGTCGTACTCGGGTGTTTTAGCTAAACACACAGGAGGTCACGTTCCTTTTAACCCACTAGGGCTTAGTTCAATGTGAGTGGACCAGTTTTTGTGTTTGTCTCAGACTTAAGAAGGTTCTAAGATAATACTGTCAGCATCTGCAGCACTCAACAGTCCAAGTCGTCGATCGATTTCTTTTTTCAGGCGAACCCACCCATCTAATCCTGCAGTTTCTACAGACAAAAGATCACACTTGACTGATCTCCGCCTTTATTCACCAAAGATGTTCCCCACGCACTAGGAAAGTGAGCCACAATGATTGACCTAATTTCACCATTTACGAAAGAGTAATCGACCCAATGTCTTGTGGGTGAAACAATGGTTACCATCGACATTATGTCTGACAGCCACCTGGACTGAGTGCTTGCTTCAACACAGTCAGAGTGGGGTCTTCACGATAGACGACAACCACAAGGGGCGATCTCCCAGAATTCAGCCAATCACGTCCCGCGGGATGATGAGTACAACACATGGCATAGTCTGGCAAACATTTTTTGCCACACACTACAAAGACGGAAGCACACGTAGTTTTATACTTGACTGAAACGTGAAAAGAAAGCAGTAAGTCCATTGACGTCATTTGAGGGAAAAGACCATTACGTCAATCTCTTTCATCTTGAAATCACCCCTTTTCCATAATTAAAATGACGTAATGGGCGTAGTATGTTTTACCAATGCACTGCAGACTAAAGATGAGGCTTTGGCCGCGGGGCCACAGACCTAAAAAAAAGATAGACCCACCGCCGCACGCTGCCACCGCTGCTTGCGAGTGTCGCTATCGCGGCCATCTTGTGAATACCAGAACTCAGATGCTCTGTGTACAGGACGCCTCGTTCGAAATACAAAGTGCTTTAGAAAGACGTCATCAGAAATGTGACGTAAGATAAAGCGGACCAATGCTATACGCGCTATGTAAACAGCTGATAGCGTCTGGCCAATGCTATGCGCGCTATGTAAACAGCTGATAGCGTCTGGCACTTCCAGGTACTCGCAACATGGCGCGCGGCGGCGTCACACTTCCAGCACCGGAGGGGGTCTATCTTTTTAAGGTCTGTGCTCGGGGCGTGGGGGAGCCGCGGTGATCGAATGGTAGAGCGTTGGACTTCTAATGCTCGGATCGTGAGTTCGATCCCGGCTGGGGCCAAATATATGTGCTGGCTTTTTCATCGTTGCCGCGTCTTTGATATCACCCAAAGTGGTGGAAAAGGACGTTAAACCTCCAAACACCCACCCCCACCCGCCTCGGGGCGTGCCGAGTGAAGTCGTCTATTGCCATGGCACAGGGAGGATTGCTGTTTTGAGGCATATATCCACCACGGGTGTATTTCAGAGACTGGATAACTGGGTTCGTGTCCCTTCACTGAGAGGCAAGTTCTCTGGCTGTCACCTTCGCGGTGGAAGGGACCCATTCGCCCACTGTACCTGCAGGCACCTGTCTGATTGTAGTGTTGATGTGTCGTGTGTTTTGTGAAGATGTACTGCATTGTTTGTATGTGACTGTATTGTTCCAATGTTTTTCTTTTCTTTTCCTTGTTAAGCGCTGTGAGCTCCCTGCGAGAAAGAGCGCTATATAAGTATCAATTATTATTATTATTATTATTATTAACTGTTAAAAAAAAAAGTTGGCCCTTTCGGGTACCGAACTCACCACCTTCAAACCTCTAGTCCATTCAAGCCATTGAACCACTTGACTTCTCTTCATGACAAAAAGTTGGAGCAAGATGTAATTCGTGCCTAAGAACAGAGCTCTGCACTGCTCATAACGTGGTACACATTGTGCTCTGCTGGCCAGTGACAATAAAAATTCCTTGCGGCAGCTGGCAGACACACCGACCAAGGCCCACAGCAAAAGCACGGGGTTGTTCGCCACGCACGTTTTGATAACGTAACTTGCGATAACTCAATACCCGCGTGTGACTGAAATAAATACCACAAAAAATCACATTTTCTCTATTTTAACATCAGAATGATTAACCATTATTTTTTTCCTTTTGTAGGACCCCACTCCCTTGTATCGATTTCCATAGGCAGGAACCGCGTTTTTTTGGTTTGTGTGTGTGTGTGTGTGTGTGTGTGTGTGTGTGTGTGTGTGTGTGTGTGTGTGTGTGTGTGTGTGTGTGTGTTTTTAACATGATCGTTTTACTTTTGCTTCCAGAAATAGATTTGTTAATAGCTTAGATTTTCTTCTCTTTAGCAACTGCCTCTTATCGTAAAACGGCAAACTCGTTAAGTCAGGTCTTGTGTTGTGTTTGTTTGAGAACGGCCAGTGTGGTAAGGACCGCCACCCGTGTTTTCCATGGCGTCTGACAATGATTTTGACAAAACCTGTCGACGGAGAGGCAAATGAAAAAAAGGCAGCACACACACACACACACACACACACACACACACACACACACACACACACACACACACACACACACTGAAGCGTGCACAAGTGTATAATCAATTTTGCAGGATGAGTTCTCAGGAAAAATAAGGTTTGTTTGGGACCCACACGCACATCAAGGACAAGTGCGTCACATGATATTATAGTCTGACGTGGTAACAGCGTCGAAATATACATCGCTCACATACGCACCAGTGGAGACAACTACAGATTTTATTTCGGATTCCATCAACTACAGATGTCTCTGTGATTGAAATCACCTGATTGCGTGTTCTGTTATTCAATAGATATCGGTAACACTAACCTGTCAAAACTATGAACAAAGAAAATGAGCGATGGCACATTTGGTGCGCGATTCCATCATTCTATCATTCCATTTATCCTCTTCCTGGGGGAGCCGGGATAGCCGGATGGTAGAGCGTTGGACCAAAGACCTTGGAATCAGAAAGACGCGTCACTCCTGCCCTCGTAAGAGAGACATATAGCGGGACAACACTCTCTGGGGCACAGAGTCTTTCAGTGGAAAGTACCTCTGTGCACAGTGGGGAAATGGCGCTCACTGCGCTACCGTGATGGGCCTAAACTGTCTCGGTGCTCTCAAACACAAGGTCGCGCACTATGTCATCCTTGACCAGCTTTGAACCCAGAGGGATCCTCAATGGCGCAAGTGATGGCAGGCTGTCTTCAGAGTGAAAGTAGGCGTGTTTCTGAATCAGAGACATACATAACATGTCTCTGTCTGAATGGACAGATCTATTATTACATTCAGTCCTAGAGCACGGGTGTGTATGCTTTTGTAATCGTCTCTTATTCCACCACAAGGCAGGTACGTGATCGTCTGCACCGTGCAATAATACTTGCCTGTAGAGTGCAACACCCTTGCCTGTCAGAGTGCAACCCCCTTGCCGTTTACTCACATCCTGTTGGATCAGTGTACCACGTAAACAGTGCCATCAAAGCGCAACAATAATTGTCCGCTGGCAAAGAGTTTGCCCAAACGAAAAGTGGTCGGATAATCAAGATTTCGTTTCAAATCGAATCATATGACACACAAGTCTCTGCTTTTCTAAAAAAAAAAAAAAATCGCCATTTTTGAAAATGGCGCTGGGTGTAAGCAGTCACATTTTCACGCCCCCGCCGAAAAGGGACTGCACTCTGGAGTCTAGCGGGACAACGCGAAGAGTTGTCTGCCCGCATTAGCGCGCATCCTAGATCTGGCCCCTATAGTGACAGCATGGCGGAAAGTGGAAAGCGATCACAAAAGCCGGGCTTGCAATTGTGTTCTGCGCCGAATTGTTCAAATAACAGACAAATATAAACGGGGAAATCCTTCTTTTGGTATTCCTGTTGAAAAACAACCATTTTTTTTCCCGCTTTCTTGTTAAAAAAAAAAAAGACCTCAAGGGGTACGTGTGCACGCAGTGTAAACACACGCGGCTGACGCAGATACAGCGGTTTTTTTGTTTTTTTTTTCGGACAACTTTACAAATCACGTTGACTTAAACTGTGCTAGCGGCTAGCTGCATCTAAAACACACACACACACACACACACACAGAGTTGTCACTCATACGGCGGCAGGTACGTTCATCGGCACTTTTTCCAGGTTCACATACTGTTGGGGGGAAATCTGTAGGTATGTACAGAACTCTTTTCTAAAAATATCAAGAGGTTTGCATGCAGTGCAAACAAACAGCAGTAAACACACGTGGCAGGCGCAGACATCAGGTTTTGGTGTTGTTTTTGTTGTTTTGTTGGCGTGGTGTATTATTTTTACTTTACAAATAACGTTGACTTGACCTGTGTTAGCGGCAAGTTGCACTGATACACACACACACACACACACACACAGAGAGAGAGAGAGAGAGAGAGAGAGAGAGAGAGAGAGAACAAAATCATCCGGCTGAACTTCATTCTATCCATTGTAAAACCATATCACAACATAGATTCTGCTGGATCGTCGGTCGCAGATATGATTAATGCTGAGAGCAGGAAGTATTCAGCGGATGCGTCCGGGCCATCTTTGGATCTCTCGCACAGCTATTGGATCTTTCTGTGTTCCGTACTAGTTTTACTTGAACACATCGAACGAAATGCACTACGTAGCCTACGTACAGCAGTGAAAGCCAAACAAGATATTTCGTTCGTTCTCCGAAACTTTGAAAATACTTATGTTTTCCATAGGCCTAAAACACATGCGAAATATATGGGGGAGACCACCTGTCAGTCGCTGACATCTTCGTTTTTGTTTACTTCGTTAAGATGTTTTACGGCGGCTAGTGTAGGGTTGGGTCAAACAAACAGAGACTTTTTACAAGCATACGGATTCTATTCTAAATTTATGCCAGTCACATGTCGTGGATGCGGCGATTTTGGTTTTCACGTGTGATGCTGTGTGTTAGATTTGGGAGAAAACATAATCTTGGCTCCAACTTCGATACCGATCTTGGCTCCAACTTCGATATCGTAGGAATACCTACCTCTTTTTTTCAAGGGGGAAATCTAAAGAAATGTTTTCCCGTTCCTGGTGTTCGCTTCTGACAGCAATTCGGCGCTGCACACCATTGCACGCCCGAATTTTTGCGTGGTTTCTGGTCTTCTGCCATACTGCCATTACTGCGTAGATCTGCGGGATGCGCGCTAATGCGCGCAGACAACTCTTACGTGTTGTCCCTCAAAGGGAGGTAAGTGAACTATCTTTATGTTTCCAAGATCTTTGGTTGGACTCTCAATGGTCGGGTCGTGAGTTCGCATCCCAGCTGGGGCCAAATATTTGCACTGGCCTTTTTCTCGTTGCCCCGTCTTTGGTGTCACCCATACGTGGTGAAAAAAGGACGTTAAACTCCCAAATACCCACCCCATCTTCTTCCTGTTCCTATTGTTGGTGTTGTTCTTGTTGTTTTGTTATCAATCACCGTATGTTTGTCCTAACGAACAAATGAACAGTGTGTATGGTGTTGCCTGTCGATACTATTGCATGACCTCGTTGGCGGTGGTGGCGGATGGCTGTTTCCGTCACTTTCCCCACCACGTAAGGGTGATATTAAAGACGGGGCTGCGAGGTTAGTTAGTTAGTTAGTTAGTTAGTTAGTTATTTAGGGCTTAACGCCGCGCAAGCAACAAAGGCTAATTCGCGGCTCATGGAAGTCCCTTCCTGCCAGGTCCTATAAAACATAAAATTCCCGCATTAAAACAAGATGTAAATAAATATTAAAAATCTATCGGGGCTAAATGAGACTTCTTTGAGGACTTAAAAATTTAACATAGGTGGTCAGTGAAAGATTGAATATTTGAGGTCTATAATTTATAGAACAGGTTGACCTCTTTCAGGAAACTGAAGATGCTGTCGGGAGGTACATCCCTGAACAGCACCTTCACTGAATCTGCACAGTAATGTTTGGCACGGATCTCAGAAAGTGCTCAACAGTAAAAGGCCGTGGCATGGGACACACCAAGGGGGATCCTCCCCCTTCAACAGATGGGACGGGGCTGCGAGGAAAAGGCCGGCACAAATATTTAGCCGCAACTGGGATCCGAACTCAACACCTGAACATTGAAGGTCCAACGCAATATCATTCAACCATCCAGGCTTCCCGTTGTGGTGGTGGGGTGTATGCATTGTCCGTTGTCCTAGCGAACAAATCAACGGCGTCATTGCCATCAGTTCTTGTCGATACTCTAGCGTGAGCAGTTAACTATTGTTATGCAAAGTTGTACCGTGCGTTGTGTAACACTGACAGAATAACGACCGGATATCGTCCGACTGGCAAGATGGCTTGAATCACCACCAATAGCAGCCTGTCAGCGTTTTGATTCCTGACTGCAGGTGACAAACACAGCGATAACAGAAGTCTGCTTATTGTGCGAGCTTGTGTGTGTGTGTGTGTGTGTGTGTGTGTGTGTGTGTGTGTGAGAGTGTGCGTGTATGTGTGCGCGTGTGCATGTGACGTTGGTGTGTGTGTGTGTGTGTGTGTGTGTGTGTGCGTGCGTGCGTGCGTGTGTGTGTTTTCGTTTGAAGCGCTCATGGCCTATAAGCCTAACAAGAGTTATGCATCAGCACAATTAAGGAGTCGACTGAAGAATCCATAACTAATGCAATGGAAAAGATATTATAAAAAATAACGTGACGTTGAAATTATTTATCGATGATATGACCGACAAGCAACGGAAATTACGTGAGAACGATAAAAGGTCCCTTCTACCATCGTAATCCTCCCCACCCCTCCACACACACACACACACACACACACACACGCACGCACGCACGCACGCACGCACGCACGCAGCCGCTGGCGTGGCATTTTAAGCTCATATTCTTGAATTACCCTCCAGGCACACACGCACCTTAACAATTCTCAGCGCTTTGACTCAACTGGTTTTGTGGGATTTTTTTTGTTGTTGTTGTATTTTTTTATGAAACATACTGCGCACATACAAGTTTAGGTCGACTCGACACAGTCGTCATTGCTTTATTTGATAAACTGACGTCTTTATCCTTCTCTAGCTTCCTTTACTGCCTTCAGGTCCCGAGCTCGGATTGACAGTATAAAAATCTATAGATTTCTATCGGCCTAATCCGCCAGCGGGAACAATACAGCTTTCAGAAAACAGGAAGTTTTCAAGAAAACGAAGGTTTATTGTGACTGTTTCTTTTATTCTTCTTCTTCTTCCTTCACGGCTGACGGCTGACAATTGAGACAATTTACTGCTGACTGTATCTGACTGTATCTTCTTCTTCCTTCACGGCTGACGGCTGACAATTGAGACAATTTACTGCTGACTGTATCTTCTTCTTCCTTCACGGCTGACGGCTGACAATTGAGACAATTTACTGCTGACTGTATCTTCTTCTTCCTTCACCGGCTGACGGCTGACAATTGAGACAATTTACTGCTGACTGTATCTTCTTCTTCCTTCACGGCTGACGGCTGACAATTGAGACAATTTACTGCTGACTGTATCTTCTTCTTCCTTCACGGCTGACGGCTGACAATTGAGACAATTTACTGCTGACTGTATCTTCTTCTTCCTTCACGGCTGACGGCTGACAATTGAGACAATTTACTGCTGACTGTATCTTCTTCTTCCTTCACGGCTGACGGCTGACAATTGAGACAATTTACTGCTGACTGTATCTTCTTCTTCCTTCACGGCTGACGGCTGACAATTGAGACAATTTACTGCTGACTGTATCTTCTTCTTCCTTCACGGCTGACGGCTGACAATTGAGACAATTTACTGCTGACTGTATCTTCTTCTTCCTTCACGGCTGACGGCTGACAATTGAGACAATTTACTGCTGACTGTATCTTCTTCTTCCTTCACGGCTGACGGCTGACAATTGAGACAATTTACTGCTGACTGTATCTTCTTCTTCCTTCACGGCTGACGGCTGACAATTGAGACAATTTACTGCTGACTGTATCTTCTTCTTCCTTCACGGCTGACGGCTGACAATTGAGACAATTTACTGCTGACTGTATCTTCTTCTTCCTTCACGGCTGACGGCTGACAATTGAGACAATTTACTGCTGACTGTATCTTCTTCTTCCTTCACGGCTGACGGCTGACAATTGAGACAATTTACTGCTGACTGTATCTTCTTCTTCCTTCACGGCTGACGGCTGACAATTGAGACAATTTACTGCTGACTGTATCTTCTTCTTCCTTCACGGCTGACGGCTGACAATTGAGACAATTTACTGCTGACTGTATCTTCTTCTTCCTTCACGGCTGACGGCTGACAATTGAGACAATTTACTGCTGACTGTATCTTCTTCTTCCTTCCACGGCTGACGGCTGACAATTGAGACAATTTACTGCTGACTGTATCTTCTTCTTCCTTCACGGCTGACGGCTGACAATTGAGACAATTTACTGCTGACTGTATCTTCTTCTTCCTTCACGGCTGACGGCTGACAATTGAGACAATTTACTGCTGACTGTATCTTCTTCTTCCTTCACGGCTGACGGCTGACAATTGAGACAATTTACTGCTGACTGTATCTTCTTCTTCCTTCACGGCTGACGGCTGACAATTGAGACAATTTACTGCTGACTGTATCTTCTTCTTCCTTCACGGCTGACGGCTGACAATTGAGACAATTTACTGCTGACTGTACTCTTCTTCTTCCTTCACGGCTGACGGCTGACAATTGAGACAATTTACTGCTGACTGTATCTTCTTCTTCCTTCACGGCTGACGGCTGACAATTGAGACAATTTACTGCTGACTGTATCTTCTTCTTCCTTCACGGCTGACGGCTGACAATTGAGACAATTTACTGCTGACTGTATCTTCTTCTTCCTTCACGGCTGACGGCTGACAATTGAGACAATTTACTGCTGACTGTATCTTCTTCTTCCTTCACGGCTGACGGCTGACAATTGAGACAATTTACTGCTGACTGTATCTTCTTCTTCCTTCACGGCTGACGGCTGACAATTGAGACAATTTACTGCTGACTGTATCTTCTTCTTCCTTCACGGCTGACGGCTGACAATTGAGACAATTTACTGCTGACTGTATCTTCTTCTTCCTTCACGGCTGACGGCTGACAATTGAGACAATTTACTGCTGACTGTATCTTCTTCTTCCTTCACGGCTGACGGCTGACAATTGAGACAATTTACTGCTGACTGTATCTTCTTCTTCCTTCACGGCTGACGGCTGACAATTGAGACAATTTACTGCTGACTGTATCTTCTTCTTCCTTCACGGCTGACGGCTGACAATTGAGACAAATTTACTGCTGACTGTATCTTCTTCTTCCTTCACGGCTGACGGCTGACAATTGAGGACAATTTACTGCTGACTGTATCTTCTTCTTCCTTCACGGCTGACGGCTGACAATTGAGACAATTTACTGCTGGACTGTATCTTCTTCTTCCTTCACGGCTGACGGCTGACAATTGAGACAATTTACTGCTGACTGTATCTTCTTCTTCCTTCACAGGCTGACGGCTGACAATTGAGACAATTTACTGCTGACTGTATCTTCTTCTTCCTTCACGGCTGACGGCTGACAATTGAGACAATTTACTGCTGACTGTATCTTCTTCTTCCTTCACGGCTGACGGCTGACAATTGAGACAATTTACTGCTGACTGTATCTTCTTCTTCCTTCACGGCTGACGGCTGACAATTGAGACAATTTACTGCTGACTGTATCTTCTTCTTCCTTCACGGCTGACGGCTGACAATTGAGACAATTTACTGCTGACTGTATCTTCTTCTTCCTTCACGGCTGACGGCTGACAATTGAGACGATTTACTGCTGACTGTATCTTCTTCTTCCTTCACGGCTGACGGCTGACAATGAGACAATTTACTGCTGACTGTATCTTCTTCTTCCTTCACGGCTGACGGCTGACAATTGAGACAATTTACTGCTGACTGTATCTTCTTCTTCCTTCACGGCTGACGGCTGACAATTGAGACAATTTACTGCTGACTGTATCTTCTTCTTCCTTCACGGCTGACGGCTGACAATTGAGACAATTTACTGCTGACTGTATCTTCTTCTTCCTTCACGGCTGACGGCTGACAATTGAGACAATTTACTGCTGACTGTATCTTCTTCTTCCTTCACGGCTGACGGCTGACAATTGAGACGATTTACTGCTGACTGTATCTTCTTCTTCCTTCACGGCTGACGGCTGACAATTGAGACAATTTACTGCTGACTGTATCTTCTTCTTCCTTCACGGCTGACGGCTGACAATTGAGACAATTTACTGCTGACTGTATCTTCTTCTTCCTTCACGGCTGACGGGCTGAACAATTGAGACAATTTACTGCTGACTGTATCTTCTTCTTCCTTCACGGCTGACGGCTGACAATTGAGACAATTTACTGCTGACTGTATCTTCTTCTTCTTCCTTCACGGCTGACGGCTGACAATTGAGACAATTTACTGCTGACTGTATCTGAGGTAAAAAAAAAAAAACTTTTCTGTGCACGACAAGGAAATGAATTTTTCAAACTGATCAGACGATGAGGTTGTGGTAGTATTGTGGTAGTGCATGTATTTTCAGCAAATATACTGCTAGGTCACGGCACATCCACAATACAAAGGAAAATTACGTATTGATGAATAAATTGAATCCCCCCTACCCTTCACACCCCACCCCACCACCACCCCTCCCCCACCCACCCCCACGTCCCCCCAACCCCCCCTCCCCCACCCCCGAAAAAAAAAGTCACTGTAAATTTTCAAGGAACTAGATCAAAGAATTAGTGCCCATGGTCGGAAAAATGCATTTCTGAGTTGACATTACGTTGAAGCTGCTAGATTTTTAAATTTTAAACCATGCTAGTTATTTCACAACCTGTTTGCTTGCATCTTCTAAGAACCATCTCGCTTCAAGTGACAATGAAAAATAATCATCAGCACACTCAAGTACGACCGCATTTCAGTACAGGCGATCGCCGTTACTCGGCGTGTATGTTTGTTTGTTTTTGGTTTGTTTGTTTTGTTTTTCTTTTTGTTTTGTTGTTGTTATTGTTGTTTTGTTGGTTGTTGTTGTTTCTTTTCCTTTTGTTTGGGGGGGGGGTGTTTGTTTATTTTGTTTTGTCTGTGTGTGTGTGTGTGTGTGTGTGTGTGTGTGTGTGTGTGTGTGTGTGTGTGTGTGTGTGTGTGTGTATTTGGTGGTGGTGGTTGTTGTTGTTGTTGTTGTTGTTGTTGGTTGGTTGGTTTTGTTTTGGTTTTTGTTTTGGTTTGTTTGTTTGTTTTTGTTTTTTGTTTTTTGGTTTTTTTTCTTCTTCTTTTTTCTTTTGGGGGGAGGGGGGGGGGCTCTGAGACACGCACCTAATTGATCAAGGAAAGTTCTTTGCTTTCATTTGGAGGTATGATGTTTTTGTTTCCACGCTAACAAATTAAACCCCAGGACTCCGTGTTTGACAAAAGCTCTTAAACTAAATCAGTTCCACCCAGCAAGGCACTTTGCAGAAAAAGCAATTAATGTTGAAGGAAAAAACAAATTAGCAGTGCATATGTCCTAGAAAAACTCAGTGCACGGTGTCCTGAAGGAAAACAGATCGGCAAAGCACATGTCCTACTGGAAAAAGCCTGATCTGCAGTGTGTATGTCCTAGGGAAAAAACTGATTAACAGTACACATGTCCTAACCCCAGATCCTCAGTGCACATGTCCTAGAGGAAATCTGGGATTTGCAGCGCACACTCCTAGAAGATACATCTGATCAGCAGCGCACATGCCTCAGAGGAAATCTGGGATTTGCAGCGCACACTCCTAGAGGATAAATCTGATCAGCAGCGCACACCTCCTAGAGGATAAATCGGATCAGCAGCGCACATGTCCTAGAGGAAATCTGGGATTTGCAGCGCACACTCCTAGAGGATAAATCGGATCAGCAGCGCATATGTCCTAGAGGAAATCTGGGATTTGTAGCGCACACTCCTAGAGGATAAATCTGATCAGCAGCGCACACTCCTAGAGGATAAATCTGATCAGTAGCGCACATGTCCTAGAGGGAAAACCTGATCATAATAATAATAATAATAATGAGTATTATATAGGCGCTTTACCCAATTTCATGAAATCGGCTCAAAGCGCCGCGAACTGAACCCAACACGCACGCTCACGTGAATCACACACATTCTCTCACACACCGGACATAAACACATTACACTCACGTGGTGCGAAGGGTCAGCTCAGCTATTTAAATTACGGAAATTTTAGAATTGCATTTATTTTCAAATGTTGGTGGGCTGAACATTTCCAAAGCAGAGGGGGAGGAAGCCGGAGTACCCGGAGAGAACCCCCGACGATCGGCCCGAATGAACGGTGCCACATACGAGAAGGAAAAATTCTTTGCCCCGAGTGGGACTCGAACCCCTGACCTCTCGCATTGGTGACAGGTTCTCTTAACCACTAGACCACCGACCGCCATCATCACTGCACATGTCTAAAGTAAAAGCCACATCAACAGTACACATGTCCTAAAAGAAACCCCAGGTCATCATGTCCCACAGGAGAAAAAAAAAACAACGATCTGCGGTACACATGTCCTAGGGGACAAAACAGATCAGCAATGAACACATCCTACAACAACAACAAAAATACCACCAAAAACCCGCATGTTTTAGAACAATAAAAGAGAGACAAAAAAAAAATACTAGATCACCAGTGCGCGTGTCCCTGACAAAAACCCAGTTCAGAAATGTAACTGTCCTAATTCTGATCAGGGCACGTTAACATTCCAGTTCCACAAATGTGCCATTAGTGAAAAACGGTTCATCAATAATTCCTCTACAGCTGCTTTGAACAGCCAGCATGAACCGTGCCACAGAGGTTCTCCGACTCCGTTATTGTCACACTTTGCTGACGGTGCTTGCAGCGGACAGAGTATCTCGCTTTCTATGCCGCTGTTACAGGTCCTAATTTCAGGGGGGGGGGGGGGGGCAGGACAGCCAAGAGTTGGACTCTCAATGCTCGGGTCGATCGTGAGTTCGAATCTTGGCTGGGGCCGAATATTTGTACTGGCCTTTTCCTCGTTGCCCCCGTATTTGATATCACCCTTACATGGTGGAAAAGGACGTTAAATTTATAAACCACCACCAACCACATCCTGATTTTCAGATGCTTTGGCTTACATATCGTTTTTGGCTGTTCTGGTGATGTCTAGCATGACACCACTTAGTTAGTTAGTTAGTTAGTTAGGGCTTAACGCCGCGCAAGCAATCACACGACTAAGACACATACACAGACAGACTTGCGTTCAGCTGACTGAAGCCAAAACACATTAGCCAGTGACAGTGTTGTGAGCACACTCGACCTTGTAGCCCAGTTCTCCTCGTTTGCCACGGCCATCAAACGTCAATGTGTTGCATATGGAGCTCTACGAATTTCTAACAGACTATTTCGAAAGCACAGGCGCAGTCACATACGCAACTATTCCAGAATAGAAATCTTTATATAAAACCTAATGGTAGCAACGGTCCCCGGTAGTGTAGTGCTTAGCACTTCGGACCATGGACCGGGAGACCCGGGGAAAGGTAAAGCAGTAATGAAGAGGAGATGGGCACCGCCATCACAAAGCTGACCTGATGAAAAGTGAAGTTTCTAGCGCTTCACTCCCCTAACAGTAATACCACCATACACATTGTCATTCACACTGGTTGTCTGGATAGGGGGGTGGAAAAAGGAGGGGGCGGGTGGAGTGCGACGGGGGTTAGCGGGAAGGCGGAGGATAGGGTTGAGCAATTTAGTGATCCCATGGGAAATCATCATACCTCTTTCAGTCTTAATGACTCCTGATTAATTTGTATTTTCCGTTCTCTCAGTGGGTCAGGTAGCAGCAGCCTCTACGAGGGTTTTTTTTTTTTTTTTTTGGGGGGGGTGTTTGTTTGTTTTTTGTTGTTGCTGTTGTTGTTGTTTTGACATTTTACACACACACACACACACACACACACACACACACACACACACACACACATATATATATATATATATATATATATATATATATATATATGAAGAAGGGAAAAAAAAGCAGACAAAATATTGGCACATGGCATAATACACACACATATATACATAAATATATCTATATCACACTTGTTCACACACACACACACACACACACACACACACACACACACACACACACACACACACACACACACAGCTTTGCTGGCTTACAACTACACACACACAAAAAAAAGATTCAGTGCCTTAAAGTGTCATGTACCAGGCACAAACACGATGAGGTTTCACTGGAGTAATGCCTCATATGGACGCCAAAACTAGGGTTTTAATGTTTTGTTCCACAGCCTCCCGTGACCTACAAACACCACTTTCTTTCTCGCCAGTAAATACTCCACACAAAAAAACTCTCTATCACCCCCCCCCCCCCCCACCTCTTCCTTTCCCTCCATTTCCAGCAGTATTCAGCTCCATGACCAACTACTTAGCTCCTCTACTTTCACCCTGTTTCCTTGTTTGAGCAGCACTCACGCACAAATGCCATTAAGAGGCCGATTGTACACACATTCAGTCCGAGTATATTCCTGTGGAACCACCGGCTGTGATTGCGGGTCATTCACCTGAGCTAAATTATTCCGCCTAGATGGAGTGATCGACCTTTGATATTTCAACCATAGTGGTGTATCGTTTCGCGGGGATATTATATGGCTTTCGCTTTTTGTGGTAGCGCTAGTTTATATGGCTTTCGCTTTTTATGGCAGCGCTAGTTTACAAGAATCCGGGTTTTGTTGTTGTTGTTGTTGTTGTTAAGTTGTTTCTCCATAAAGAAACAACGTTATAGGATGGGGCAGATTTTGCTGCGCGCAGCAGCAAGTTTCAGTGATACAAAACAAGACTGTGACGTTTCTCCAGACAATAATACTTTCACGCACACGGTGACGTAACCAAATCTGCGTCATAGACACCTTGCGTGACACTATGCTGCTGCCTTCTATTTGGCGGGAGTTGTGTGTGTGCGTGTGTGTGTGTGTGTGTGTGTGTGTGTGTGGACGGGTGAAACCATGACTGTCTCCTAAACCACCTCATTGGGGGGGGCTTTTCACTGGGCAGTCACTTTCTCCAGAGGTACCTTTCATGATTTTTCTCTTGCCGCATTTAAAGAAGAGTTATCGCCCATTTAAAGAAATCGGTCATGTTACGTATTTTGACGAAAAAGTTGTTCAAATGCCTTCATTTTCTAGAACTTGGAAGTTCATCCAATTATACTGAATGAGTTCGTAGCACAGCTCTGTGGTTCTGACATATTTTGTGGGAAAAAATATATTTCTGAGGTAGGGGTGGTTTGCATATGAGGCCGACTGTCTATGAAACGACACCTTTAAATTACTCATCGTCCCGGCGTTGTTGTCAAGTGTGACAACTGCACATTTGACAAGAATTACTGCACTGTTATATCTTGAATATTAAGAATAACAGTGATTTTAGCTAAACCTTTTTTTTTTTCCTCAAGTTTTTGTGAGAAGCATCGGTCCAAAGAGTTTAAATTTGGGCTTTCGTAAGTACATTCCAAGGAATTCAAGTCCACGTTTCATCAGTCCTCTAGATTTTCCAGATTTTTTGTAAAATTTAATTCAGGCAGGGGAGTCAAAACAGCAACACGGAAATCACAAGTCATGAACAAGCATACGACCTGCGTGAGGATGACGTCAAATGTTTGGTTCACAGACAAAATCTGTAAATTATTATCACTGTCTCCGACATTTTACCATTTCTCTAAATCGTCCAGGTTTTGTGTAAAAATTAATTCAGTCGGGGAAGTCACAACTCTAAGAGGGAAACCACACCACATGAACAAGCATCTCGTCTGTCACAGTGTCAGACGACCTGCGTCAGTGAGGCTGACGTCAAATGTTTAGTTCACGGAATTCACGTCATCTCTCTCTCTCTCTCTCTCTCTCTCTCTCTCTCTCTACATCCTAGATCCACTATAGCGTTGCGGGTCTAGTGTCTTTGGTAGGTCTTACACATTTTGAAGAGAGAAAGAAAAACAACAACTGAAAACATCAACAAACAACGAAAGAGATAAAATGGCATGAAATTTGGAGAACCAACTTTATTGGGTGGGATCATTCCTCCTTGTTTGTCTTGTTTTGGCATTCTTGTCACGTGTAGTCATGGTTCAAGATGCGAGGGTGCGTGTTCTATTCATTGTGGAGCGTCGAAAAGCCCGCGCATTTAGTGCAGTATCTAGGTGTTGCCGGTTCGTCGCGATCTTTATTTCAACCTTCCCCGTCCCAGGCTAACAATACTGGGTCCCGATGACGTCTTTTTACGTCACAGTCATGCTCACGCCAAAACTTACATACGTCAAATGATTGTTGTCTCACAATCATGCTGACGTCGAAACTTACATACATCATATGTTAACGCATGACTGTGCATGTACGCACACAGCAAACACAAAGAAGAATCTTCATTCCCGTGATGTGTGAATCACTTCAGAAGGCTATTCATTAGTAATGTACAATCTTTGTTCTGATCGCGCACACGAAACGGGAAGGCGGAGTTCTTTCTTTGTTTTGTTTGTTTGTTTGTTTGTTTGTTTGTTTGTTTGTTCGCTTGTTCGCTCTAATTTACTAGCACAGGTTTGCGCACACACAGAAACAAACTAAGCAAACGTGTGTGTGTGTGTGTGTGTATGTGTGTGTGTGTGTGTGTGTGTGTGTGTGTGTGTGTGTGTGTGTTCAAACGCCTCACCTGATCATCTTCTTGTTGGCGATGGCCTTTTTGCGCCCAGCGAGCAGGATCACCGACATGGTTGGTCGATTTTCACCACGGTCCGACACAGCAACAGAAATCACACCTTCCCCGTCACGGCTCGCTTCTCAGTGAACTACCTGTCCTGCCGGTTTCCAGAAGCAAGACTGTCGATACCTAGAAACGTGAGAGACTAGTCGGGAACTCTTCTCTTGGGAACAGCCAGTCAGTGTCTGCACGCAGCTGTCTCTCCAGTGCTGGGTGCCTGAGCGAACTGTGACGAAATGTGTCGCCAAGAAGTCAATATCACCCTGTCTGGCGGGTGGGTACTGGGGAGGGTTGGCTGTGGAAGGGGGTACAGGGAGGGAGAGAGTGAGCGTGAGTGTGTTTGTGTATGAGAGAGAGAGGGAGGGAGGGAGAGAGAGAGGCTGCAGCCAATTGCCGACGTTCAAATCGTGTGGTTTCTATTGATGTGGTCTCGCGTCACGCTGTTGGTCTCGAGTCTGGCTGCTCACTCTCGGGTGGCTGGTGGACTGCGCGTGCGTGGCTGAGTTGGAAGGGGGAGAGGGGGTAGAAATTGGGATAGGATGGGGATTGGGTTTATCCTAGAGAGAGAGACTGAGAGGAGGGGGCACGGAGAGAGAGGGGGGGGGGGGGGGCACAAAGAGAGAGAGAGAGAGAGAGACTGACGATGGGACAGAGAGGGGGGGGGGGCAGAGAGAGCAAGAGAGTTGCGACTATCATGGTGAACCATTCTCCAGATGCGCAGAGATTTGCACCCTCTTTCCAGGTAGATACAGACAGATTCTGTGTGTACAGAGAATGTCTAGTGGTGGGACTGCGTGTCCATATCAGATGGAGAGCGTTGTGCAATGAGTTTTACACAGGCCTTTCGTCTAAACGCGTATGTTTAAATATCCGGCCCATGATTCTCTCTCTCTCTCTCTCTCTCATTCTCTCTCTCTCTGAGTGGTCAACAAAAACAAAATAATGTCTAGTTTTGCATGGTACCACCTACGGCAATGCTTCGTCATATCTTAAATCACTCAATGAGTGTTGCACATTTTTTACCCCCCAGATAGGACATGGTGTCCTGATGACAAAAATGTAATAGGACACAGTGTCCTGGTGATGCAGAGACAATAGGACACCAACTCTGCCGCAACCATTCTGATCACCACGAACATTCACACACTTCATCAGACAGGCACTCGCTAGGTAATGCAATACTGCAACTGTGAACAACAGTGTATTCTCATTTCTGAGAGCAACTCCACACAAAAGTGAACATTCAAATATGAAAAACTCATTGGATCCCTTGATCAGCCAACTTACTCCTCTAACTGTTGTCATCATTGCTGCTTCTTGTTTTGAGAGGACAGCTTTGTCACAAAGTTTTTTGTTTTCCTGGTGCTGAGGAACGGCCAGTGCAGCTTTGTGGTCTGATGTCATCACATGGTCTTGCAGCGCACTCTTCCTGAAGTTGCTGCAACCCACGGTGAAAGAGTTCCGCGCAACTGCAGCAATGCAGAGACTACAGAACATAACGTTTTTTTCGTCGTAATAGACCCATGGAAATTGCAGTTTCCACGAGTCCTGGAAAAGTCGGTTTTTTGTGGGCTTTGAAGTCGAACTTGTGGTTGCAGATTCGGCAGAAGACTTGTCAATATGATCGTCCGGTATGACGATCGACGGTCCTACTAATTACCGAAAACAACGAAACGACCGAAAACAACCGAAAACAACTCTTAATACGGATAGAACGCGGTTCAAACATAGAAATAACAACACACAAACATGATTAACGGTGAAAAAAGTGGCCTTAAAAAAAGCTAAAAGGAAAAAAGGTGATATTGCAGAAAATAACCAGTCCGGACCAGAGTCGCTTCCCTTGGGAGACACGTTCATTTCGTCCTGTTCTCTTGGAGTGAATAAGTACTTTTTTCCTTTAAACTAGTTTAATGCCTCTTTTATCACCTTTAATCATGTTTGTGTGTTGTTATTTCTATGTTTTAACTACGTTCTACGCGTTTTAAGAGTTGTTTTCGGTTGTTTTCGGTCGTTTTCGGTTGTTTTCGGTAATTAGTAGGACCCGACGATCGATGGAGCAGGGTCACTGCGGGAAACGCCTTCTTCTCGTATAGCAGAGGAAGCAACCTGGCTCTCTCTGGGCTCGCAACTGCTTGTTAGCATTTGCTGATTTTTGTCAGCTTTCAATCGTTTTTTTCGGTGGCATCTTCTTCAAACTCAGTCAAAACAATGTGTACTTCGATCGCATGTGTTCCTCACATCCAAAACAATGCACAGTCCGATAACACGTGTTCCTACTACGCATGCGCTAGGCAGAAGACAGTAACAAAGAGATTGGCCGCTGATTGGTCAAAATTAAACAACCGAAACATGGCATGAGAGGAACGTGGAACAATTTATACCACTCCCACTCCCTAGAGAACACCTTTTTAAAATGAGTTTTACATGTTCTGGGTCTTCCAGTCTGGAATTCACTACATGTACCTTCAAAATCTAAAATTGTGTGTGTGTGTGTGTGTGTGTGTGTGTGTGTGTGTGTGTGTGTGTGTGTGTTAGAGAGAGAGAGATAGAAAGAGAGAGATGATGATGATGATGATGATGATGATGATGAATCGTTTTTATTCATGATAGATCATTTAGGCATTGCTGCCTATCTTACAGGCTGTCCTGCTATTCTACATTCAAGGGTTAAAAAAAACTAACAAACAAATCAAACAACTACAAACTTTCTACAGGAAATGAAAGAGAGAGAAAATACACTTGAAAAAAGGGGGAAAACAAACAAATAAACAACAACAACAAAAAAAACAACACATACGTGGCAGGTGCTGGCCAAGAGAGAGAGAGAGAGAGAGTTTTAATGTTGTACATGCATTTGAAAAAGTTACTTTCGCCTTTCCATCTAAGAGTTTCTTTTCTTTTCTTTTGCTTTGCTTTAGTCTTTTTTTTTCAGTATTGTGGCAACGACTGATATCATTGATTGGTGAAATCACTTTCGTCGGAAAATAAAGTTCGTTTGTCCGCTCTCTCTCTCTCTCTCTCTCTCTCTCTCTCTGCCCACAATATCACACATTCGCCTTTCCTGCCCCACACAGCCTAACATCGACCCGTCAGCCGCTAAGCTCATTCAGCCGACTAGCGTGGTCACCTGAAACTCCGGGTGAATATCTCAAGCGGCCCCAGAGACCGGAAACAATATGGCTTCGGTCTATTCACACAAAAGTCGGGCAGAGTTTTCGCAGATCCTTTTCTCCAATCAAATTATTGGCCCTCTTTCTATTGTCAGCGGCTTTCACGTGCGACAACATTGCCGTCCGCACTAATGCATCGGTATTCAGCGGTTGTTCATGGTGGGTTGAGATTGTGGTCGTGGTGATGGCGATGGTGGTGTGGGGTAGCAGTGGTGGTGGTGGTGGTGGTGGTGGTGGTGAAATGCGTGTCGGTTTTGGCTGAAATACGCAGTTTTCATATTGCCTCGCGAATTTCATGTCTAATGGTAGTTGAACAATGTGTGTGTGTGTGTGTGTGTGTGTGTGTGTGTGTGTGTGTGTGTGTGTGTGTGTTATTACTAATGACGTCATAGTGATGACAAAAAGTCCAAGAACTGCCTATGTTGACTTTGAGGTGGTCATTTTGGCAACGTAGCCCGATGAAGCCTACTTGTCTGACTGACAAACGGGCAAGCCAGTAACTATCGTGATCTCAGCAACAAGAACAACCACGACACGGACAATATAAAGCAGTCTGGTTGGTTTTCAGTCTAGAGTTTAGCCCGAAGAATCACGACGTGCTATCTGGTGCACAGTGCGATGTAGGGACAGCGCGCAATCTCCTAAGGTTCAAGTACTATTGTTCGGGCTAAAGCATAAACTATCTGGACAAAAGTTTGTTACCAGCTTTTCTCAGCAATAGACCCTCAATCTGGCAATAAGTTGACGTCATTCACTTGCATTTTACGTCACGCATTGTCTCAATGCTCTAGGACAATTCCAACAGTATTCGTTCAGAGATGGACGTCGGCTCCGCATGTTACTCAGTATCCATATTTGCAAAGAAATTTTGTTCAAACCACGTATGCCGGTCGCTGTACATATTTTATGAACGATTCCGCATAGTGTTTTGCCGCTGGATACTGAGACAAATGCATAACTGACGTCCATTTTCGAACAAATATTTTGGAGTTGCCTTCAAGCAAAGTCTTGTTACGTCATCCCAACGTCAGTAATGGCGTCTTTTATAATTTTCTCAACAACAAAACCGAGTCGCCCATTTCTCCCTGTTATAGCCAGTTCACATGGAAGTTTACAGAATGACCTTAAGACATGCTGCAATGGACACCACTGTAACAGACGACTCCACTCTTCAAGACCGGAGACCAAAACCCCGACACTTCAGTCTGTCGTCTATTGACAAGATTCAAGATTTTTCAAGATTTTTATTTCCTTTTTCTCCGTTTGGGGCATGGAGAAATACAATAAAAAGAACACTGCACAAAGACAAAAAGAAAAAACGACAAACAAAAAAAAAGGACAAAACACAGCACGTCCACGAAAAAAAAAGGGGTGATATCAAAACGAGGAGACTGACGTCATGTTATTTTTCCTCAAATGACGTCAATGGTCTGCTTTCTTTCCACGTTTCAGTCATATCAAGGTGCTCGTGCTTCCCTCCTTGTAGCGTCTGGCAGTGAAGTTTGCCACACCATGCCATGTGTTGTGCTCATTATGGCACGCACGCGATTGGCTGAATTCTGGGGTCTCGCCCCTTTTGAATGGAGTCGTCTATTTACAACGCCAGTAGCAATGCCAAACTAAAACGTGGCTGGGTTGAAACGCGTGTTTATTTACAATAAAATCAATAATTTTGATGATACAGTTGGGTTTTTTCCCCCTTTGTTTGCCTCTGCGTTCTGCTGCCAATGCATTATTGACGATGAAGGCACAACACTGAGTATGCTGTATAAAGTGAACCACTGGACCAGTTCTATCTCGATTTTAATCAGCATTCACCAGAAACCCGCTAAAGTAAGTCATGTCGTAAAACAGGTAGTTATCTCCCAGCCCCGCCCTAACCCACACCTTCTCCCCTTTCCTCAATTGGATAACGGCCTGACAGCTCGAGCTCTGGTGAGTGTTGTCATCGGTTGATATCGACGCATAACACACTCGCACGTGGCCGACCATGAGGTAAAGGCCGGCCGTGTTGTTGGCGAAAAAGGTCCCCACACTTGCTGAGATAAAATAGGTGCCGTTCAGTGGAACAATGAACTCCCCTCTTGTGGCGTTGTAAGCCGCTCCCTGATTGGTGATGACTGACGTAAGATTTACTTTGTCAGGGTACGTCACTCTCGTGGTCAGAGACAGTTTGACGTGGAAGCTCACATGGGTGTAGTTCATTTCTGTGAAAGCACAGAAAGTGAGTTAATTATTTAGTGCTTAACGCCACGCAAGGAACAAAGAGTATTTCGCGGCTAATCAAGGTCCTTCTCCGCCAGATTGAAATAAAAAGACAGACAAAAAACAAAACAAAAAAAATATATATAGAATAGGAACAAAGGCGTCGCTATATATATATATATATATATATATTCTAACTAGTTTAAATGATAAAAACGAAAACGTTTCACTTCTTTGTACATCGAACATACAGAGGTCGAGGATAGTCCGTATTACATGAGGTGTCTATATTTTATAGAATACATTTGACTCTTTCAAGCACAGAAAGAGTTTTCATGTCAAACAAATGAAACGTAACATGTTCGTCAACGTTGCTGACAAAATTTATCGATGGGAAACAACGACAACAGCTGCAAGGCCCAGAATAACAGCTATTTCGAAAGACAATAACTCTTTCCGGACGAACGGCCGCATATGCCGCCCAACAGCGCACATCGGTTTCAGACGAATAGCCGCATATATAGATCGTGATTTTTTTTATTTTTTTTTTTTTTTTTTGGTACAACATGACTGACAACAAAGATATTTTAATTTAAAGGTTGAAAGCTCAGCAATAGCTGCATAAATATGTTAGTCAGCTACCCTAAAAATGTCAAGTCTGTATCTTGTTTTGTTATTTTTATGATTTTTTTTTTTCTGAACGTCACAAATCGGCCTGTCTACAGGGGATGGGTGAGGAAAAATCGGCCCGTCTTGAGTGAGTTAAGGGGAGTTAACTCTCGTAACACGCTTCATTCGCTCACAGGCGGCGGGTTGTAACTGTTTTGCCGATATGATCATGGCATTCACTGCATGTATAAGTGTCTGTTAAGAAGTATCCAGCTGCTATTATCTTCGTTCCATACTGCTCTGGGATCCTATTACATAACTTTGTGCAAATGGGCCATATGGACATTAGCAGTCAAGGACCATTGAACGAAGGCCGAAAGCTTGGACTGAGTATAACTGATTCTTGTTCGTTGTTGCTTTTTCTGTTGCTGCTGTTGTTTTCCCTCTCCGTGTTCGATTAATCGTACGGGACATTGATTGAAATATTTCCATTCTTGTTATTCAGTTTCGTTCTACTGCAGGAATGATTAAAACAAAATGGATTCGGCGGGAATCTTTTATCAGGATTTTCTTCATCAACTTTTTGTTTCTTTTTGCCCCAACTCTTCGCCAGCTATAGTGATATTCATCCCAGGTCATGGATGGAATACACGGAGGGCTCGGAAGCTGGGCAGTTTTAAGCAATTTATATTAGGCATGAGGAGGAGGAGGAGGATACTACTATGCTGATGCTCTGGAGGTCCATGGGGTTGAGACTGCGCTTCCTGTCATTAACATCATGGCACGAGATGGGAAACACTCTCAGTAACAAGGGAAGCACCCTCAAAGTCGCACCCGTGAAGCGGGCGAGTCTCGGCAGTGTGGTAACAGCCTCCCCACTGGACCCAACGCACAACCGACCTAGGTAGGAAAAATCCCGCTTGCCTCGACCAGGAATCGAACCCGGTCTCCCGTTCCATGATCAGACGTGCTAACCACTACACCACGGGGACCGGTGTATATTTGTGTACCTAATGTACCTAACGGCTGCCTGTTCGGTCAGTGCTTGTACTTTACTACGTCACAATCATTCTCCTGACCTTGACACGAAGAGCAAACTGATTCCAGGCTGGAGACCGAGTCTGTGAGGTTCTTCACTTGACTCTTCAGATCAACGTTCTCCTCCACAACATCGTTGACCTGATTCTTCAAGCTTTCAACAACCTGGGAAAGATTCGTAAGCTGCCCCACTAGCCTTGACTCAAAGTCATCCACCGTCACAGTTGCCTCCCTTAGCATGGGGTCGTCACCAGGGAGACAGGCAGTGGCGGGAGAGTCCGAGGACAGCCGACAGGAGTAGTCTCCCTCAACTAGCGGATTGTCCAGGAGAAGGTAGAAGTGTCCGGCTTTGTAGCTGGTACTTGGTAGTGAAACTCCGGACGGTGTCCGTAGGAGAAAAAAGCAAAGCAATATTTTTATTAATTTTATCAGAGACATGTCACCCAAAGTTACCGTATGTAACCCAGGTGTTCTGGAGGTGCAAATAAAGTATCGACATCTGGAAATCCAAGTCCTGAGCGTTGTGTGTCTGAATCTATAACAGCTCAGCGATCCTACCTCTCCTCCTCCCCCCCCCCCCCCCCCCCAAGTTGCCCCGCCCCACCACACCTCCAACCCGAGGAATGATCGAGGAACTACAAGCCTTACTGTCCATGAGACGTTGACCGGCGGAGAACCCAGGTCAGTGAACTTTCCGCACGAGAGCTGCACGTGCCGAGACCTTGTCTGGTCTGGTAGAGTAGCGTGACCCTGGGAAACTGTCAGTTCACCATTTGTTGTAGTCGGGGGCACTGCGCGCGCACACACACACACACACACACACACACACACACACACACACAAGGTATTGATAATATGTCCCTGCAAGCTAAGTTGTATTGAAGTTCTTGTAACTGTCATTACACCTACTGCAGCAGGCTGAAATGCACTGCGTGAATGAAAAGACTCCGAGGTACATGTGTTAGAAATGAGATTTTGCTTCTTTTTAAATTTTACTTTTTTTCCCCAGTATGCAAGCGAAATAGATTCAGGCAAAAAAAAAATCAGGTAAGATTTACTGTTCCTTAACCGCTCCAGTTGCAGCAAACACGAGTAAAATCAAAGTGCAACACTCCCGCCGAACTAAATTTCAATCCATGCAGGTCAGAGGTCAGCAACACCAAACTTACCTGGTAGCAATTGAGTGTTCAAACAAAGTTTACTTGAACGCTGAAGCGAAAATCCGGCAAATGCCAGTCTGCGTACGGGTGGGGGTGGTTGTTTGGGGCTTTTCCACCACATAAGGGTGACATCAAAGACAGGGCAACGATGAAAAAGCCAGCCAAACAGTTGGCCCCGGCCGGGCGATCTGCGCAAAGAATGACAAAGTCAAAGGCGTGTTCATCATCATCATCATCATCATTAGTGCTAACTACCTGTCACCTCCAGTCGAGCTGTTCTCTGCACCTCGGAGCGAGTCCCATTAGACAGAAGAACGTTCACTTCAACTGAATAGTTCCCGGCATCCCCAGGTACCACGTGATCTAACTCGAGGCCGGCGTTACCATGGCGGTGAACTCGTCCCGAAAAGGTGGGCAAGACGACGAAATTACCCTCAGTAAAGAAAGCGATCATCTGATTGGACAGGACGTCCGTCACGTGCCATTTGATCTCCTCCAGTGTTTCACCCTGATCCAGCGTATACCCCCAGTCGAACGTAACGTTGTTGGAAATGCACGCCTGCACGACAGCTTCGTCAGGTAAAGATGGCGACCACTCAACAGCACTTGTGTCTGTCGTTCAAAAATAAGCTGCGTTAAATTATCATGATTGTTTACGAAACTTGTTTGTCACGAATTAGTCTACTTGAACTCCGAGATACACACTGATACCTAGCTCTCTCTCTCTCTCTCTCTCTCTCTCTCTCTCACACACACACACACACACACACACACACACACACACACACCTTATTACTGTAGCAATTGATAGTAGTTTAGCAACCGTGTGTGTGTGTGTGTGTGTGTGTGTGTGTGTGTGTGTGTGTGTGCGTGCGTGCGTGCGTGCGTGTGTGTGTGTGTGTGTGTGTGTGTGTGTGTGTGTGTGTGTGTGTGTAGAGTAGCAAGGACAAGATGTAAGACAGGTCTGCGCACGTAATCTTCTATCCATGGAAAATAAAGTATCATCATCATCATCATCATCATATCTCTCTCTCTCTCTCTCTCTCTCTCTCTCTCTCTCTCTCTCTGTGTGTGTGTGTGTGTGTGTGTGTGTGTGTGTGTGTGTGTGTGTGTGTGTGTTTTACTCTTTATCAGTTGATGAATTTTATTCCGTAGTGCAGCAAAAGGACAGAGAGTAATTAGAAACATGACTGTGCGTCTATTACCTCATCCTTAAAAAAATAAAGACTTAGTTTCTCTCAAAGTTAAAAAAAAAATCACGAAAATCACGCTTTTTATGACAACAAAAAATCATCACACAACCTAGCCCACTCTCCCAACACGGCTCCCCAAATTAACAGTGCACACGACACCACGCTCAGTTTGTGTCCTTACGCCTGCAGTACTAATGTGGCGTTTGTTCCATCATACCTGTGAAAAGGACAAGCGGCAGGACGGTACACCAGATGAGAAAGGACGTCATGATTTCACTCTGCCTCCTGCTGCAGTATGGTTATGACAGTCAGGAATACACGAACAGCTTGTATGCTACACTGTCTGTCACTGTATAGATGCACTTTTATGAGGGGTGTTCCAGAAGTAGTGTCACTAGTGTTGCAACACCACCAAACTGCTACCTGGCCTGTTCTTAAAATCAGTCATGGTAAATTTCAACCGCTTCCTTCACATGGGAAGGTAATTGTGGTACCTTTTTTTTTTTTTTTTTTTTTGTTCTACTACTTTATTATCCCTTTAGGGAAATTCGGGTTGCTTCCCCCGGAGGAAGCGCGTCGCCGCGGTGCAGCGCCACCCAATACCTACCCCGGCCCTTTTTTAAATTTTGCTTGGGGAGGAACGCCGTTTAACCCGGAAGAAACCCCGGATGAGCAGCCCGGTAGCCAGGAAAAACCTGAATCACATATCACAAGCTCGACCTGGGCTCAAACCCACGCTTCGCCGTGACGTACAGCGGTGACGGCCGTTCAGTAGCGCAGTGGCTAAATCCGACGCGCTACCTATTAGACCACCGCTCACGCCTATCAAGTATAGTGCTGAACTGTGAAATGACGGCTTCTTAGACTAAGGTCAGGGGTCCTTCTATAGCTCCATCCTGCAAGCTTCTCTTTCTGTGTAGCAAAATACCAATAGTAGAACGGGATATAGGGGAGATTTTCCGGTATTTGGTCCACGAATTGGAGTTCCTGTCCCTGTTGGTACGATTCTGGGACCTTCAATAAATTGACTGTCACAGAAATTGCGTCATAAGTGCAACATGACGTCATAACTGTTGAATGACATCATAGTTTGAAATGTAGGGCAAAGGCTAAGCTTGGTGATTACGTACATGTCGACCGTGTTCGAGGTTATTTAAACCGACTAGGAGCATTTGTGACATTACTTCTCGGACACCCTACGTATCAGTGGTGTGTTCAGCCCGGGCACTTGTCAGCCGTGAACTACATAGATAAACCAGTTTCGCTGACAAAAAAAACCCTTCTCGTCCTCGTACATGGTGTGAGGAAATCGCGAAGGTTTGACCCGTAGGTAGTTATCCGACTATAGGTCTGGACACAGCTAGCTACACGATACTCATGCCTATGATTATCACACACACACACACACACACACACACACACACACACACATACACACACACACATACACATACACACACACACATACACACACACACACACACACACACACACACACACACACACACACGGAGGACAAATAAGATGAGGTAAAAATAACGGGAAAATGTTTAATTTCAAATTTAAAATCAGCTGAAACAGAACATTGAAACAACTTTTATCAAGATGTCGCTGGTGGATTTTGTTTCCTTATTTTGTTTGTTTTTTTAGAGTTGCAGTTCTTAAGAAAAAAAATGTTTGCGGCTTTTTGTTTGTCGTGACGCGAGTTGTTCTTTCGTCGCTTTTCACGTCGTGTCGTGGTGTGAATTCTTTAGACGGAAAACACTGCTGATTTGAACGTTATCACTGTCAGACATATTAGCTTTTTGTCTGCAGAGTTTGTCTGTCCTTTATCAAACTGATCAAGGTATTCTTTCTTTCGACGTTTTGTTCACTCCTCGCCTTCTTATCCTTCGTTTGTCTTCGATTCTGTCAACACGGTGTTCCTTATTCATCTGTATATAACCGTTATTACTGATCATCGGAATAAACACTAAAAGAAAGCATCACAGCATCGTCCGTCCAGTGAATTTATCGTGTCGGCTGAAATAACCCAGACCTACCGGCCCCCGTAGTGTAGTGGTTAGCACTTCGGACCATGGACCGGGAGACCCGGGTTCGAGTCCCAGCCGAGACAAGCGGGATTTTTCCTACCTAGGTCGGCTCCTACCCAGAGCGGGTGTGCTATGGGCCCATTGGGGAGGCTGTTGCCACACAGCCGTGCTTCACCCACTTCACGGGTGCGACTTTGGGGGTGCTTCCCTTGGTATGACACGTCTTATGATGTGGATGATTACACGGCCGGCACCGCAGGTGCCGTAGTTCCCGGGCCTGGTGAACGCCGGGATATTTATGACAGGAAGCGTGGAATGCGGCCCTGTCCCGCAGTCCCAAACCACATGGACCTCCATAGCATCATCTTACCATCATCCTCATCTCCATCATCATGCATAATAAAAATTGCCCCAGCCTTCCAGCCCTCCGTGGATTCCACCCATGACCTGGGAGGAACACCACTGGAGCTGGCAAAAAGAGTTGGGGCAGCGAAAAAAAAAAAAAAAAAAAAACCCAGACCTGGGCTAGGGTGGTGTTTACACTAATTTACAAAGGATGGGTGTTGTGATGTCTGCTATTTTTTTTTTTTACTATTCTTTTCTGTTCTTTTCTGCCCCACTTTGTTTTTCACACACAGTCCATGGTCTTCTGTCACCAAAGGATGGGTGTTGTGATATTTTTACTATTGTTTTCTGGTTCTTTTCTCGCCCACCGTTTTTTTTTTTTTTTCAGCCGCGAATTAGTCTTTGTGGCTTGCGCGGCTTTAAGCCCCCAAAACGCACTCACTCACTCACTTTTTTTTTCCCGCGCCGTGTATGTCAGTACGTCCGCAGAGTTACTTTTTGTTTGTTTGTTGAAGTTATGTCCCATTTGTTTGTGTCCTGAGGAAGGCGAAAGTCGAAACGTTGACCTGTGCCGTCCTTTGTGAAAGTTAAGTGGTTTCTGTCCCTTGTATGTCGCTTTTATTTGCCTAATTTATAACCTTACCATTACAACCTTTCTACATGCTGAGATTGTAGACCATTAAGTTTACATGTCGGGAAGAACGAGGACACCGCTGAAGGAGGTCAGACTCGTGTAGAAGTAGCTATTGCCGTTGGCCCTCATCCACACTTTCTGCCCCTTCACCAGGTGAACCACAGCCTGACAGCTGGAGCTCTGGTAATCCCCCTTGTCTTTGCTGTAAGTGTCGCACACCCAGATGTTGTCCACCATGAGATAAGCCTCGGAGAACCTGCTGGCCGTGTCCGTCCCGACAGCCGTGAAGAGAATGTAGGTGCCGTTGACTGGGACTGTGAACACGCCAGTCGTGGGGCTGTAGGCTCCGCCCTCGTTAGTGTACACGTGGTCCAGGATGACGGGGCTGTCGTCGGGCATTTGTCGGCTTGAGGAAAGTCTGGCGTGGAAACTCACGCGTTGCGCTGTCTTGTCTGTGTGGAAAGAGGAATGTGTATTGGTTGTTTGAACAGTAAGGAAGGTAAGCTAATAAGATAATCGCTTTAATGTTCTGTTCTGTAGCTTTTGGTTGTAACGCATTCCTTCACTGAGTCCGTGTGTGTGTGTGTGAGGGGAAGGGGATAGACCCAATTAAATTAACGTGCATCCCAGACGTCTGTAGCCGCGCCCAGTGACTAAAACGATTCTTCCGTGGCAACCGCACGCAGCTCAGGTGTTGTTGTTGTTGTTTTTTAGCCTTCTGTTCTCTCTGTCAGACACATACTCCGACACGCTTAGCAACAGATGTGGGTTGGCTTGTCGGAGCATATGCCCCATTTCATTGGCTAGGATGACCTGCCAATCAGGAACTGGCTACCTGTCAATTATCTGTGGACGTTAGATCCAGATCTGGTGTAGTATCCCATGCCCACTACACCAGTCGAAGGCGTTTCGCCGCTAACCATATGTGACATCTACCACATGAGTCGTATTGCACATGACCTCATTTGAGCTGGCGCCCAAAACTAGGTGGGTGAGGACGGATTGGTCAATATCAATATCGGGTTCGGGTTCTTAAGGGTTTAAAAAAGCACAATTTCTGTGGCTTTCTGTTGGTATAGAGGACATAGAAGCTACCCCTGACTCACCGTGGAAGCGCTTCATTTCCTTCCTGAGAGAGATGTTGTCGGTCAGCAGCTCTGACGTCTTCTTCTTCACAGCCGTGTTCTCGGCCTGCAGCACAGTGAGTCGCGCCTCCATCTTGTCCACGAATATGGAGGATTGTGGAGATCGGCCGGTAGTACTTGGCACGCATGCTGTGGCGCCCAGATTCCCAGGCAGGATGCAGGTGTAGTTACCTCCCTCCAGTGGGTTGGGCACGTTCAGGTAAAAATAACCGTTCTCGTATGTGGTGCTGGCCAGATCTCTAGACGGCGTCTGTAAAGGTTTACAAACGCGGGGAGTTTGTAAACTTGTATGCTGAATGTCTGTGTGCGTGAGCATTTTGTGTTTCTGCTATTAATTAGGACCCAGAGAGAAGGCCAATTTTGACACTTATGGACAGGGGTGAGTGACTGAATGAGTTTTCAGGGCTCAAAGCCTCGCAAGCGCCAATGACTCATTTGCGGCTAAGAGTAACGTTGGACAACTGATGAAAACTGGTCTACGGGGCAGTATAAACCTAGGACATGCAGGACACGCTGCACCTTCATGCTAATTTATCGATTACAAAAAAGTAGAAAACGTCCTTTATGGACAGACATACAAACAGACCACTGATGACAGACAACGGAGTACATAGTACTATACGGTATAGACTCTCTCGCATGAGTCAGAAACGACCACCATTTCTGTTGTCAGCAAAGCTAATCTTACCCGCCACAGCACGTCCACATTTGACTGTCCGTTTCTGTCAACGGCTCCACACTTGAGAACGACGTGCCAGCTTTCCGTTGTGACGTCATAAACAGCTACCGGTTCCTGAGTCAAGCGGAAGGCGTCTGTGGGAAGCACGATCAGATAATTAGGAACAACAACAACAACAGCAAACACGCATCATTCAGCTGAAAAAAGATCGCCACGGAACAAGGCTTAACTTAAAGGTATCTATACAAGTTGTAGTTTTGTGTATTTGCGGCCTAACTCAGTGAATCATTGAAGTCGGTATCCCTGCAATGCACAAGCAGATACATCCTCGCATAAATGAACTTCCTGCGAACACAACCCCTGAGTCTGCACACTCGATTTTAACAATTTTACAAACTATAGCCAGTTTTCACTACCATGATGAGTTGAAAGAATGTTCTGGACTTAAATGTTACGCGTGCGATATTTTTTGATATCGTGATACTAAGCTAATACCAGGACACATATACTGAAAGTTACGACTGCGCATAATTACACAGTACCTGCTACGTCCACATAGACTGATCTCGAGTAGCCAGTCACCATTCCGATGACGCCCTTCACATCCATCTGAACACTGTAGTTTCCACTGTCTGACACGCTGACCTCTCTTACCACGATCCCTGCAGTCGCCAGATGCCGCACGCGCCCTGAGAATTGTTGGGTTGGAAGGAAAGTACCTCCTGCAGATACAGCGACCATCTGCTGCTTGTCGTTCCCCTTCCGCTGGTAGTTCCATTTGATATCCTGCACGGCCTCTCCTGGTGCCAAGGTGAAGTTCCAGGAAAGTACAACGTTCCCTCCGGCGCATGCTGCCAAGACTTTGGCGTTCTGGAGCTCGCCGGTCCATCGAAAAGCTTCAGATACTGAACAAGAGAAATACAGGCGTAAGGACACATACTGGCCGTAGGGACATGGTAGGTGTTTTTTTTGGGGTACCCTGCTTGGCAAGTGTGCTAGTCTGTAGTGATATTTTGAAAAAAGCGTGATTTTCGTGATTTGTGTGTTATGCAGGTCAAGGTGCATGCCAGGCGGTCGCAAAAAGAGGCAAGCTGCCAGTGAAGCTGGGACTTTTTGCACAGAGGTCGAGCACAAGTGACGCATACGGATTTGTGTGAACTGGCTCTCTGGCCTAAAGAAAAAGTAGACGTGCATTACTTCACTGAGGCCTGAGCGGAAAGGAGACATTCAAATATTTTTTAACTCCTGTCAGGTGCTGCCTTTGAACGGTCTGTTCATGGTAGTAATTGTTTCTAGATTGAAGCATTTCTATAGGTGACTATGATGCCTGAGGCTAAAAGGAATACATGCAAATAGGCATTTTGAGGCCATGTGTTTTCGCCCACACCAGGATTAAGCGTAACAGGAAACCTGCCGGAAAGCGCTCGTTCTTCTTGGCCCAGACAATCTGGAACTCGAACTCCAAACCCTGCCTTCAACCCTCACTGCCTCTGTTGAAATCCCATCTGAAGACCTTCTCTTTGGCCAAGTTTTGATAGTTAACTTCTGTTGATTCTGTTTGTGTGTACCATGAGTCGTTTGATGTCGACCTGCCAGACTGGATGTTAAAGTGGGTGGAAATAGACAGCGTGTGTGTGTGTGTGTGTGTGTGTGTGTGTGTGTGTGTGTGTGTGTGTGTGTGTGTGTGTGTGTGCTCTCTGTCGGTTAATGCCATCCGTTGGAAAAACTCACCTGTAACTTTGAGGAGCAGGATGGCGACACACCAGATGGAAAAAGGCTTCATGACGTCACTCTGCGTTCAGATGCAACAGAAAAATGACAACAATTCCTCTGAACCTGGAACTGGCCGTATAGTCTGCGACGAAAATACCCCAACAACTGCGTTGTCGTTTATTAAGTTGCCTTTCATCAGATTTTGCAGAGCTATGTGTTAGCAAAAGCGGTTATCAAAAGCTTGTCTATGACGTACGTGTTTTCAAATGATGCTCCTTTTGCGCGAACAATGACGTAACAAAACCTCATAGACAAGATCATCGACACTCTGTGTGTGTGTGTGTGTGTGTGTGTGTGTGTGTGTGTGTGTGTGTGTGTGTGTTGTTTTGTTTTGTTTGGTTGGGGTTTTTTGTGGGTTTTTTTTGTTGTTTTTTAGTTTGTTTGTTTGTGTTTTTGTTGTTGTTGTTGTTTGTTTTTGTTTGTTTGTTTGTTTTTTGTTGTTGTTGTTGGGAAGGGGGTGTTATTTTTTTCCAGCGATCTTTAGAGCATCGAGACTCTAATAGTACATACCATAGTCAAAGCTGACAAAACAAATAGCGATGAAGAACAGGTCGGTCTTGTTATCTTAGTACTTAATGGGTCTGCCTTCTTCACAAACCCGTTGTTTCACTCTTTGTACTGACAGCGGCATCGAGAGGCAGTCCTTTTGTTTTCGTTTGTTTTGCTGTTGTTTTTCTGTTTTTATTGTTTTTGTTTGTTTGTTTGTTTTTTTGGGGGGTGTTTGTTTGTTTTTTGTTTTGTTTTGCTTTGTTTTATTTGGTTTCTGGTTGGTTCGGGGTTTTTTTTAGTTGTTGTTGTTGTAGTTTCTTCTTTTTGTTTGTTTGTTTGTTTGTTTGTGATTTGGGGGGGGGGTGGGGGCGGGGGGAGAAGGGGGGGGGGGGGCACGGTTGTAAAAGGCGGAATGTTTTTACCACTCCTGATCAGTTGACTCTCCGACTAAGTTTTCCGTAGGTAGGCGATGATATCGTGTTCTGAAATAGTGCATGGCGTACTGACATTGTTAAACTCAGATAACCCATTTCTGTTGTGTCAGGATAATACCAAAGATGAGGGGGGGGGGGGAGTCAAAACAAAAACAAAGTGAACGAATGAATGCACTGGTGCTTCTCTGTATGATGAGTTTCTCTCTCTCTCTCTCTCTCTCTCTCTCTCTCTCTGTTCCCCGCTGTTTCTGCATTATTATGCGGGGTTATTTTTGTTTGTTTTATTTTGTTTTGTTTTTGTTTTGTATTTCTCGTCTTCAAATGTAATATAACCCATTATTATTATCATCATCATCATCACCATCATCATCATCATAAGTATTGTAATGTGTATTGTATTGTGTATGCATGTACTGTGGTGTGTATTGTGCTGTTGAAACAAAAACAAAACAAAAAAATTATGGATCTGTTTGTGTAACAGGTACATGACAGTCAAGGATACATCAGACCAGAGGCTCCCCAGTCTGACTGAACTGAATCGTGTTCAGCTGGACCGTTACCGTGTTTACGTGTATTTGGAAACTTCGGGTTGGTTGGTTGATTGTTCAGCTGTTCTGCGCACGTTTCCTTCCCACACGTGTGATAGCAAAGACGTGGCAACGAGAAGTAAGCCAGTACAAATGTTTCTTTCTTATCCGAGATTTAAAATCACGACGCAATCGAAACTGGTAGAAAATCGTAGACACGATCCGGAAAATGGAACAGGTAACTCAAGAAAAAATTTGTGTGTCACTGCTGATATCCGATAGGCCCAATTTATGTGTGTGTGGGTTCAGTCTAGACCCAAGGTTGAACACAGGCATAGTTGCTGACCGTCTCCTTTCTGCTGCCTCGACGTCAGCGTTAGATAGTGGCGAGATAAAAACGCTATGCGGGTGGGGTGGGTGTTTGGGGGTTTAACGTCCTTTTCCACCACATACGGGTGATATCAAAGACGGGGACAACGATGAAAAAGCCAGACACAGAGACAGAGACAGAGACATGTATATATGTGGAATGTTGTCTTGTTGGAACGACAGTCGTAATAGTATTAAGTATATTTTGTTCCAGTGTTGCAGCTGACGCAGCGATGTCAGGTTTCCGATCGTCCGTTATATATAAAGTTAACAGTTTATTGTTTATGTGACTGTATTTATTGTTTTCGTAAACATTTCACAGACAGTTTGTAAATTTATAGAAACAGGCAATCCTTCCAGAGATTTTCACATTATCATTCATCAAATGTACAAACAAAAAATCATGAAAGCTCAGTCTACAGTTCCACCCAAAAAATCACGTGCTCACGTAATCCTGTGCATAGTACAGGATAGGGACAGCAAAATGGCAACCAGGTTTCAAGGGATTTTTCGGGCTCAACCATGAACCGAATTGTAAAATTCTAAAAATTAAAGGAAAAATTTATGCGTCAGTGGTGGATATTCATACCCACGATGAGAACAAAAGTCAAGAGCATTGTGATAAGCTGACACGAAATATCACGTGCTCCTAACCAGGGCCCGTATGTAAAAGTCGATGTTAATTTAACCCACGGCTACGGGCCTAACCCAGACTAGGACAAAAGAAACCCAAAAGCAAAATTAAATAAAAAGGAAGCAAAGAAAGGAAGAAAAAATCCTTCTATAACGGTTCAAGCACCTTCCTGGAATGGGCCCGCTTCCTGATTAAAAAAAAAATTACCCCAGAGCTAGTTTAGTTCGAGGTTAGACTCTAACCCGGGGCTAAAAGCCCTAACCTCCACTATTACATACGGGCCCAGGTCATCATTCTCCAAAGTGTTAGTCGGCATGGACCAAAACTCCACTGAAGGAGGTTGGGGTACCCCAGTAGAAGCTATCCCCGAAAGCTTTAAGCCACACCCGCTGTCCTTTCACCAGGTGAACCACGGCCTGACAGCTGGAGCTCTCACCGTGATTTATGTACATACTTATCGTGTAACACATCGGCTGATTGTCCACCATCAGATCCGTCCAGGCGCGTCTCTGTGGGGTGTGCGCCCCTGCAGCAGCAAAGAGAGCGTAAGTACCGTTTACGGGGACTGTAAAATTACCAGTGGTGGGACTGTAAGCTCCGCCCTCGTTGGTGATCACGTGATCCAGAATGACGGGGTCGCCGTCGCTGAATTCCTGGTCTGACGAGAGTCTGGCGTGGAAACTCACTCGCTGGGACGTTCTGTCTGCGCCTACACAAAAACATTAAATTAATTGGGGAAAATTCAATAAAAAGAAATTATATTAAAACCTGGAAAACACAGGGCGTTAAGTTCCCGTGACAGAATCAACACTTTTTGTGACGGACAATTAGAGACTTCGGACATGTCTGTAGATGTACTGTTGAAATTGAGGAAAGTATTTAGAGAGGAGGCGTTGTAAAAATCTGTCTTCTTGTTTGTTTTTTCATGCATATTATATATGTTTTCGTTAAAAGCATACTACAGAGTGTAGCTATGCTCATGACGCTCCGGGTGGCGGTTAGCTGAACTCCAGATGGGAAAAGAAACAGAGGAAGGCGCACGTTCGAAGGAACGCGAGCTTGGAGAACGCATGAGAACACTTACAACATGCAACATGGAGAAGTACAGTCGAGGTGTAACCACGCGCACGAGGACGATTTCAGAAACTGAGCAGTTACTTTGGCAAGCACGGCAATCAATTCTTTCACAGCTGACAGAAATAGCGTTTCAGAAAATCAGTAAAGACAGTGAGAGATGGAGCCATTTTCACAATACATACTCTGATACAGATTCAGGTGGTTGTCCAGACTGTGAACATAGTGTGTCAGATTCCCCAACTGGTTCGTCAGCTGCTCGTTCTCCCCGTGATACTGGTCAAGCTGTCTCGCCAGCTCCGTGTTCTTCTGTTTCAGGTCAGCGTTCTCCACCTTCTGCTGCGCCAGTTCCGCCTTCAGTTGCTGAAGTTCAGCCTTCTGTTGTTGAAGTTCCACTCTTTGTTGCTGGATATCTGTGGTCTGATTCTGAAGTTCCACTTTCTGTTGTTGAAGTTCTGCCTCCTGCAGCTGAAGTTCTGTGGTCTGTTGCTGAAGCTGCAACTTCTGTCGTTGAAGTTCTGTCGTCTGATTCTGAAGTACTGCATTCTGTTGCTGAACGTCTTTGGTCTGATTCTGAAGTTCCACCTTCAGTTCTTGAAGCTCCGCCCTCTGTTGCTGAAATTCCGTCATCTGTTGCTGAAGTTCCATCTTCTGTTTTTGAAGCTCCACCCTCTGTTGATGAAGTTCTGTCGTCTGATTCTGCAGTACCGCGTTCTGTTTTTGAAGTTCCGCCTCCTGTTGCTGAAGTTCTATTGAATGCTGTGCATTTTGTTGCTGAATTTCTGTCATCTGATTCTGAAGTTCCACCTTCTGCTTTTGACACTCCATACTCTGTTGCTGGATATCTGTGGTCTGATTCTGAAACTCCACCTTCTGTTGCTGAAGTTCCGCCTCCTGTATCTGAAGTTCCACCTTCTGTTGCTGAAGCTCCACTTTCTGTCGCTGAAGCTCCGCCTTTTGCCGCTCCACCTCGGCCTTCAGTCCGCCCTGTTGCGCCCCCTGGCGGGCTTCGATAAGCGTCAGCCTCCCGTTCACCTCGTCCACACTCACAGTTGCCTTCTGTCCATCACAGGGCAACTGGCAGGAGTAGTCTCCACTTACCAAGGGGTTGTCCAGCACGAGGTAGTAGTTCCCGTCTTTGTGGTAGGTAGAGGGCACTGAGGCACCGGAAGGGGTCTGCGGGAAAGTGAAATTAAATTTTAAACAATTTGCACGTTATCCTTGTTGTGAGAACATTAACATTTGCACTAATACGAGAACACAAGAGTAGCTCCTAATGAATATACTAGCGTAGATAACTTTTCAACTTCAGCAAAAGACGAAGTAAGAGAGGGTGAGAGGGTGTGTTATAACGTCTTATCTTCTCCATGAAAGTGTTTTAAATTATAAAAATAAAAAACGGGATATTATTAATGCTCTATGAGGATTTGAACCCACGACCTTCCGTTGCCGAGTCGTATGCCAAATCTAGAGAGTCGTTTTAAAGAAATCGTGAGATCTCAGACTGACACACCACCTGTAAGGATGTTTGTGTGTTTGGGAGTTTAACGTCCTTTTTCCACCACGTTATGGTGATGTCAAAGACGGGGCAACGAGAAAAAGGCCTGTACAAATAATTGTCCCCAGCCGAGAGTCGCACTCGCGACCCGAGCATTGAAAGCCGAACGCTCTACCATTCGGCGATGCCGGCTCCCCCACTCCCAGTGAAATACTCCCGGTGAAATACTACCAGTGAAAGATTATCAGTGAAACGTTACCCGTGAAAGAATGGAACACTAACCTGCCAAGCAACTTGGAGTGGTGGATAACCCAGTTCAGTAAATTGTCCACACTTGAGCTGCACGTGCCAGGAATCTGTGACGTTGCTGTAGGTGGCCTCATTACTCTGGGACGCCATTACCATAGAGGTCACTGTGCATATAATTATTGTGTCTTTAGAGAAATGTAAGGCGAACGCGTTCGGTAGTTCATGATTGGTATACGATTGGTTTTTAACTCACACTCTACTGGTTTGTTTTTTTGTTGTTGTTTTTTTCATGGCGGGATATTGGTGATCCATGCCCGAGCGCCTCGCTTTCCATCACCGTGATCTCGGTAATCAGTAGAGAGTGAGTGAGTTAATCTTTAGGTAGCTTGATATTGTTGTGAGCAGCAGAGGCATGCTTGTGAACTGACGTACATTTCAGTGAAACATTTCTGTCAACAACCTCTCTCTCTCTCTCTCTCTCACACACACACACACACACACACACACACACACACACACACACACACACACACACACACACACACACACACATACCATCGGTTTCTAGTTGAAAATTTCCGTGGAGGTTGGAGAAAGTACCCTGGTCTTGGACGGCGTGCACGTTTACAGAGTAGTTCCCCCTGTCGCTAGGAACCACGTTGTCAATGGTGAGTCCGCCGTTGCCAAGGTGACGGACACGTCCCGAGAAGCCCGGCATCACCATGAACGTCCCGTCGAGAATGAAGGCCACCAACTGACTGGAGTGACCGTTGTCGTAATACCATTTGACGTCCTCCACTTTCTCTCCGGGTGCGATGGTGTAGTTCCAGTTCAACGTCCTATCCTTTCCTGGGCATGCGTAGACGGTCGCTTCCTCTGGAGTCGATGGGGTCCACTCCAATGCCTGTGCCGCTGCAACCACGGGAAAAATATGTTTAATGTTGTCTGTTTGGTGGTGGTGATTGTGGCGGGTTTCTGGATCCTTGCGAATCTTTACCCAGTCACTACAGACCGAGTTTATTCATTATTGCCATCATCGCTGGCGTCATCATCATCATCATCATCATCATCATCATCGTCGTCGTCGTCGTCGTCGTCGTCATTTATTATTATTATTATTATTGCAAACATGTCCCATAATTATGGGGGAGTCGGGGTGGTCGAATGATAGAGCGTTGGACTTCTAATGCTCGGGTCGTGAGTTCGATCCCGGCTGGGGCCAAACATTTGTGCTGGCTTTTTCATCGTTGCCCCGTCTTTGATATCACCCGTATGTGGTGGAAAAGGACGTTAAACCCCCAAACACCCACCCACACCCACTCCATAATTATGTCTGTTTTCTCACACACACAACTAAGATTCTAACAAATGGTTCAAATAATGTTGCCTAGGTAACGATGTTACTCTTTCACAAGTAATCGAAAGTGTTAAGGCAGAAGAAACACAACATCAGTTGAATTTGGTAAGTTTAAATTCAGAACCATAAACATAGTTGGATTCGTTCTTGTTTCGTTCCAAATGGATTGAAACACAAAAAAATAACTGAGAATGAAGTTGTTTTTGTTTTTGTTTTTAAAGCGCTGCGAAAGTCAAATACCAGAAACAACATACAGTTTAGCAAACGTACACACGCTGTCAAAGTTAAGTAACAACACAAAGTACAACACAAAGTACAACAAAAGTACACACGCAGTCAAATTCAAGAAACAACATGAGTCATGGGCCCGTATGTAAAACTCGAGGTTAATTTAACCCACGGCTACAGGCTTAACCCAGACTAGGACAAAAGAAACCCAAAAACAAAATCAGATAAAACAAGGAAGCGAAGAAAGGTAAAAAATCTTTCTCTAACGGCTTAGGCACCATGGTGGAATGGACCTGCATCCTGTTTAAGCAAACAAAACAAAACAAAAACAGAAAATTTAACCCTAGAGCTAGTTTAGTTCGAGGTTAGACTTTAACCCGGTGTCACAGGATATTTCGGAACCATTCCGATTTATCGTGACTCTAGTGACAGGATATCTGAAAACCACCAGCCTATTTCGGAACACGTCTAGAAGGTCATTAGCCCATATGAATTTTGTCTGCCAGGTGCGGGATAAATGGGAATGGTTCCGAAATATCCTAGGATTTTTGGGAACCGGTTCCGATTTATCCTGGTTCCGAAATATTCTGCGACACCGGGGCTAAAATCCCTAACCTCGACCTTTACATGCGGGCCCCGATGAGGTACAGCGAATGTATGTCAAAATACAAAATAAACAGAGGAAAGTCTTACCTGTAGCAGCAACAAGCAGAATGGTCACACACCAGATAAAAGATGACGCCATGTGATGACGTCATTCACTCTCGAGGTACAGCAGACAATCCGATTTCTTCCGCGCGGTTATGGAAGACGAAGAATTGTGTCTGATCATTCGTGATCAGTTGAACTGAGTTGTGGGTGGCCGCTGATATCGTGTTCTCTTTTAGCGCACAGTGAACTACACTGACAATGTTGAACTCAGATAACCCACATAGCGCTTCGTTCGTTCCCCTGGCGGTACTAGTGCACTCTACGTGAGACTAGGGAGTCAAGCAAGATAAACTAGGAAGGATCAAAACACATGTCTGTATTGTCTCATCGGTTGCGACATCTGTCTTGGGGTTTTCGTTTGCTTGCTTTTTAAAGATCCTATTTTACTGTGTTAGGCTGATACCAAAGACGGGGCAAACAAAAATATAACAGATAAACAACAACAAAAACAAACAGTAACTACGGCAACAAGCCAAACCAAACCAAAACACGACAAAACAACACACACACACACACACACACACACACACACACACACACACACACACACACACACACACACACACACACACACACACCAACAACAACTCCAAGAAACCATAAATTATATGTGTTTAATATTATGCCCAATGAGAGTCGGGCAAAATAGCGCTGAAGTATAGAACAGTATATAGGGGTACATGATATTTAGGGCCAATACCGACATGTCTATGCATTTGGCACCGGAAGTGAAAACTCTGGATGATACGATGATTAACGTTACATAGACAACAAAGTACAAACTGTATTATATGCAGAACGTATAAAGTCCTTCGTGGATTTCATTCTACTTTTACTGAACTGGAAAAAAAATCTTTTACAAATCACAAGAAACACGTTTGTTTGTTTGTTTGTTTGTTTGTTTTAACCAGTTCACTGTGCATCACGTACACGGGTTTTGGTTACCAAAGATTGCAGGGTAGCACCTGTTCGCTCATATTCGTAATCGTCGGTAAAAACACCGCTTTGTTCTTGATGTTTGTTTTGTTATTTTAATGTAAAGAATCATGTCTGTGTCCGTTGAGTGGGTTGGGTGGGTTTTTAGGTGTTTAGCGCCCTTTTCCACCACGTGTGGGTGATATCAAAGACGGGGCAACGAGAAAAATGCCTGCACAAATATTTGACCCCAGCCGGGATTCGAACTCAGGACCTGAGCACTGAGAGTCGAACGCTCTACCATTCGGCTATCCCGGCTCCCCCTGTGTCCGTTGAAATATTAACATCGAAAATACTCTGGCATAGTTAGGCAAACGTTCAGCGGATATTCACGATATTTGTAATCTTACCACAAGCAACCCTTCAAACTGCACGTATTGAAATAAGCATTTGCTTCACCCATGAATCTCCTTTGCCAGCCATGATATTCACCGGCACGAGGTACAGTGTGTCCGTAACTAGGACATCGTTCCTGAGACTTTTAGTCGGCTCGGACTAAAATACCGCTGAAAGAGGTTGTGCGATCCCAGTAGTAGCTGTCTTTATGTGCCCTGACCCACACCCGCTGTCCTTTCACCAGGTGAACTACGGCCTGACAGCTGGAGCTTTCCACGTCGTCAGTGTACTTGCTGTCCGTGTAACACACATCGCTATCCTCTACCATCAGATATACGGCGGCGTATCTATTAGAGACACGCACCCCGACAGCCGTGAAAAAAACGTAAGTACCACTGACTGGGACTGTAAAAACACCAGTTGTGGGACTGTAAGCTCCGCCTTCGTTGGTGATCACGTGGCGCAAGATGAGGTGTTGACCCTCGGACATTTGCTGGCTTGACGAAAGTCTGGCGTGGAAACTTACACGTTGTGATGCAGTTTCTGAAAGACAGTGGAAACAGACCAGGTTTGTCCCTTTTATTTATTTTTTTTTTTTTGTTGTTGTTGTTGTTGTTGTTTGTTTGTTTGTTTTTTTCTGAACACACTTCCAGGACAATAATTAACAGACAAAAGAAATGCGTTAGCAGCCTTTGTTTTGTTACGATAGAAAACATACTGACAATGTTTGCGTCCTTCGTCAAAAGTAGTTTTGAGGGGAAAAAATCGTTTTCCTGTCATGCCCAGTTGCATTTTGTTTTAGGTTGACCGTTCCTTTGCTCTACCCTCTGCGCGTCTGTGAACACCCTCACGCAAAACTGACTAAACGCAGCAATAACAAATAAATTACGTTCACACGCTGCAAGATGATTTTACTCTGGATAACAATCACAAACTAAAAAATGGTAGTCGTCTTTCTATCTAAAGCAATTTTTCCGACCGTGTGTTCGCAATTTACAAGTCGCGCGGCGGACTGGCACTTAAACAAACCAGCCCGTAGAGACAGTCTCTAGTCCACTGAGAGGAACCAAAGCCATTGATAAAGTAGGAAACAGTAGAACAAAACTAATGACACAAATTACCTAATTACAACAATGACAAGGGATGACGACACGCCAAAGTACGTCACCGCGTTCCAAAGTCGTGACGTCCATGTACCTTACTCTGTCTCGTGTTCCCTGTGGCTCAGTTCTAACAAAGCCTTTGAGTGTAATTCTTTGAGGTGATCTTAGGAATCGTCTGACTTGTTTATTCCCAGCTTTTGGCCAGTATTTGGGAAACTAATTTGTGGTGTAGACCTGGTTTACGTACTTGAAAACAGTTTATAGAAATCTGACAGGGAAAAAATGATAACCAATTTTCTTACGAAAATTAAGTAATAGGTGCAACGTACCCAGACTTCAAGTGTCTAAATACAGCAGCTCAGATTAGAAAAATAATCTCCAGTCTCACTATTGACGTAAAAAGAAAATCAAAGATGACGTTCATATTGTCATGGCGTAGCTCAAAACATGTTGTTTTTTTTTTTTTTTTTAAAGTCAACATCTTTTTGCATTTTTAAGGAATCGGCGGGGTTTTTTTTTTTTTCTTCTTCTTTTTCTTTTTCTTTCTCCGAACAAAGCTTTTATCTGTGGATGACACATAGTACGTAGTGTTGTCAGATGACTCAGAGACATACATCTATGTATGTCTCTGGATGACTAGACTACTTTCAGATCTACTCATAGGTTGTCAAAGGGACGAGCAACCTTAACAAACACAGGAGGGTTTAACGTAAGGCCCAATGCACACGAGCGTCAGCGTCAGCACCATGAAGCAAGCAGCAAAGGCTGTCTCGCATCATACGCCTCGCGTGAGCGCGCGGTGTGCGCCGTTTGCGTGCACACTTGGCTTCGGCGTCATTCGCCTGCACGGCTTGTTGCGCTGACCCACACTGCACGCGCTGACCCACACTGCTTTCTGATTGGCTGAAACCAAGTCTGCAACGCGGCGCCGGCAGCAGAAATAGGACATGTTCTATACGCGGCGCCATAGGATTCCGCCGCCTGGCACCATTGATGCCGTTGCCTGACGCCAGGCACCGATGTCATGCACACGTGGCAGCGCCATGAAACTGCCGCCGGGAGTGAGATCCACCGCACGGCATCATGACGCTGACGCTCGTGTGCATCGGGCCTAAAGACCCCGATAAGAGTAAATGCCTAGACCTGCCGTTTACATGACAACGTCTGCAAAACCCAGCCGCCCTGTGTCTATAAACAAGAAGATCACTGTTGCCTAGTCTCAGCTGAACTGTTGTAGAACTCACCATGGTACTGATTTACTTGCTTTTTCAGAGCCGTGTTCTCGGCCTCCAGCAGGGTAAGTCGCGCCTCCACCCTGTCCACAAAGATGGCGGATTGTGGAGACAGTCCGGCACCAGTTGATACACAGGCCGTGGCTGTGACATTTGTCGGCAGGATGCAGGTGTAGTTACCTCCCTTCATGGGGTTGGGAAGGTGGAGGTAGAAATAGCCGTTCTCATATTTGGTGCTGGCCAGATCTCCAGATGGAGTCTGAAACAGCACACAGTGTTCATACGAGTTACGTTGCAACATTTCGTGTGTGGTCTTAGTGTATTCATGTACATGGCAGTAAATATCTATAAATATAACCGGCAGATAAGTGTTTGTTTGTTTGTTTGTTTGTTTGTTTGTTTGTTTGTTTGTTTGTTTGTTTGTCATTGACATACCTGCCACAAAACATCGTCATTTGACTGGTTGATATTGGCCACTATTCCACACTTGAGAGCGATGTGCCAGCTGTCTGTTGTTGTGTCGTACACAGCTTCCGCTTCCTGGGTCACGTGAAAAGTGTCTGGTTTCGATTGACAGAAACGAGAGAAAACTGATCACAGATGCATTTGGTAGCAAATAGGTATGTATGTACTTGTAAACAAGGAATGAATGGTAGTGGTTGAATAATCCATTCTTCACAATACACTTTTTTTTTTTAATTCTTACTTGCAACATCTACGTAAGCATTTCTTGTGTGTACAGTCATCACACTGGCCGCATCACGCACATCCACCTCCACGCTGTAGTTCCCAGAACTTCCCACTGCCACGTGACTCAGCAAGATCCCGCCATTGGTCAGTTGCTGCACGCGCTGTGAAAAGGCTGGCATTGGTACAAAGGCACCGGAAACCGATATGGCGACCATTTCTTCATCCCGTGATCCCTGGCGGTAGTTCCATTTCGTGTCTTGGATTGTCTCATTTGATTCCAGATGAAATGCCCAGGGGAGAGAAGCGTCCTGACCAGCGCATGCCAGCACTATAGTGTTGTCCTCCATTGTGTCTGTCCACTGGAAGGCTTGGCATGCTGAACGACAGAAGGTTTTTACATGGATAACAGCAGGCGTCTGGCCATTGGTTATTAACTAATCCACATGGTATATCTTTAGATGTGCAAGTTTGTGCATGTACGTACCTTACTCTAGTTATCTGGAGAAAAAAAGAACATACGAGAAAGACATCTTATGAATAGGTTAACCCTGCGGTAGATCTGTGTGTGTGTGTGTGTGTGTGTGTGTGTGTGTGTGTGTGTGTGTGTGTGTTGTACAACCAACCTATAACAACCAGAAGCAGAATGGCGACACACCAGGTGGGGAAGAACGTCATGACGTCACTATGTCTCCAGGGACAGCAGGTGACAATTTCGCCTGGACAGTTCTCTACGGCGGTTGTGACCGGGGATCGGGAAAAAATGTTACTGTCACTGTCCTTACCTCCCTCTTATATTTAAAGAAGTTTGTGTCGATGTTCACGTAGCTAACCCATAAGCTCTTGTTGTCGCCAAGCAGTACAGATAACAGACGAGAGAGGATCTTGAAATAATCTTTTGCAAACCCGTCCACCCTACTTGAAAAGTCACTCACGACCCTTGAATGAATTACAAAAACTCAGGTGACGGGTGAAACTCAGTCTTGTTTGATATTTTGATGAGGGCGCGTGTGCCAGAAGCCAGCTATCGTCCGTGCGTTTAGAGTTTGCTGTTTTCGATTCAAGTGGGCGGTTTATAGTGTTCGTAGTCGGAAAGCTGTGATAAGGGTCCGCGTAGCGTGCGTGTTTTATGTTGGTCTGATGTGTTTGCGAGGTTTGTGAGAATGGTTTGAAGCTTGATTGGACAGCGAACAGCTGCCTGAGTAGCTTGGGGTTGTCTTGGATATTTCTCTTGTAGTGGGGGGTGTTCTCCCATGCATGTCAGTCACTACAAACCTCAGGGTGCCTCTTATTTGATTGTGGTAAATAGATGTACAGTTGTTGAACGGGACGATTTCGGAGTTCCGTTTACAGAGTGATCACACACACACACACACACACACACACACACACACACACACACACACACAGAGAGAGAGAGAGAGAGAGAGAGAGAGAGAGAGAGAGAAATGAAATGAAATGAATCTTTATTTTCCAACGGTTGATGTTTCGACGTAACAGTCAGTCTTAGAACATGCCGAGAGAGAGAGAGAGAGAGAGACACACACACACACACACACACACACACACACACACACACACACACACACACACACACACACACACACACAGACTGAGAGACTGAGAGAGAGAGGCTCAACAGACAGTGAGAAATTTGGATACTAGAAGGAGAATGTTAATGCCTTATCATAGTGAGACAGAACAAGTACACAAACCTCCATATTCCATATTCTGAAGAAAACTGCCTGTTCTATTTTACCATCATAAATGATTTTATTCCTGTTAAGATGCATTCTCACAACCACTTGAAACATTTTATTAAAATCAGTCAGCATTTCACTGAAATGATTTTTCATATAATATGGAACTGTGGAACTTTTTTAAAACCAGAAGTGCGTGATCGGGCCTTCTTCATGTTTCCAGAAGTGCGTGATCGGGCCTTCTTCATGTTTCCAGAAGTGCGTGATCGGGCCTTCTTCATGTTTCCAGTCATTTGCACAGAAGAGTTGTTTTGTGAAGATATTGAAGCATGTTTTGTTTGGGTTTTTTTCCTTTCTTTTTCTAAACAGTTCTCACATTTACTGTGTCCTCGTCCATTGAACATGAAGCATGTTGTATCCGAATGCCACACGAGAAACACGGGGGAAATATATGTACAGTAAGAAATCGTTAAACTTCGCCAAACGTGAACTGAAATAATAGTTTACATTATTAGCGGATTTTCACAATCAGCAGTGAGAGCGAATGGCAAGAGAGTAAAACTGTCAAATGACATCGTGTGCACTTAACTGTACGTTCTTCCGAAAGTTAAATAGCTAGCTGACCCTTCGCACCACGTGATTGTAATGTGTTCATGTCCAGTGTGTGAGAAAATGCGTGTGATTCACGCGAGCTTCCGTGTTGGGTTAAGCTCGCAGCGCTTTGGGGCAAATATCTAGGGACAAAGCGCCTTTATTAATGTGATTATTATTATTAATAATTGAGCTAGTTCGGCTCAATGTTTGTAATTGTAATGATTTTTTATTGTCAGTTTGTTGTTGTTGTTGTTGTTGTTGTTGTTGTCTGAGCAGACAGTGCGATTTCCCTTCGTGGGACGAAAAAGTGATATCTTATCTTATAATAATAATAATAATAATGAGTATTGTATAGGCACTTCACCCAATTTCACGAATCGGCTCAAAGCGCCGCGAAGTGAACCCAACACGCACGCTCACGTGAATCACACGCATTCTCCCACACACTGGACATAAACACATTGCAATCACCTGGTGCGAAGGGTCAGCTCAGCTATTTAAATTTCGGAATTTAGAATTACATTTATTTTTCAAATTTGGTGGGCTGAACATTTCCAAAGGAGAGGGGGAGGAAGCCGGAGTACCCGGAGAGAACCCCCGACGATCGGCCCGAATGAACGGTGCCACATACGAGAAGGAAAAATTCTTTGCCCCGGGTGGGACTCGAACCCCCGACCTCTCGCATTGGTGACAAGTCTCTCCGACCGCCCCAATCTTATCTTATCTTATCTTATCTTATTATTACGCCTCTGCTAACGTCACGGCCATCATTCTCGAGACTGTCAACCGGCGCGAACCAGAACACCGCTGAAATAGGTAGACACAGCCCAGTAGTAACTATCCCCACCAGCCCTGACCCACACCCGCTGCCCCTTCACCAGGCGAACCACGGCCTGACAGCTGGAGCTCTGAGGGTCGTCCGTGTACTTGCTGAACGTCTCACACACCGCGTCCTTCTCCACCATCAAGTGCCCGATGGAGTATGTGTTGGCCGTGCTCGTCCCGACGGCGATGAAGAGAGCGTAGGTACCAGTGACTGGCACTGTAAAGTTACCGGTCGTGGAATTGTACCCTCCGCCCTCGTTGGTGATGACGTAGTTCAGGATGACGGGGTTGAAGGAGCTCACACGCTGGTCTCCAATACATCCAGCGTGGAAACTCACACGTCGGGCACGTGTTTCTGCCACTAAACAGAACATGAAAGTTGTTGTTGTTGTTGTTGTTGTTGTTGCTTTTGAAGTTAGTGGTCAGTGTTCAGCAGGAGTTATTTCAACGTCGTTTTATTTTCAAAATGTTCGAGTACTTTCTCACCAAGGCGGACATAATTATGTCCAATAAGTTCTAGTCACAGTGAACAATATTCAGGACAAAATGCCCTATACTTCTCCAGTCAGCGTGGGTATTTGTCCTCTTACAGGTTTCTAGGATATAAAGCCCTAGTTCAGTTTTCTTTGTGGTTTTTGATTTCATCATCGCTTCGATTATTCCAGCCTGCAAACTAAGTACATCGTCCTTCAAAACCCTATTACAAATGTTTGTATTTCAGCAGTTAACTGGGTCGTGAGTTCGAATCCCGGCGTGGGCCAAATATTTTCCCTGGCCGTTTTTTGTTTTTTGTTGTTGTTGTTGTTGTTTTTTTTGTTTTTTTGTTTTTTTTTTTGGGGGGGGGGGGTTCGTTGCCCCGTCTTTGAGATCACCCATACGTGGTGGAAAAGGACGTTAAACTCCCAAACACCCAGCCGGCACCCTTTAGCAGTAAACTTTTTTTTTAACGATGGCCTTTAAGAAGGCCGTGCGTTGTCATTATTGTCTGTTTGAATCCTGTCAGGCGAGTTACACACGGCACCAGCCTCTGTGTAATGGTAAAGCAGAACTAGGGCACATCCCACTTCTGACACTTGTGCCTAACGCATATAATGGTATGGTATGGTATGGTATGGTATGGTATGGTATGGTATGGTAGACTTCTCCTCGGCGCACCTATCCATCTCTACTGAGATGCTCATGCGCCGCAGGGCTGGAGGACGAAGCGGTGAAAGCCTGCTGCCGCTAATCGCTACTTTATGTGCAAACCTCCACCCTGCTATTCACTCTGGTGCGTGCGACAATATTTCTGTTTTACCACGCCACCGGCCACAGCCTACTCTTCTTCGAAAGATGAACGTACGATTTTTAGCGTGCACACTTGATATTTGTGCGTGCGTGTGTACACGAAGGCGAGACAGGCACCGTAAACGAGTCTGCACATGGATTTGACTCGATATAAATCCAACCATATTCCTGCCCACGGCGGGGACTCGAACCAGGCAGCTCAGGATCCGAAGTGGGATGCCTTAACCACTAGACCAAATCACCTGCTATAACTGGCAAGTGTATGACTC